>MU222369.1:332230-352149 GCA_018584345.1 Thuja plicata | reverse complement strand
ATAGCCCCCAAGACGGGGTCAAGGGGCAGCGCCTTTAATAATTTTATAAAGGCACCGAGAGTTATTTTTCAGCGGGCCCAAGTTCGGCGATGTCAAAAATTTGGGTTGTGGATATCAAAAATTTATAAATTTTGCCAAAAGAAATGTCTTAAACTCCGCCTGCTGGCAAAACTTTGCTTGATCCGGCCCGGTCCGTACTGGATCTGGGCAGGGTCCGGATTTGGACCTGTGGGTCCATTGGGATCCGCGGATCTAGATAGACCCACAGGTCCAGGTCCGGACCCTGCCCGGATCCAGCACGGACTGGGGTGCGAAGCCAAAGCCGGACCCGGATCCGGGGTCCAGGGTCCGAATCCGACAACTTAGTTTTTTTTTGCAAATTTTGCTTCTATGGTGCTAAATGTGCCAATGTATTGATTCAATGGGCAACCTGTTGTCTCCTACATAGAAGCAAAAATCATTCTTGGGAATAAATTGGCAAACCAAAAGATAAAGATGTTTCAAAAAATTGTGATTTTATTAGGAAAAAATCAGTTTACATATTTCTGAAAAAAACACAGTGAAAAAACCATTAAAAATAAAAAATACCCCAAAATGCGATTTTATGGCGAAGCACAATCTAATTGGATTAGAGCAGCAAAAATATCTTTTTTGGCTGATTTTTTTGATTTAATTGTTTTCTGATCTGAGTACCAATTTATCACGATAAATTGATATTTTTTCTCAATTTCTGCTACTATGGTCTGCTGACTTGTCAATATATATAGTAAACCAATTAAGTGCATGACCTGCTTTTTTTCTTTACGAAAATGAAATAGGATGTGAAGTTTCTAAGAAAAGTGTTGTATCACATTTTAGTTACTCCTATTCATTTCTAAGGTTAGTCAAAGTTCAACCTTATTTTTTATTGTATTTTGTCTCTTTTCCAATGGATATTTGAAGTGGCTGTTAGCCACAATTTCATACAAGGCTGCTTTAGCTGAGGCTGGATCTTTCCTAGTTGAAGCATCTGCAATGATTCAGATTCTAGGATATTTGAAGAGAATAGGGAACTTGGAAGTACTGCTAGCCCAAAATTGCGATAGAGGACAAGCTAAATAGAAGAGAAAACACATCGATGAAACAAAATATCAAGTGGATGAATGAACGGGGAATTAATATGCAAGAATGCTCAAATATAAATGGAGAAATCAAAAGTATTTGAGAGAGAAAGTCAAAGCCGTGATGTGGACAAAACAACTTGGGTGAAAAAGGGAATATTGTGTCAATCAATTCAAAATCCCACACGTGACCATGATCAAAAACACAATATGGAATGCTAAAATGCTAATAGCCAACTTATGAATTAGTTTGCACCAGCTTAGGTTCCAAACAGGGAAGTGGAAAGCACCCAAAGAGGAGAAGGGCTGTCAGGGTTTGTCGTCTCTGCACATCAGGGTTGATGGAAACAAAATGTCATTACATCATGGAGTGTTGGCATATGAGGACATTTGGTCCTATTATGCTAATATTTTAAAAGTTGAATCTCCAACAGCCTTGATCAAGGAGGAATGAATTGCAAAGATGGCAGATTACTTGATCAAAATCCATAGCAAAAGACAGTGATCAGCAAAGAAATAGGGGACAATCAGAAGTAGGGGTTGGGGTTTGTTGGTTGATTCTTTTGGTGGTTATTGAGCTGTTTTCAGTCGTGGGTCCCATAGATTGCCTTGTCTTGTGAACCTCAATAAAAATTGTCATTGTTAATGATGGTTGTCCCTATGCAAATAAAATCGAAATGCATTGTCTATCACTTTCATGCTATATCTGTTCTGCAGTCATGGTATTTGTTTTTCTATTTAATATTGGCTAGTGACTTTTAAAGTATATCTTTGCTTGACTTTGTTTTTGTTACTGCAGGAACATGCAGAGTTTGATGGCCAACATCACCCCAGAGTCCATGGCTGCTTTAAGCGGAGGGAAAATGTCTCCTGAAATGGTCAAGACAGCATCTGACATGTTTAGTAGGATGTCACCAGATGAACTCCAGAAAATGATTAAATTGTCTACCACCTTCCGCACACAAAATCATGCTTCTTCATCTCCATTTGATGACATGGACAGGAGAACTTCAACAAGTTCCCAAACTTCACAATCTTTTTCAGAAGACATTGCGCAGTCTCAGACAAGTAAGATTGATGATTCACGGGCAAGTTTGAATCCAAGTGTAGCTTTCTCAGGCATGCCTGAAATGTCCGCAGAAATACAGGAACAAATGAGAAATCAAATGAAGGATCCAGCCACGAGACAGGTCTGGTGGATTTTTTTTTCTTTTTTAATAACTTCAGAGGATATGGATTGGATCTTTATAACTATGATAATTTGAATAATGTTTATGAGATGTCTCCTAGTATTTGTTCCTAAGGCTGTCATAGATTTACCATTGTTCATAATTGTACAGTACATTGTTGGTTGTTGAATTCACATTCCTATTTGGGACACTTATTATGAATTTTGTTTGTAGTGTAAAGCTACAGTTCATGAAATGGGTCATGAGCGGCTTCTTTTATTCATAATTGAAGTGGAGCAAAGAAGGCAAGACACAGAGATGAATTGTATGCCATGCAAGTTTCTATAATGACGTATTTCTTATCAAGACTTATGGTAATCTAAATGCAAAGGCCTTTGTGGATTTGCTCCTTCCATTAGTTTCAAAGACTGGAAAGAAAAACAACAAAGTTTCACCAAGAAGAATGAGAAGAAACATACCAATTCTTAATGAGGGGTTTGAGAGGATAGTCAAATACTAACTAGACCTTTTAGATATCTGTAGTACTTTGATATTCATAATTCAACAAATCAAACAGATGCCTCAAGCTATGTCTCTGCAGTCCATATATTCCAATCAGGCATGCTTATTAGATTTGCTATGCAGTCCATATATTCCAGTCAGACTTGCACATTAGATTTACTTTGCCCTCTAAATAAGGATAGAGGTTTGCAATGAACCTGACATTTCCATCCTTTCTTTCTTGCGTCTACCCATAATTGGAGCTGTTTTGGGTGAAGCTTCTTTAAGAACGCCCGAAACTCAAATGCATATTATCCTACATCCAATGAAAATGGATATCTTTTCAATTCAAAATATGTCCAGAATTTATTAGCTTGCCTAAGTGGCTCAAAAGCATAGCAACTTTCTGATCGTCACATAGCTAGAGAAGATAATAATCAATACTCTACATCCTTGGGCAACATGCACAAGAGGACACACACAAGGGATGTTGAAAGCTTGAAACCTTAGAGAGAATTTCAGACCCAATAGCTAAGGGTGCATATGTGATAAGAGGTTTCTGCAGTTTATCATCATGTGGGGTTTATATTCCCATAAAACAGCTTTAGCATAAAGCTATGGCTGCTAAACTCAAAGAGGGCAGGTTTTCTAAAATTTTGCACAATCTGGGACCTTTTGCACATGGTTGCAGTAAGAATTTTTACTTATCTGTATACCTTTCTCCTAGCAAGTTCATTATTTAGGAGAGATTGGATGATCAGAGACACTTGCAAGCAGTTGGCATATGGTATGGTACCCTATTATGGATTTTCTTTAGAAGACATGATACAGAAATCTTCTTCATGAATATATAGTTATATCCTCACTTCATTTGGAAGAGTTGATACTTCTAAAAAGAATCTAGATATGCATTGTAAAGTCGGAGTAAATTGTTTGAGGAAGGATATTTGTTCTCTCTGATTAGGGCAAAGAATCATATGCTTGCCTTGTTTTCAATCTGTGATTTATTTGCATTTGTGATGTTAATCTAATGTAACTGTCATGCTTGGTGTAATATAAGATGTATTGATTACAAATTATAAAACAGCTAGGTCCACTAACCTTGTAAACACACCAAGATCATAACATTTGTACTCAGTTTGCAATTTACAATAACAGTCCCACATCTGTATAAAAGAAGCCAATGCAGATCACTGAAAGGAAGGAACAAGTGTCTGGAAGGTCTTCCAACAAGTTGCAAGCCTCAGGACCAAGTTAGCATACCTAAATAGTGCAGGCTTCTTTCCCTTAAGGACTACAACTCATATACCTCAAATAAGTAAACGAAATTTCTGCCCCAGATCTGCCAATGATTGCTTAGGGTTTTTATGTGTGCTTCCCAGAAGTGCTTATATAGAATGATATTATCCTATTGCCCTAAATCTGCTTTTGGTGTGTCAACTGCTGCCTCAAAATGACCTTAGGGTGGTCAATGAAACTGTTGCAAGATGCATCCAGCACTGTACTCGAGATTTCTGGTGCGACTCTGTCTCTATAAACTGTTCACAAGACCCCAAAATATGGTCAATGACCCGCCCAGCAATCCAGATCTAATTGTCAAGAAGGGTTAATGCATGTGCTGCTCTGTTAGGTTCAGATTCTCCTTTTTTGACAACAGTGCCCACCTGGAAAATTATGAAAATTGCTCAGATGTAGGTTCAATGACAAACCCTGGTACAGGATTTGTTAATAAAGAAATAACAATGGCAAGGTTTTCATCCTACCTGTTGTTACTGATTTAAGGATTTTGTCCCAAGCAGTGCAAAATTTAAAAAACGTGAATTGCTCCAGAAAATTTGCCAAATGAGATGTCACAAAAAAGAAACAACTCTACCAAATACCTGTTTAAAAATAGGTCCTAAAGGCCCAAATAGTGTTGCCAATTTTAAATTTGGTATTTTTATTTTATTTTATTATATAATCTTTAGTATGATTATTTTTTTGCTCTGTTTTAATCTTTACTATTATTAGTGTAATGTATAGAAACACTTCTATTTTATAATAGTAAGGATGCCACTCCCCCTTGAGCAGAAGGGATGTGACAGGAAAGGATTTTCAAGCATATAAAAGTCAATTATTCAATTTCTAGCCTTGCAACAGCATGGAGCACCTCTGTACTTAATGCAAATACTACATCAAGCCATGCCTGAAATCAAATGTATCGACCATTTGGATGAAGTCGCTTGCACAATTTATGCATTGCACCATTTGGATGAAGTCGCTTGCACAATTTATGCATTGCACATGGCTTCAAGAATATAAACATCAAATGGCTATTAAATGTTTATCAGCACTAGAATGAGGAAATAGATCCCTAAATTATGCCATATATGGCACAGGCTTTGCTGCACATTAAAGCTTTAACCACTGCAATTAAATCATCTAACAGCCTGAGAAGATTGTGTAGAATGCAAACATGTTGGATGTTGCTATGGCTATCTACACACTAATTAATCTCGAACCGACTTCATGCCATTCCCAACTTACCCATGCATGTTCTGTGTCCTGAAAACACCGCTACCTCGATGTCAAGATGCTTAAATACCAATAGATAGCCTAGCCGATCTGCTGCAAATCTCAGAACCGATGTCAGACCGCCGATGCAAATACCATTATCGAAGAATTGTCCCCTATTGTCGAATAAAAGATTTAAACAATGGCATGCATAGTCAATGGGTTTGTTCATGGGCTGGTAGCCAGATAGTTTAAACCTTGAAATGATTACCACTGCCCATGTGGTAGGTAGGATGATTGTGCCTTGAGCACGTGGGAAAGATGTGAGCATGTTACAGTTGGCTGCCACCAAACACACAAGTGAGAGCCCTCATGTTGCAAGTTACTTGGTCTCGCAACAAGACTCCCATAAGGCAAGTATTGACATGCCTTTAGAGAGAGTAAGAGCCACATGTAAGATTAGGACCAAAGATCACTATCATGATGAAGCCAAATGGTAGCCATTTTGTAGGCATGGAAAAACTGAGACACACAAGAGTCAAGGCCATAAGAGTACACACAAGGCCTAGACACTCCAAGTCACTAATGAATACAGACATGTGTGCATAGTCATACCCAAGGCACACAATGGGCAACCCCAACAATGGAGTACAATTATGAATTTCTGATATAAAAAATGCAACATTTAGTATGGTCAACACAATCTGTATGGCCATGCATGCTCATAAGAGTAGTAAACATAAAATAGTGCCAATAGGCACTAGGAAAGAGTAGCTTTTTCTTAAATGATTATAATTATTGGCTAAAATATGTTCGTGATAAAATTGCACTGTTGGGTCTTTCTCTTGTATAGTAGTTTTCATTTGGCCAAGCTTACTATCAATGCACTCATATATCTCTCCATGGTTAGGTGCATTTGCATCCCCATAATTGATTATTATGAGATTGTAGTTATGATAGAGGTGATGTATTTGGGATCATCGAAAAAATTATCATTTTCAACACTTCCTTCACCCTCTTCCTTTGCTCTGACTTAGAATTGGGCCATAAATTCCATTCTTGTGTGATAACTATTGGTTGTAATGCCTCTTACAACTCAAGCATCCTCTCCAAAAGAATGAGTTATGATGCATATCTGGTCTCCACATGTTTCAAAAACTTTTTGGAGAACTTTTGGAATGGTGCATGCGAAGTGTGGTGATTGTGGTTTAAATATTTGCACATCTCTGACATCAAGGATGGTTTTATTGTAGCTGTCAATTTTCCTATGTCTTTGAATGCATTTATTCATGGCATGCATGCAACAAGAATAAACCCAATATGTTTGAAGGCTGCCTCGACCAACTTCCCCATTGATCTACATTTTTCATTACTTGCACCACATGTTGGCCCAACCTTTTTAATTGCATCTTTTAGGATTTGGAACTTATAATTGGTGTTCTTTGATGCCTCAAACAAAAAGAACACTGACAACCATCAACACATTCATCAAGCCTTCATGGTAAGCCTTGGCCCTTCATATTTTGGCATGTGCATTTTTTATCTTCAACATTTATTGCTCAATCTGAAATGAATAAAACACAAAACCTCCTTAAATTCCTTGTGAATCACAGATCTCCCAAATGATTGAACAATCCATGTTCACCTACTTCATTGAGCTCCATCAAGTTCTCTCATAACCATGGTAAGGGTATGACTCTCAAGATCGCAGACTGTCAAGCTGATTGGGCAAACATCCATTTTGAGCTGTCTATGCTGGCTTCCAACCCGTCTTCAAAGAACTAGACTTCTTTAAATTGCATAAAAAAACAACTTTTCTTTCACCATTGTCAACATCTGGAGGATCTTCAGCAATGGCTACATTAGCTCCATTGAGTTTTTCTTTGAGAATATAATTTGTCTGAAGTCTACAGTTACAAGTTATGTGGTCCTTTTTTTTGCAATGGTAGCATTCTGCCCCTCTTTAGTCATTATCAGATCTTCTACTGTTGGAGTATAACGGTACCTTAGGATCATTCGTTGCATCTCCTTCAATATCTTATTTTTCTTCAGCTACGAGAGGTGAAATAATGTCTTCCAAACTTTTAGAAGAAAATTGACTAAGAATAAAGATTACTTTGCTGAATTTTGAGGCAAACTGTTTAGTAAAATAGCCTTATCATTTTCATCATCCACCACAGCATTGACATCTGCTAGTTGTCAAAGGAGAGGCCTCAAATTGTTCACGTGGCTTGACATAGTGATCCCATCAACCATCTTGAACTTGAACAGTTGAAGCTTTAAAGAGAATTTTGCATTTAACCATTGCCGCTCCAAATAATGTGTATTCAAATTGTCCCAAATTTCCTTAGATGATTTTGTCAAATCTACATGATGTAACTTTGTTTTGAAGAGGGAAAGACCAATAGCTGCTTTAGCTTTATAATCTTTCCTTTGCCATTCTAGCACATTACTAGCATCTGTAGGAAGTATCTCTTTTCCATTAACTATTCCCCATAAAATTTTCTGCATTAATTGCATCTGGATTTTTACATTCCTGGTGTGAAAGTTGAAACCAGAATACTTATCTAGCTGAATTTCCAATTTGGAAAATATAGAAAACTAAGATAAAAATCGAAAATCTCAGACCGTAACACACATTTCAAGAACACCTTGGCTGTAAACTTTAGAAAAAATGCTCATAAAAACCCTAGCCACAAAGAAACTCCACAATTTTGTAAAAAAACTGAAAAATTGCTGGTCAAAATCCTATTTGCCTAACTAAAAGTCTAAAGTCCTAATTGCAGATTTTATTCTTAGAAAAACCACATGGCTCAAAAACATACTGAGACTGTGCAATTTCAACAAACAAATAAACTCATGATTTCTAGTAAAAAGTCCAAGTGATTTTCGTTAAAAAAGTAGTCACAATTTTTCGTTTTAGAAAAACCCATGGAATTTTAGTAAAAAAAACAGTTTTGATTTTCTGAATAGAAGTTGCAATATTCAGGGAGATATGGAGACAATTTTATCAGAAAAGAGAACTTATTTGCAGAAAAAATTCACCCCATGATTTTTCACCCAGCTCTAGTCACGAATTTGCATATTAAAAACTTGTGTGTCTCCACCAAAGAATGCTTTTTTCATAAAAAAGTGCTCTGATTGTGCAATAAATCCTTGCAATTTTCTTAACAAAAATAGGCTGTGAAATCTACTAGGCAACTAACTGGTAAGTTCATGTAACACCCTTCTCTGATACCATATTGTAAAAACTAATAAACACAATATTACGAAATTCTATTAATTAACAGGATCTGATTACAAAGAGGTAAGAGGTACTTCTCGTGATATAGAGATTGGAGAGTAAAAACAGTTAAATGGAAAGGAAACACTTGCTACCAGGGTGACTATATTACATTGTAAGTCTTATCTTTTAATAATTTGATATTATTCTAGTAGGGTAAAAGAATCCAAAACAGGCCTTCAGAAGTAAGTACACTGTTCTAGAAGGATTTTCTACAAAGTTGCTAGCCTCAGGACCAAGTGTTGTAACAAACACTAAAATGGAATTGTAATAGATTTGATATATTGTCATTAATACTTGTAATGTGCATTAGGGGAGAGGAATAATGTTAGGACATGTTTGACATTATTTGTTGCCATTTGGTTCCTTTGTGAAGCCTTCTTCTACCAGTTAGCTCATATGGGGATACATAGGTTGGCCTATTGAATTGTAATCAATCAGATTCCGTGTAGACAGTCTTCATGTCCACCTATTGGTCCTTACAACTTATTCACTGTTAAATGTCCTGTGGGCCCCTTTCATGAGAACATGACTCCTTTTTGATCCAATTGTGTTTTTGATGATTATCTGAAATGCTAATTGGGCTCTATGAGTTTCCTTTTTAGAGTTGTAATAGTCCACTTATCTCGCAATCCAGTAATTGTTTTTACAACTTATATTGGGTGTAAATACTTAAGATCAATTTTGCGTGATTTATCACTTTTTCCCTTGATTAAGCAGTAGGGTTCAGGGTTGTATTGTTGAGATTGCATTAACTGTGATGAAACAGGAAATTTAATTTGATTTTGAAAGATTGCCAAAGTGTGATTTTAAGTTATTTGTTACTTCTAAGTAATATTTGATTTGTTCTTTTTTGGTAGATGTTTACAACAATGATACAAAATATGAGCCCTGAGACGATGACAAGTATGGGCGAACAGTTTGGGCTTAAGCTTTCACCCGAGGATGCAGTTAAAGCACAAACTGCAATGGCCTCTCTTTCTCCGGATGATTTAGATAAACTGGTATTGTAAATCTTGAAGCTTTAGATATTTGATTTTTGTAATGTGTATTATAATGGATGAATTTGAGCTTAATTATTTTCAAAGAATGATTGGCATTGCACAGTAGCTTATATAGTTTTTTAAATTGATTGAAATGGTATGTATGTAGATGAATTGGGCAGCAAGGCTCCAGAGAATAATTGATTTTTTGCGAAATATGAAAAACTGGATGTTAGGAAAGCCAGGTCTTATTTTTGCATTCTTTATGCTGCTTCTTGCCATTATTCTTCATCGGCTTGGATACATTGGAGATTAGGACACGGTAAACAAACGTACGTGTTATACTTATTTTCATAACTAGTTTTATTTGTACAGATTCAATTCTATTTTACTAAACTATTTAAAAGTGATTATCATTTTCTATGCAGTTTAACACAGAGCGATATTGATTTACATGGACTTGGGAGTCTTTTACCATTTCAAGAAGACTCTCTAATTGAATCTGATCCTCTAAAACATTCTGTACTGTGATTGCAACAATCTAGTTGAAGTGATAAGTGCTGGAAACCATGCCCGAGTTTTGTTATCAAGTAAACAATTTGACTGTTGCTTGGTTATTGTGCTTTGGAAGACACACAGAAGCTGTGACGAGGTTTTAGATATTCTGACATGTTTTTCTTCATCAAGAGAAAAACTGATGCTAAATTATGAAAGATTTGTTTGTATTAGAGGTCAGAACTGTTCCACATAATGTGGCTCTGGCACCTTTAGCTAATTTAATGTTATCCCGAACAAGTTGTAATTTACCAAATTTCTAGTAAGATTCATTTTATTTATTTTGTTTTCAAACTAAAGTTCCACTTCTCTCAAATTTCATGTGAACAGTGCAGGATATGACATAATATTATCTAAAGGGAATGGTGATATTGAAGGAAAAACAAAAAAGGCACGACATGTCTGCGCGATTGAAATTTAAATTAATTTGCTCTTCTGTCTCGCCTCTGGTAGTTCCACGCTAAGCAGCGAAATTGAAGTGTTTTAGGTTACAAGGTTTTTCCTGCATTGCAGTCAACAATCAATTTGAACATTCGCACATCATTCTTTTAATTGATAAATTTAAAATACAAGAAGTAGAACCAGTAAACACTTGAAATCTGCATTGGTTATAATGTTTTAAGAAATTAATTTTGTGCCATATTTTGGTAGGAAAGAATATACGCTTTGGTCAATGCATTTGACAAAGAGGAGATAGCGTGTTTTATAAACCATGCTATTAAATTGCTTATATCTATCACTATCACTGGGCAATGGATTAAACTAAAATCAGCTTTGTTAGATTAGAAAATTTTAAAAAGTCAACCTCGTGTGTAATGCTATATTCTGATCTTATACTAAGGTATATCTTCTACGAGGAGCTTGAAGATCAGTATGAAAATGAGACAAAATATGTTAGGGAAGCGATACTAATTGGAAATCCCCTCATATATATACTTGTAGATATTCCATGGAAAGACGAAACTTCTTAAATATGTATTGAGGCCATGATAAGGGCGTTGTACTGGGGTAAAGACTAGTCCTTACATATTCACCCTTATAGAATTAAGTTTTGCCGTTTCTTCTAGTGCTCCACTCTTAAATATGTATTGAGGCCATGATAAGGGCGTTGTACTGGGGTAAAGACTAGTCCTTCACATATTCACCCTTATAGAATTAAGTTTTGCCGTTTCTTCTAGTGTTCCACGTGAATAGGCCCCTGGGCTGGTACCTCCAGGCGCTATGGGGTGTGGGGACGGCCTTTCAAAGTACCCTGCCCGTCCCTTTGTTGTGTGCAGAAATCCAAAAATGTGTTTCTTGTGCTCCTCTGGGAGTGACTATGGCCATCCAAATGTGGCCTGGGCCATAGGGGACAGCCAGAAGTCAACGGATCACATTGCCACTTGATGGCTGACAGGTTGCTTTGGTTAGTTTTTAATATTTTGTCTATGTTACATGGAGTTTCCAAGACAAGGATGGTAGGGGATGGCATGGTATGTTTGCAGGATGGAAGCCTAACCCTTAATTTTTAAGCTTTATTTAGTTTTTAATATTTTGTCTATGTTGCATGGAGTTTCCAAGACAAGGATGGTAGCGGATGGCATGATATGTTTGCAGGATGGAAGCCTTTCTTTTGGGGCGAGCAATTAAAAAAATCAAGAAAATTATAAGAAATATAAGAAATTGCAATTATTTGATTATAAGGAATTTGTCATAAACACAATAGAACCATACGACATAACATTAGAGGTGAAAAGTATTTGGTATCTAGGCACTGGCCCAGGACCCTAGAAACCCACAGACCATTTGTGGTTGAAAATAAGCTCTATGATCTTAAAGCGTAAAGCCTCACTTCCCAAACTTAGTGTGAAGAAAGGAAAAAAAACCTTCCCTTTAGCCATAAAAGCGAAACTTAGTATCGAGGAGATTATCAACGAAGAGGAGGAAGTGGGGGAAGTGACTAGTAAAAATGAAAACAACCCAAGACGGTCCCATAGATTTGCCACCCGTTTTGCGGAGAAAGAAAGATAAAAAATTTGGTTGAGTCTGATACTGAGGAGGATGAGGAGCAGGAAACAATTCCACCCATATCTCCGAAAGCATAAATACGGGGCTGATTGACTTAACCCATGACATGATGTCCGAGGAAGAGGAGATGAACAATCCCATGGCAAAAGGGACTTGTAAAACCCAAACAGAAGGGACTTGTATTGAATGTAAAGCCATTGCAAATGAGCTAGAAAGTTGGGGAGTGTCTCTTGGTTCAGCCTGAGAGTCATGCATAGTTTTGCCACTTCCCTTTCCCTAGTGTAGAAGAAGATATTGGGGAATGACGATGCAGATGATGGAAACCACAAGGAACTTTTTAAGTTTCTGACGACTGATCTAATATGCTCCACCAAGTTGGCTGCAAAATCAGGAAGGCCTGTTAGGGTTAATTTCCCTTTGGTTTTTTCTGTTAGTACTGTTTATGGCCCTAAGGGGCCTTAAGCTAAGACTTTTTATGGTTTAAGTAGCTTAGTGGACCATGGTTTTAGAGGTAAAACTTTTGTTTAATGTTGTTGAATGGACAAGTTTTTGATGTTAGTATGATGTTAGTATGTTGATAATATGTTGAGATTGCTTTACTGTTGATGACTTTATGCACTTCGAGATTTTGTTTATAGGAACAATACCCTTGTTTTGCTGCTTATTAATATAAAAAACATTAGAGTTGAATTGAGAATTCACATGAGAGCTGAGAATGTTTCATTGCTTTTATTGTTAATGTGCATATACAACAAAAGGCCAAAAGGCTACAACTATAAAATTTGAAACTATATTAAATCTGAAAAACAATATACCTAAGTCACAAGCAACAATGAAATCATCTCTCTCTCTCTCTCTCTCGCACACACACACACACACACACACACACACACACACAATTCTCTCTTGTACTAGAGTAGAGGATGCCTAATCACACAGTTGATTTTAGGGAGGAGGTCCAATCAGACACAATTGATGTTAGGGAGGACACCCAATCACACAGTTGATTTTAGGGAGGAGGTCCAATCAGACACAATTGATGTTAGGGAGAAGGTCCAATTAAAGTTTGATGTTAGAGAGGGTTCAAGATTTCTTTTGTCTACATATATGTTA
Source organism: Thuja plicata (assembly GCA_018584345.1). Lineage (NCBI taxonomy): Eukaryota > Viridiplantae > Streptophyta > Pinopsida > Cupressales > Cupressaceae > Thuja > Thuja plicata. Next base: position 338,945 of record MU222369.1, on the reverse strand, counting down.
CGTATGAATTCAATTAAAAGGTTAATGGGAAAAAATATTATATAATAGAGATCATTTACTTGAAATTGATATAAAGAAATTGAAATTTTCATGTTGAACAACCAATTGAAGTTACTAAGAGGCTGAATACAACCCCAAAAGAAATAGTTGAGAATCATTTTAAATATCATGATATACTTGGTCAAGCCCAAATATGATCAATTATACTTACTTGTGATGAGCTAAAAGAGCTATTACAATTGTTGGATGTGGATTTCATTAAACAAAGGAAAATACCCCTAGAAAAAGATATTGCTAAAAATGTTACAAAAGGTTTGAGTTCCACGGGCAAAAATATTGATAATTTGATACGAGGATTTCAAGAAGAGTGTTGTTGACCTCCATCGTAAGTCTATAAATATCAAGAAATCATCAAATTTCTTCAATTTCAAGTGAATTGACTTAGTAGAAAGACAGTAATGGGATATGTGAAAAATAGATTTTTTTTTGGGATGATATTACTATAGAAGGACAACATGCATTAATGTGTAGGGCTCCTCATTAATAATATTGAAGACAATGTTAGGAAGTTGATCTCAAATACTTGGCATGATCGTATTCATCCCTCATCAAATAATAGAGATGTTCTCAAGTATAGGATGAACCAATTGATTACGAACTAAATACAAAACAATGGTTAGACATAACACAATACGAGATGCACGTTACATTTTCTGATGCAAATTCTCATATAAACATTGGGAAAACAATGTTTGAAATGTTAAGGCCATTGACACATGAAGAAAAATAAAGTTTTAAAAACTTGTTGTCAAAAGAATGAATTTGATCTTTACTATTAGGTGTTTTGAAACATAACAAAAGAGTATAATGGTGTTGAAAATGAACCTCCTAAATGGGTAAGACAGTTCAAACCTTATGCAAAACATACATCACAAAAGAGTATAATGGTGTTGAAAATACACCTCCTAAATGGATAACCCAGTTCATACCTTGTGCAAAACATGCTAACCACTAGAAGATTATTGAAATACATTCCATGTAAAATAGGTTATACTCAAAGTCATAATTTAGAAGCACTTCAAATATATAATGATATATTTATATGATAATATAAAGGAATTCCAATGCCCTCTATACTCTCCACTAAATCCTCATGTAATGTGGAATTGAGATCACATTAAGGATCACCCAATCACACATAGTAAATATAAGACCTAGAATTTCTAAAACAAACAATCAAAGGTAGTGTACAATTGATTCAGAACGAGAGAAGATGGTGATGTGTAGAGGGATATGTTGTGATCTTATTCCTAAGGTCACACGGCTTAATATTGTCTACTAGAAGAGTTGCATATGTTTTAGTGAAGACTGGGTACTGGATTGTGACAGTGATCTTTGACAAAGTTAGTCTTTGTGTTATGAGTAAACTTACAAGTGATGTGGATTCAGGTAATGCGAACATAAGGGATGACATAAGACATGTAAGGAATTTTTTTTATGATTCTTGGGTTTTAGGACTCTTGGTGATGTCAACTGTGGCATGTGTTCTGGAGGAGACCTATTTGGGGCCGACTTCAGAGATGTAGCATGTATTATGGATTGTGAGCGTGGATTATATTTGATGTATTGTAATTGATGTTTACTTGTTATAGGTACCATGTGTATCTTAGCAAGGGGTTAAATAATTATTTGTATATTGAGAAAGCCTAATTGGCCGACCTAATTAACTATTGTAATAGGGTATATATGAGAGATATTTTCTTGTTTGAAAAGAGTATGTATGGATGTATGTGAAGTGGAAAAGGTGATTGTGGAAGAGACAACGAAGTGTGAAAGCCGCGAGCTTGTTTGTGTGAAGTTTGCTGGATGTAGAGCAGAGGTTGTGATTATGTTATTTTATTGGAACTGACCAAGTAAAGATAGTTGCTATCAAACAGTTCACTAGATTGTATATTTCCTATATACACTTGTATTTCAGACTGTATGTCCTAAGGGTGGATTTAACCTTCTTTAGGCAGTGTGCCTAGGCAGTGAGCCCATTGTTACTCTTGACGCCTAACAAGGTCTGTCCTTTAAAATGGACTATGTACTGCAATGCATCAATAAGCTCCTAACATGGCTAAATCTTTTAACATGGATACTATACTCTCAGTACATCATTTATGGGTGCTGATTCCCACTGGGGTTTTACCTTTAACAGGGTTTCCTCGACAATAAAGGATTGTGTTATTGTGTTGGCATTTACTGTGTTATCATTTGGGTTAAAGTTTTTTTTTATAAAGTTTAATCTTTAATCACCTGTCTCACAACTGATTCACCCCACTCTCAGTTGTGTTAGTGGACTATTATTCCTAACAATTGGTATCAGAGCTACTAGTCCTTAGAGAGAAAGCTTAACAACTTGAGGTGATCTTGAAGATGTCATACTATAGGAAGGATAGTCCGAAGTTTGATCCTGAAAACTTTGACAATTGGAAGAACAAGATGAGAACACATTTGCTATGCTTGGGAATCAACTACTGGATGATTACAAAGAAGAATGTACATATGAAGGCTGAGGATGAAATGGATAAGGCTACTGATGATGAAATTAAGATATTTTCATATAACACGGTCGCAAGGGAAGCACTGATTAGTACACTCTCTGAAGGTGAATTCACTGAGGTTAAAGATTTGGATTCTGCACATGACATTTGGACAAGATTGAAAGCACTATATGAAGGAGACAAGTTTACTAAGCAGGCAAAGTTACAGAACTGGAAGACAAGGATGGAAAATCTGAAAATGAAAGATGATGACAATTCAAGAGCATATGTATAGAGAGTTACTGAGGTTGTTATTGGGATCAGAAAGTCTGGAGGCACATAGAGTGAGGAAGAAGTGATTGCAAAAATTATTAGATCTTTGACACCTGTTTACAAGACTAAAGTGCAAGCTATAGAAGAGATCATACCCTTGACAATGAACTTTAATAGAGAGATGTTGATTGCAAGATTAACTACTTTTGAGTCCGCAGAGCTGGAAGATTCATTACCTAAAGTTGAGACAACATTCAAGGCGACTGTGCATAAAAATAAAAAGACTATCAAGAATTGCGAGCACCAGTACTAGTGACTTGAGAGAAGAGATTGGTGAATATGCTGATGAATGGGAACAAATAAAGGAAGAAGAAAAAAAGTTATATGAAATTGTGGCCCTGATCACTAGAAGAGAAAAGAGAGGTAAGGGTAAGTTTGAAGGAAAGTTACCTCTGAAATGGTTTTCAAGCAATAAGATAGGTCATTTTGCATCTAGATGTCCTACAAGGGTTCCAAAGCATAAATCTAAGTTTTAGAAACCTAAGTATTCAAAGGATAATGAATGTTACTATGCTAGTGAAGGTGTTTATGATGATGACGATGCTATTGATTATGATGAGATTGGATTTATTGCTATTAAGGATGATAAACCTATTCATGAAGAAAAAGCCTTAGTGTCACATGTTGAAAAGAAATTTGAATGGGTCATAGACAGTGGTTGTTCACACCATAGGAATGGAGATAGAAATAAGTTTGTTAAACTGAGTAAGTATGATGGTGGCGTTGTGAGATTTGGTAACAATACTCCTAAGCTTATCATTGGAGTTGGATCTATTTCTTTGGATGGAATCACAAATACTGACTATGTATTACTTGTTGATGGACTTAATAATAATTTGTTGAGTGTTGGATAGCTAGTGGAAAAACATTATCAATTGAAATTCATTGATGGGAAATTCTTTATCAAAAATAAGTCAGGAGACTTGATTGCATCTGGTACTAAATCTAGAGGTAATGTATTTGAATTGAATACATCTTAGGCTTCTTGTTTTGTTGTGAAGGTAGATGACAGTTGGTTATGGCATATTAGATTTTGTCATGTTAATTTTGATAATATTATGAAGGCAAGTAGGACTAATGCAGTTAGAGACTTACCAAAGATTGTGAAACCATCAAAGATTGTGAAACCATCTAACACTATGTGTAGAGAATGTGTAATGGGGAAGCAGACTAGAAGCATTTTTAAAAGAAAATCTCATTCAACGAAAGGGAAGTTGGATCTAGTGCATACAGATCTGTGTGGTCCTACAAGAACAAAATCTTACTACGGTGAAATGTTTTTATACTTTTTTTTGATGACTTTTCTAGGATGCTGTGGGTTACATATCTAAGAGAGAAATCAAAGGCGTTTGACAAATTCAAGATATTCATAGAAAAAGTGGAGAATGAATCAAGTTTAAAGATAAAATGTTTGAGATCAGATAGAGGTGGTGAGTGTACTTCAGATTTGTTCAATACCTATTGCGAAGAGCATGAAATTTACAAACAATCATCTGCTCCTAGGACACCACAACAAAATTTGATAGCCGAGCGAAGAAACAAAACAATATTAGATGCTGCTAGAACTATGTTGCTGGAAGGAAATGTATCTCATGTTCATTGGAGAGAAGCTGTTGGTACTACTATGTATACCTTGAACAAAATTCAGATCAGAGAAGGTACAAGTAAGACTCCTTATGAATTATGCTTTTATCATACTCCTAGTATGAAATATTTTAGAATATTTGGGATGGGGAGCTCCCACTCCTAGAGCTTTCTTGCTCTTTACTAGACCCTTTCTTGGTCTTCTTAGGGTTCCTATCACCACCCTAACTAGAGGATATCTACTTGATCCCCTAACTCACTTGGAGCTCTCCAACAAGTTCAAAATAATATTAAGTTCCTCTCCATACCTCTTCACATCCATGGCTTGTCTTGGCCACCTTATTTCCCAACTGTCCTACCTCCCTAGGGATAGGATTCTTGATCTTTCCTAGGTCTTTGTCAAATGTACTTGATCCAATTTGGTGGATCTTTCATCTTAGTTTCAATCGGGTTCTTGATTTTTAGTTTTTAAGGCCTTGTAGCCTTTTTGGCCTAATTAGCCCTCCTATATACTAAAAATGTGGATTTTCTCCCAAAATCCCTTAACACCCTTGGGAACTAATTATGGATTCCTTGTGGGTTTTTCCTATAATCTAGAATTTTCAAGGTCTTAAGTTCCCACTCTATCTATACACTGGATTTCCAAGAAACCCCTATTTCCATGGGTTTTGGGGAACATGTACACAGTCTGGTTTCTTGGTTCGTTTTGAATGTCTTACCCAACTCCACTGAAATTCTCCTTGAATCAAACTAACAAGGACTCACCTCTCTACATTCCCCCACCATTGATTGGACTCAACCAATCCACTGAGCAAGCTTTCTTGCTACTGTTCCATTCAAGCACCTAATCAGAATGCACTGGCACTCGCCTAGGGCTTGATGCTAAAATTACTTCCCCTGCACAAAATGACTCCACAATCTATATAAAAAATGTACATGGAGTCCCCTACTTGAATCCAAGAGGCCATAGGAATCTGACCATGGGAATTCAAGAGGGAGGCATATTTACATAGTTGCCTCGAAACCAGATAGCGAACTAGAAGAAATGAAAGAATTTGCAAAACCTTAACTAGTAACACAAAATGATCAAATAAATTCCACAAAAAGTAAACACATTCCAAAATAGAAGTTATCAATGCATTAAATTATCCATTTCAATCCATTAAACAACTGGATCAAAGCACTGTTATCAAAATACAATCTAATTCACTCCTTCACACATAATCTGTACAAAATGACAACCAACTCCACTGAAATTCTCCTTGAATCCAACTAACAAGAACTCACCTCTCTACATTCCCCCACCATTGATTGGACTCAACCAATCCACTGAGCAAGCTTTCTTGCTACTGTTCCATTCAAGCACCTAATCAGAATGCACTAGCACTCGCCTAGGGCTTGATGCTAAAATTGCTTCCCCTGCACAAACGACTCCAAAATCTATATAAAAAATGTACATGGAATCCCCTACTTGAATCCAAGAGGCCATAGGAATATGACCATGGGAATTCAAGAGGGAGGCATATTTACATAGTTGCCTCGAAACCAGTCAGCGAACCAGAAGAAATGAAAGAATTTGCAAAACCTTAACCAGTAACACAAAATGATCAAATCAATTCCACAACAAGTAAACACATGCCAAAACAGAAGTTATTAATGCATTAAATTATCCATTTCAATCCATTAAACAACTGGATCAAAGCACTGTTATCAAAATACAATCTAATTAACTCCTTCACACACAATCTGTACAAAATGACAACTAACTCCTGGATTAGGGTTTTGTCCACATTATATAACTTATTCCCACATGTCTGGACCCTCGTGTCAGGATTTGGGAACCATTAAAGCCCTTTCCTGGGTAAAAGCACAATAATCTGTCACCCTTTTACAAAGGAAAAGGACAACAACACCAAAACTGTAAAACTTCAAGGGCATAAAAGTCACATTTCTATTGAGAATTTGAAGATGATGTAAACTGATGAAATGTGTCAAATAGGATGAATTATATGCCTATAATTTTTTTAAAAAAAATTGAACCAAAATTAATATGTTTTTTGAAATTTTTAGGTCTATTTTTCATTTTCTGAAAAAACTGTAAATCAGGGAGTTTACTTCCCGCCAAATAATTATAAGTAAATCATTGTTTTTTCCTCCAATTTCATAATATGTTTTAGATGACATGTATAGGTAGTGTACAAAAAAAGAAAGAAGTTTTTTCGATGTATAGTTTGCCCGTTATAAGTATTCAAAGTTGAACTTACTTGAAATCA
>MU222369.1:315134-331965 GCA_018584345.1 Thuja plicata | reverse complement strand
AGATCTAGAAAAGGGCACTTTTAGTTTTTTGACATTGTCTAGTTTGAGCAGAGAAAAAACCAGCAGAAGTGCAAACTTTTGGATTTTTTATGTTTTTGGAGGTTTGGCTGCCACATGGCATGCCACCTAGGTAGACTCGGCCGAGTGGGACTCGGCCGAGTCCTACTTGCCCTCCCATTGGCTCGCGCACGAGCCGACTTGGCCATGTAGGCGCCATTCGGTGCCACGTAAACTCGGCTGAGTTAGACTAGGCCGAGTTTGACTCGGCCGAGTATGACACGAATGAGCGCCCAAAATTGTCCTCAGGGGTGATAGATTATTGTGCTTTTACCCTCCTAGTTTTTAGGAAATGTTGTCATGACAACTTTTACATCTTTTGCTCAAATGACAAATTGACACTTCCAATGCCCGAACTTGGTCCTAAACCTTACCAAATGACCTTAAAACACTAAAAAACACCAAAACCATGAATGCCACTCTATTTTGGAGTTTTGGTCAACCCTTTGACCTTTTGGTTGACTTTTAAGGACATAGACCTCTAGACACAATTTGATCTCATCCACTACTAAACCCTAATCACTATTGACTCTAGACACACAATAAACTTACTTGGGACTTTATATCTTACTCCTTATTAACTGGTGGTTGGCCAAACCAACCTACAAGCCAAAATAACAAAAATATCTATCAAAGGCCTTAGGGTGGTCCTGCACCATTCTCCCCCCGCAACAAAAAAGTTAGGGTACTTGTGGTGTCAGGAACTCCTCACCGATTCCATGCTTCTTGAAGTCACTTTCATCTATCCAAGTGGCTTCTGACTCTGGTTGTTGTCTCCACTTCACTAGATGTTCCATATATATCTTATGCCTGGTCTTCTTTTTCACTCTTGAATCCAGTATCCTTTCAACTTGTGGTTTGATCTAATCAGGAGTCTTGAACTCTCTCACATTGTTGTTCACCTCAGCATTGTACTGTACTTCATCCATTTATGGCCCTTTATACTTTATCAAATCTTTCACATTGAAGATAGGAGAAATTGACATCTCCTTGGGTAGTTCCACCTTATATGCATTGGATCCATACTTGGCCAACACCTTGCAAGGCCCAATCCTTTTCATCTTTAGTTTACTAGGTATCCCCTTTTGTAGCCTAGCCTTGTTCAAAAGCACCATTACTAGATCACCTACCTCAAATTCCAAATCTCTTCTTCCTTCATCCCTCTTGGTTTTCAACTTCTGATTGGCCTCCATTAGTGTCTTTCTAACTTGTTCATGCACCTCTCTCATTCACTGGGAAAAATCATCAGCATGGCCACTAATGCCTTCATATCCTTTTAGATCTCTCAGCTCAAGAACACCCCTTGGGTGTAACCCATAGACAATCTCAAATGGACTCTTGCCAGTAGTCCGATTTGTGCTATCATTGTAGGCGAATTCTGCCTGTGGGATAACTTGCTCCCAACTTTGTCCATACTCTTTTGTCAAACACCTTAACAAGTTACCAATTACTCTATTGATCACCTCTGTCTGGCCATCCATTTGAGGATGATAAGCTGAGCTATGTGACAAGTTGGTTCCTAGCCTTCTCCAAAGTGTCTTCCAGAAATGTCCCATAAAATTCACTTCTCTATCTGCAACTATGCTTGTTGGCAAGCCATGTATTCTCACTACCTCCTTAAAGAACAAATGGGCAATATGGCTAGCATCATGTTTTGTCTTGCATGGGAAAAAATGGCTCATTTTTCTAAATCTATCCACTACCACAAACACACTGTCTAATCTAGTAGGTGTCCTAGGTAGTCCTACAATAAAATCCATACTTATGCAATCCCATGGTCTGATTGGGATGTGAAATGGTTGATATAAGCCCATATTTGATGAAGTCCCCTTTGCCTTTTGACACACTCCACACTGCTCTACATATCTTCTTATTTCTCTCTGCATTTTTGGCCACCAATAAAACCTCTCCACTAGATCCAAGGTTTTGTTCAATCCAAAGTGTCCACTCAAACTCTCATTATGTTTTTCTTGGATTAGATTCTCCCTCATGGATCTCCCTGGAACACATAACCGTTTCCCTTTGAACAACAATCTATTCTGAAGAGTATAGTCTGCATACTCACTGTGAAAGTGATTCTCAAATTCTTTGCACACCTTGTAGATCACCGATAAGTCTGCATCTCCTTCATAAGGGTCCTTGAACCCATCAACCCCTATACTTTGCAAATGAATCTCTTGTATGGTAAGAATCCTTCTACTAAGGGCATCTGCAACTTTATTTTGTACCCCCTTCTTATGCTTAATAGTGAAGGTGTATGATTGCAAAAACTCCATCCATTTGATGTGTCTCAAACTTAGTTTGTCTTGAGTATTGATATAACCCAGTGCTTGGTTATCTGTAAAGACAAAAAACTCTTTAGGAAATAGATAATGCCTCCATTTCTTTAGGTCTTTCACAAGAGCATATAGCTCCAAGTCATAGGAAGAGTACCTAGACTTTTCCTCATTGAATCTCTCACTGAAAAATACTACTGGCCTGTCTTCTTGGCTTAAGACACCCCCCACTGCTATGCTTCTTGCATCACACTCCACTATGAAAGGTTTGTCAAAACTTGGTAACAAAAATATAGGTTGGGTGGCTACTTCTTTCTTCAACCTTTCAAACCCCTCATTAGCTTCCTTGGTCCATACAAACTTGGTTTTCAACCCTCCTTTAATGGTCTCTAGGACTGGAGCACATATCTCACCGAATCTTCTAATAAACTTCCTATAGAATTGGGCTAACCCATGAAAGATCCTAACTTCAGTCCCTATCTTTGGAGTAGACCAGTTCAATATGGCTTCTACTTTGTCCTTATCCATCTTCAAGTCACATTGGGAGACAACAAATCCTAGGTAGACTAATTCTTCCTTCATAAACTCACTCTTTTCAAGATTTATGGTGAGCTTTTCTTCCTGCAACCTCTTCAACACTAACTCCAAGTGTTTCATATGCTCCTCCTTTGTTTTACTAAAAATGAGGATGTCATCTAGGTAGACAACTACAAATACACCTATGTAATCCTTCAAGACTTCATTCATCACCCTCATAAAGGTACTAGGTGCATTGGTAAGCCCAAATGGAATAACTAACCATTCATATAACCCCTTTGTAGTCTTAAAGGCTGACTTCCACTCATCACCTTACTTCATTCTAATTTGATAATAACCACTTTTTAAATCAATTTTAGAGAAGTACTTAGCACCCCCAAACAATCCATTAAATCCTCTATTCTAGGAATAGGAAATCTATATCTAACAGTTATCCTATTAATTGCCCTAGAATTAGTACACATTCACCACTTACCTCCCTTCTTAGGAGCCAACACCACTGGGACAACACATGGGCTTATGCTCTTTCTAATTATCCCTTGGTCCAAAAGTTCTTGTACTTGCCTATCTATCTCCTTGTTTTGCTCTGGTGCCATTTTATATGCAGCCTTGTTTGGCAAAGATGCTCCTGGCACAAATTCAATTTGATGACTTATCTCCCTGTTTGGTGGTAGTGTAGCTGGTGTACCCTCACATATTATGTCCTTAAACCGATCCAATAGTTGTTTCACTTCTTCTGGCATAGGTGCTTTCTTATGAGTCTCCTCCTCCTTTGGCTTCAACATGATTGCATAGCCAACTCCTTCCTCTTTCATGTCCTTTAGGAATTCCTTCCCACTCATCAATAGTGCATTGGATTATGTCTTCTCCACTATGTCTTCCTCTATCAAAGACTAAATTTTGAATTTTACTCCATTCTTCTTGAATGAGTACTTGTTCTGTTTCCCATGATGGACTGCTTCCCTATCATACTGCCATGGTCTACCAAGCAACAGATGGAATGCATCCATTGGAAACACATCACAAAGTATCCTATCTTGATACTTTCCAATAGTGAATTCTACCCACACTTGCTCATTTACCAAGATGTTTTTCCCCTTGTTTAACCAGGTAACTTTATAGGGACACACGTGTAAAATTTTGGTGAGTTTCAACTTCTCTACTGCCTCCTCTGATATAACATTATCTATGGACCCTAAATCAATGATCACTTTGCACACTTTTCCCAAAATATTTCATTTGACTCTAAAAAGAGCCCTTCTCTACTTATGTTCATCTTTAGTGGGTGTCAATATTCTTCTCAACATGAGATGCTCTCCCTTCTCTGAGTCTAGACTCACCTCTGATTGTTTAGAACAGTCCTCTTCTTGGACATAGGCAATATCTTTCTCTCCTTGTGAAGCTAAGGGTTTGTCAGGGCATCTATATGCAGGGTGCCCCAATTATCCATAGTTGTAGCATTTCATGGAAGAAAAATGAGATCTTCTTCCAAAATCCCATGATCTTCCTCTTCCACTGTTATAAGAACCTCTACCTCTGCTATATCCACCTCTATTATTTGACTCATGTCCTTGTTCTACATATTTGGAGTCACCTTGGCTCCTACTATCATTGCCTCTTCCACTTGAACCACCCCTATGGCCACCTCTATTGTCTCTGCCTCTTCCTTTTCCTCTAGAGTTAGAGTCTTGTTTCTTTTTAAGTTTCTCTTCCACTTTTAGAGACATTTGAAAACAACTATGAATGGAGGTTAGGGTAAAGAGGCTAAGCTCTTCTTGTATATTCCACCTTAATCCATTAAGGTACCGAGCAACCTTGATTCTCTTTGTCTCTCGTGTTCTAGATCTAAGACAAAGCTTCTGGAATTCTTCTGTATATGATGGCACATCTAGGTCCTTTTTCCTAAGGTTTTGTCTTATATAGCTGAATGTTACAGTCTTCTGGAAGGTATTTCTCCTTCACCTTTGCCACCATAGATTTCCAATTTTCTATGTCCTTCTTCCCTTCTTTCTCCCTTTCTTCTTGGAGAAAATTCCACCATGTGAGTTCTTGTCCTCTTAGCCTAGACTTGTCTATCTTTACCTTTTGTGCTTCTTTGATTCCATCACATTTAAAGTGGTTCTCCATGCCTTCAATCCATTCCATAACCATCTCTGCATCCATCTTACTAGAGAACACTGGAATTCCTTCTAGAGCCTTGCCACTCAATGCTTTGAGGGCCTTGATGAATGGTTCCTTAGGTAGAGGTGGTTTAGGCTTTGGTTCTATCTCCTCCTCTACTGGTTTCTTCCCTTTATTTCATTTTGTTGGCTTTCTCTACAACCTCTGCCATCTTCAACTTCATCTCTTCCATAGCTTCTTTAAGAAGCCTATTTTTGTCTTGCTGCTCTGACAAGTCTTTTTCCAATTCGACATTGGTCACCATGATGTTCTCTCATATGGATTCACTCCTCTCTGACATACACTAATCAACTCCCAAGCCTTTCAATGGATCTGATACCAATTTGATGGGTAGCTCCCACTCCTAGAGCTTTCTTTCTCTTTGCTAGAACTTTTCTTGGTCTTCTTAGGGTTCCTCTCACCACCCTAACTAGAGGATATATACATGACCTCCTAGCTCACTTGGAGCTCTCCAACAAGTTCAAAATAGCACTAAGTTCCTCTCCATACCTCTTCACATCCATGGCTTGTCTTGGCCACCTTCTTTCCCAACTGTCCTACCTCCCTAGGGATAAGATTCCTGATCTTTCCTAGGTCTATTTCAACTGCACTTGATCCAATTTGGTGGATCTTTCATCTTAGTTTCAATCAGGTGCTTGATTTCTAATTTTTAAGGCCTTGTAGCCTTTTAGGCCTAATTAGCCCTCCTATATATTGAAAATGTGGATTTTATCCCAAAATCCCTTAACAAACTTGGGAACTAATTATGGATTCCTTGTGGGTTTTTCCTATACTCTAGGATTTTCAAGGTCTTAAGTTCCCACTTTGTCCGTGCACTGGATTTCCAAGAAACCCCTATTTTCATGGGTTTTGGGGAACATGTACATAGTCTGGTTTCTTGGTTCATTTTAAATGTCTTACCCAACTCCACTGAACTTCTCCTTGCATCCAACTAACAAGGAGTCACCTCTCTACATGCCCACACCATTGATTGGACTCAACCAATCCATTGAGCAAGCTTTCTTTCTACTGTTCCATTCAAGCACCTAATCAGAATGCATAGGCACTCTCCTAGTGATTGATACTAAAATTGCTTTCCATGCAAAAAAAAAACTCCACAAGCTATATATACAATGTACATGGAGTCCCCTACTTGAATCCAAGAGGCCATAGGAATCTGACCATGAGAATTCAAGAGGGAGGCATATTTACATAGTTGCCTCAAAACCAGACAACGGACCAGAAGAAATGAAAGAATTTGCAAAACCTTAACCATTAATATAAAATGATCAAATCAATGCCAAAAAAAGTAAATTAATTCCAAAATAGAAGTTCTCAAATCATTAACTTATCCCTTTCAATCCATTAAACAACTGGATCAAAGCACTGTTATCAAAATACAATCTAATTCACTCCTTCTTCACACACAGTAAGTACAAAATGACAACTAAATCCTAGATTAGGGTTTTTTCCACCTTATATACCTTATTCCCACATGTCTTGACCCTCATGTCAGGATTTGGGCACCATTAAATCCCTTTCCTAGTTTTTAGGAAATGTTGTCATGACAACTTTGTAAAATTGCAAAAGTTGTCATGACAACTTTTACATCTTTTGCTCAAATGACAAATTGTCACTCCCAATGCCACAACTTGGTCCTAAACCTTATAAAAATAAAAAACACCAAAACCATGAATGCCACTCCATTTTGGAGTTTTGGTCAACCCTTTGACCTTTTGTTTGACTTTTAAGGACATAGACCTCTAGACACAATTTGATCTCATCCACTACTAAACCCTAGTCACTACTAACTCTAGACATAGACTAAACTCACTTGGGACTTCATATCTTATTCCTTATTATCTGGTGGTTGGCCAAACCAACCTACAAGCCAAAATAACAAAAAGATATATCAAAGACCTTAGGGTGATCCTGCACCTATTTGGTAGTAAATGCTATATCAAAAGAGATGATGAGATAGAATAGTTTGATGCTAGAAGTGATGAAGAGATCTTCCTTGGTTATTCCCCTAAAAGAAACAATTATAAATGTTTCATTCTGAGATTAAGGAAGATGATTGAAATTTCTAATGTGAGGATAGATGAAAAGTTCTATATTCAAGAGATAATATATAACTATAATCAGACTACAAAGATCAAGGAGGTTACTGTAGATCAAGAATAACCAATTGAGATTGATAGTGAGATCAAGGTATGTCAAGATGAATCAAATTATCCTACTAAAATTCCTAAGACTCTAAGGTATGTTAAGAAAAACTGTCCTGAAGATCAAATCATTGAAGATGCAAATAGAGGACTGATGACAAGATCGAGATTAAGAGATGAAATTTGTTTGATTTCTCAAGTTGAACCAAAATCTACTGATGAGGTATGTAGAGATGAATCTTGGACTAAAGATATGCAAGAAGAATTAGAACAGATAAAGAAGAATAACACTTGCAAACTGGTTCCTAGACCTAAAGATAAGAATGTTATAGGAACTAAGCGGGTTTTCAGAAATAAGCTGAATGAAGAGGGAATGGTTGTAAGAAATAAGGCAAGACTGGTTTGTAAAGGCTACTCGCAAAAAGAAGGCATAGAATTTGAAGAAACATTTTCTCCTATTGCTAGGTTGGATGTAGTAAGATTATTTCTTTCTTATGCTACACACAAAGACTTCAAAGTATATCAGATGGATGTGAAATCTATATTTTTGAATGGATATCTAGAAGAGGAAGTATATATTGAGAAAGCTGATGGATTTCCTTTGACAGAAGATGAGGACATGGTTTGTGAGTTGGAGAAATATTTTTATGGACCGAAACAAGCACCAAGAGGATGGTATGAAAGATTGGATAGGTATCTACTTCATCTCCACTTCAAAAAAGGTAATGCAGACAACACTTTATACTTAATAAATAATGGAGATGAAATTCTAATAGTAGAAGTTTTTGTTGATGATATCATTTTTGGAGGAAATATTGATGAAAAAAAAAGCACAAGTGGTGGTGCATTCTTTCTTAGGAAAAGATTGGTTTCTTGGATAAGTAAAAAGCAGTATTGTATAGCTCAGTCTACTGCTGAATCATAGTATATTGCTGCTACTATAAATTGCACAATGGTTGTTTGGATGAAAAAAATGCTGAAGGACATTGGGATAATTTTTGATGAGCCAGTGGTTATCCACTGTGATAACACTAGCACCGTTAACATGTTGAAGAATCCAGTAATGCATTCAAAGACTAAACATATTTCCATTAAGTATCATTTCTTGAGAGACAAGGTAGAAGAGAAGGAGATTAGATTGGAGTATATCAACACAAAGGAACAAATAGAAGATATATTTACAAAAACTTTTCCAAAGGATTCCTTTGATTATCTCAGAGGTATGATTGGGGTACAAGCCCCTCCTTGCGAGAACCAAATTGATGCAGGAATGTATCAGTCTAGTGGATTTTAGAGCTATATCATTTTATGGACTTGATGCTTGGATCTACTCCTCAGGGGAGTGATCATAGAGGAAAGAAGAACAATTATGGCACTCTTTTCCATTTTTGTCAAAGGGGGAGAGATTCTATGAGAAAATCCCTACTCCTTTAGGGAGAGCTGTGATGAGGATATTGAGAAGATTGTATTAAGAGAGTACTTTTGGGTTGATGAATTTTCCTGTATTTTTCCATCAATGCCAAAGGGGGAGATTGTTGGAATTGGTTGCTGATGATTTTGTTGGCATTCATGTTTTGTGACTGATGTCAACATATGTTTCTATGAAGGCAGAACATACTAGTTATTACTATTGCTTGATGACTGACAAAAGTGTATAGACACTGTACGGTTGATTCAGAATGAGTGAAGATGGTGATGTGTATAGGGATATGTTGTGATATTATTCCTAAGGTTGTACAGATTAATATTGTCTACTAGATGAGTTACATATGTTTTAGTGAAGAATGGGTACTCGATTGTGACAATGATCTTTGACAGAGTTAGTCTTTTTATTTTGAGTATAACTTACAAGCGATGTGGATTCAGGTAATGCGAACTAAAGGGATTGTAGAAGACATGTTAAGGAATGTTTTTTATGATTCTAGGGTTTTAGGACTCTTGGTGATGTCATCTGTGGTGTTTGTTTTGTAGGAGACCTATTTGGGGCTGACTTCAGAGATGTAGCATGTATTATGGATTCTGAGCATGGATTACAGATCTTGGATTATATTTGATGTATTGTAATTGATGTTTATTTGTTATAGGTACCATGTGTATCTTAGCAATGGGTTAAATAATTATTTGTATATTGGGAAATTCTAATTGGCTGACCTAATTAATTATTGTAATAGGGTATACATGATATATCTTTTCTGGTTTGAAAAGAGTATGTATGGATGTATGCTAAGTGGAAAAGGTGACTGTGGAAGATACAACGAAGTGTGGAAGTTGTGAGCTTGCTTGTGTGAAGTCTGCTGGATGTAGAGAAGAGGTTGTGATTATGTTACTTCATTGGAACTGACCAAGCAAAGACATTTTCTATCAGACAGTTCACTGGATTGTATATTTCCTATATACACTTGTATTTCAGACTGTAAGTCCTGACGGTGGATTTAACCTTCTTTAGGAAGTGTGCCTGGGCAGTGAGCCCACTGTTACTCTTGACTCCTAATACGGCCTATCCTTTAACATGGACTATGTAATGTAATGCATCAATAAGCTCCTAATAGGGCTAAATATTTTAAGATGGATACTATACTCTCAATACATCATTTATGGATGCTAATTCCCATTGGGGTTTTACCTTTAACAAGGTTTCCTCGACAAAAAAAGGATTGTTTTATTGTGTTAGCATTTACTATGTTATCATTTGGATTAAAGTTTTTGTTTATAAATTTTAATGTTTAATAATCTGTCTCACAACTAATTCATCTCCCTCTCAGTTGTGTTGGTGGACTGTTATTCCTAACAACATAATACTAGTATATTTTAGTCCAAGTTTCTAGAGTATTTCATGAACAATATCCATATTTTAGTTCCTAATTGGATCCTTCATTGAATAATGTCAAAACTTTTGTTCCCTTTCTTTATAAAAGCTCTTGCAAAATCCAAGAATAGTCTTCTTCAATTCTTCTCAAAGATAAACTGAGTAATATAAAATGTGTATGAATGTCTAATGTTTCATATTGTTCTCTATGCTTTAATAATTATAGTGTCATAACTTGTGACCCCTTATAATTTATCACTCATTTTGTGGTCCTTGCTTTAGTGTGCCTACTTCTAGGTCTTTTTGAGAACATTTTGGCCTTATCTCATCCAAATTGTTGTTATATACTCATGAGGTAAAATGATCTTATGTCTTGGGCCTGTGTACTCTCCAGAAACCTTTATTTTCCCTATTTTGGGTGGAATATGATGCCTAACACTATAATCCTGGTTGACTAGGATGCCTAGCATCATATCCCCCCCAAACATGCCCAAATTTGAATATTTTGGTGTCCCAATTCTCGCAATTCATGATCAAATCCAAATATTTAAATATAACCTTTGAAATTAATCCTAAATGAAAAATTATCTCAGGGACCCTATATAAAGGCATCATCTCTAATTAATTCTAACAATCCACAATCCAGAAGTTGCAATTTAAGCATTCCTAATTCTTTCAAGAGCAAATGTGAGTACAAGAAGCAATAAGCTATAATTTATCTTCAATTTCTTTTTCATGATGGATTTTGTTATGATTTATCATGTTATTGCAAAAAAAATTAAAGGAATTATCTAAGGAGCATTGAATCACCATAATTATTAATTCAAAGGTATAATATTGTCAATTCAACATTTCATTTTAAATTTAACTTATACCCTACCAAGGTTAAGTTGTCTTTTATAAATAATCATAGTTGCAGTGGAGGTTAAAACCTACTTGGGGTTTGAATTAGGAAAACCCCTATGCAACACAACACTTTTATCCTCTTTTTGTGTGTATATTAGAAATCTTATAGTCAAAATTTATGGAATTGCAAAGAGCAGACCAAGACATATAATTCCACATTTTGAATAGGAAAAAAATCCTAGCCTATGGAGTGTCTCTCTATAGAATGATGATTTTGTTCTAAAATTTTGGGAGAATGATCTATAGGCCATCTTGATCTAGAGTTTGAATACAAAAGTTTTTTAATCCACCCCTAGGTCAAGGGCACCTAGCTCTATAGATCAAAAATTTCAGGCTCAAATTTAAAATACATGTTCCTCTCTGCATCCCATTTCTAGACCTAAGCTTACATTCTAATTTTTAGTTATGTATCTTTTTGGGTATGTTGAATATTGTCAATTTTGCATCCTTTTACTTAGTTCTTGCATCATTTCTTTTATTGAGCATATATAATCAAGATTCAAAAGGGAACAATTAATCACCATTGCCCAACTCTCCTAAGGGGATGAATTTGGGCCTAATTGTTTGTTATCCAATGAAAGAATTGGAAATAGTTCTTAATTTCATTCTCAGTCTAGACTCCATTTTCTTACATTTTCAATAATGATTCTCTTTTGAAATATCATGCATTTTATTCTTTATTAAAAAAACCTAATTACCAAAAATATAATAGAATTTATTCAATTATCTAAGGATATATAGGTTAATAATATATTTCAATCCATAAACACTCTTTAAACATAAGTAGTACAATATTGATGCAATATCTAATTCTAGTTCAATAATTATTCTTGTAAGATTTGGCTACGAAGATAACCACCCAAGATCTAGAGGCCTAATGGAAAGCACACTAACACGATAATAAATTTGACAAGAATAAACCATATTCTCATAAATAATGCAATATAATAGCTCATATTACCTAAATTAACTTAACTGAATAGTACATAGGAGATCCCTTGTTTAGATAGGCCAAGATGATCGATAAAATAATGCATAAGATTTTGACAAGTGCCTTTATCTTATGATATGATACATAAAGTGATAATTTATTTGTTGTTTCTAAGATCAGATTACTGAGAGAGTGGGGGGGGGGGGGGGTTAGTAATAACTGAGAGGAGGGGGGCTGAATCAGTGGCCTAAAAAATTTATCCTTCAAACTTAACCACCAATCAATAAACCTCAGATTATTATGTCCCTACAAGATGCATGCCATGAAATACTTATAATGATTAACTGTCTGTCGATGTTCTCTGTCAATCCTTTATTCTTTCTTGATTACCGATAAGCAGTATAACTATTTACCAAATATAGTAAATAAGCAGAGTATACCGATATATCCATAATGAATTATGTAAGATACAAAATAGTAAAGAAATTAATCATACACACATAACACATGGATTTTAACGTGGAAACCCTGTTAAGGGAAAAAACCACTGGGACCAGTACCCCAAATTTTCACTCTTCTAAAGTGAGCCCTATTAAGAGCCAACCCCGTTAAAGGTTACAAACACACTGTTAAGTGTGACCTTGTTAGAGGATTTTATACATAGAGGTTGTCACTTAGTATCAGGCATCTAATGCTGCCATCCTTGAATCAGCCTCTCTCTTAGACTGTCAATAGGCATCGGGCATATCCAATGCTACTTTCATGAATCAAACTTTTTAGCACTCCTTGGGATGTACCTCAATATATAGAAGACTGTTAAGTCCTGCTCGGTTAAGAGACTTGATGATTCAATGGTTAAACTGAAACACTATGACCTATTTCTAATGCAACTTTGAATTGCATATTTTAAGATCTATTTAAGTACATTACCTCTCTGATCAATATGTCAATTCAATACTTGTGCTCCATATTTTCTACTTTGTGATGCTGTGCTCACTGTTCGTCGGTGTCTGCAGAATTCCTTAGCTCTCCTTCAGCTTGATTGATCAGTACTGCATGAAGTATTTCTTCATTAGTTTCTCTTCAGCATCCTCTTTCTATTCACTCCTCTTAATCCCTTTTTCATGCATATAGAAAATTAATTAAGCTTGTCTCTTATATAGACATAATATTCATTGTTTCTTGATTCTTGATTCTTGGCGTAAAAAACAATCCAGCCAATTAGATTTAAAGCATAACTCCTGATTTGTCTTGTAGATATCTTCTTGCCAATTGTACAAATCAACTTTAAATCAATCACTTAACTCTGATCAAATAAAAAAAAGAAAACAACCAGTTAAGTCTATCTTTAGCTCTTGCCAGCTAGATATTTTGTCATTTTTTGAACTCTCTGTTCCGTTGGTCACCTTTGTAGTTAGTTATCGGTGACAACTAATAGTTCTGTCGGTGAGACTATAGTTAGCTTCGTGATCTCCATCCATCGGGCATCATTGGAATTTTACTTGTCAGGCAACCTTTTAACTTTGCTCATCGGGCATCGCTGTGGTTTTTCTTCATCGGGCAACACTATACTTTAGCTCGTCGGGTATCACTGCGACTGTTCTTCTTTTCTCTGACCTTCGGTGTTGTTTGTCACTTAGTGAATACATGACTTTTATGTATTGCTGAAAGAATAACCTTTGTTCCATTGATTCTCTAAAGTCTTTGACATTATGTAAATGACCGTACAAATGATATCAAGTTGACATCAATGACAATACAAACCATTAACTGATTTAATGCCTTGCATTATCTTCAACTTAACATTGTCAAACATTCATTCAATTATATGTCATCAATCTCTTCCTTTGGAATTGATGGAAATATAATATATTATCACACTATACTATTTCTAATACAATATGAAATACAATAGTTGAGATTCATCAATCTACCAATCATTTTGTTCTGATAACCAATAAATGTCTGATCATCGGTAAGCTTTGTTTTAGCTTAGATTTGATTCTTGCAGCTCTCTATCTTTTGATTTGTTGTGTCCTTTCCTTGTGTCAATCTCTTTCCCTTGACTATTATTCTCTTTTGATGTCTTTCTCTCTTGTCTGCAACTCTCCCTTTGTATGATCTTTTCACACAATTTCTCTCCCTAAGAATATAATCTCTCCCTGTTGGAGTAATGTGCTAATAGATACTTTTTCTCCCTTTTCTAGAAGAATGTGTGATAATATGGATAATTCTCTCCCTTTGACAACAATTTCAAACAAGTATTTTACTTTTATCTGACATTAATGTTAAGCAATCTTTTGTCTCCATCCATAATATATTCCTTGAATTTCCCTTCTCCATCAACAATACAACAGTATGCTCTTGTGCTTGGTGTTGATATATACCTGTTTGTATATAGATTTAGCTTTGAAGTTCATCTCTTTGCTTGCATCAATCTTGAACGAAATTCTGATAATATGTAGGTTGATGCAGCCTTCATTCATTTTACTAACCATTAGACAAGGGTTTGACCCCTAGTCTCTTTCTCAAGTGCTCAAATGCATCCTTGGGTAGTGGCTTGGTGAAGATATCGGCCAATTATTCTTTTGATTGCACATACTCAAGTATCACCTCTTTTTCTTGAACTTGTTCTCTCAAATAATGATACTTGATGGCAATATGCTTTGTTTTAGCATGCATGAATGGATTTTTAGAAATGTTAATTGCACTTGTATTATCACAATAGATAATTACTAGTTCTAGCATCTTCATATGCATACCTTCCAGTAACCGTTTGATCCATGAAATGTTTGAGAAATTTGCAACAAAAAAAAACATACTCTGCTTCTGTAGTAGACTGAGAGATGCATCCTTTCTTCTTGCTTATCCATGTGACAAGTCTGTTACCCATAAAGAATTCTCCTCTAGTTGTGCTCTTCCGGTCATCAAGATTTCCAGCCCAATCAGCGTCGGTAAACACCTTAAGTTCAAATTTTCCTTCTCTTCTATACCATAAACCATATTCCTTAGTATTCTTCAGATATCTTAAAATTCTTTTCACAACAGTCATATGTGATTCCTTGGGGTTAGTAGAAAATCTAGCATCAATTCCTACTGCATGTGCAATATCTGGTCTAGTGTGTACAACATACATGAGTTTTCCAATCATTGATCTGTACAAAGTCTGATTTACCTCTGTTGTCTTGTCCTCCTTTGTCAACTTACATCCAGTAGCCATTGGTGTTCCAACTGGTTTGGATTCTTCCATCTTGAATATTTTCAGGACCTCTTTAATGTATTTGGACTGTGTAATGAAAATACCTTCACATTGTTGCATGATCTGTAGACCAAGAAAGAACTTGATCTCTCCAAACATAGAAATCTCAAACTCTTTGCTCATCTCATTAGAAAATGATTTGCATAGCATATCATTGCCTCCAAATATGATGTCATCAATGAAAATTTCAGCAATCAAAGTGTTAGCATCAATATCTTCTTTTAAATAAAGATTATTGTTTTCACTAGTCCTTACAAATCCAATACTTATAAGATAGGAATGAAGTCTTTCATACCAGGCACTAGGAGCTTGTTTTAATCCATGCAAGGATTTATGAAGTCTAAATACCATGTTTCTCTTGTCTGGATCTACAAACCCTTCTGGTTGTTCAATGTATACCTCTTCTTCAAGTATTCCATTCAGGAATGCAGACTTGACATCCATTTGATATACCTTGAACCCTTTATATGCAAAATAAGAAAGTAGTATTCTTACACCTTCTAGCCTAGCGACGGGTGAAAATGTTTCTCCATAGTCAATACCTTCCTCTTGTGCATACCCCTTGCACACTAGTCTTTCTTTGTTCCTTGTGACTTCTCCATTCTCATTCAACTTATTCCTAAATATCCATTTTGTACCGATGACATTCTTGTCATCTGGTCTTGGCAAAAGTGACCATATTTTTTTTCTCAATCTTATCAATCTCATCATTCATAGCACTTATCCATTCTTCATTATCAAGTGCAGCATTGACAGATTTTGTCTCAAATTCACAAATTAAATAGCTTGAGTTTGAGGACTTACTTCTTGTTCTTGTACCATCTTTCTTATCTCCTATGATCTGGATCTCTAGATGGTTCCTTCTTACATATATTGAAAGTAAAAGTTCAGCTCTTTGTCTTTCAGCTTGATCATCATTTTGTCCTTCATTTTGTTCTTCATCATGTTGCACATTATTTTGATTATTATCCTGACCGTTGGTATTTGTAGCCTGACCGTCGGTTGCAACATTTTGTTGTTCTGGATTTAAGCACTGTTTCTCGGGAGCTCTACATTGTTGGTAGGGTAGAGTGTCAGGTTCCTCATTGTAAGTGAACTTATTATAGTCGTCTAGTTCTTTAGTGATTTCCTATTCATTCTTCTCTGTAAATTCATCTATCTTTACATTTGCACTTTCAATAATTTTGTTAGAAGCTTTGTTTAGACATTTATAAGCCTTGCTCTTGGTAGAATACTCTATAAAAATTCCTTCATCACTCTTGGAGTCAATTTTTCCATTTCTATCATCTTTTAAGATATAACATTGACTTCCAAAATTTTTGAAATAACTTACATTGGGTGTGTATCCATACCATAGCTCATAAGGTGTCTTTTTGGTGTCTTTCTTCAATTGTACTCTATTTAGTGTGTAAACATCACTACTGATAGCTTCCCTCCAGAAGATTTGGGTGATTCCTTTCTCTATCATCAGTGTCCTTGCACAGTCAACTATAGATCTATTCCTTCTTTCAACAATTCCATTATGCTGTGGTGTCCTTGGTGCAGAGACCTGTCTTTTGATTCCATACTCATTACAAAAGTTAGTGAATTCATCTGATATAAATTCTCCTCCTCTATCTGATCTCAAACATTTTAGATCCTTACCACTTTGTTTCTCTACCATAGCCTTATACCATTTAAACATTTTAAATGCTTCTGATTTATCTTTTAGAAACATAACTGTCATCATTCTAG
>MU222369.1:283051-293897 GCA_018584345.1 Thuja plicata | reverse complement strand
ATCCCTTTAAGAATGGATCTCCCTAATGGGTTGACTAGTGAGTAGCCACATTCACTAGGCAGTTCAACTCCATCTTTCCAGTTATGCTTTTTGTGTGGTTCACAATGAGACATAAGTTCTCATTGGGAAAGATAATCACACTCTTTCTCTCTCTCCTTAACTAAGTGATGTCTCTCTTATTGTGATATTAGGGTTGATAAAGACTCAGGTCCCTTGGGGGCTTGAGGGTTTCTTTATCCCTTTTGGTTCCAATAAGATTGTCTGTTCTTTATGTTCTCCTTTACTAAGAGTTTGTGTTGAGCTCATACTCTTGCTAAAGTGGGGGCTAAATGTATAGTCAGAAAATGGAAGCACTTACATTGTAGACTTGTTTAGCCTTTGGATTAAGTGGTTTGGGGTCATGAAAAGCACCTTGAATGGGTCCCTGATCTTGACATGTCTTCCCCCTATTCTGTCCTTCTTTCCACTCCTTTTTAGCCTGATTTCTGCATTCTGGACTGCAGACTGGTGATTTTGGGCTTCAAGGCCAGGGTCAACCTTTTAGGTCTAGTTTGACCTTGACCCTAACCTAGGTCAAGGTCAACCTTGACCTTGACCCAGGGTTCAGATCCCAGGGTCTCACAATTTCCGAATGTCGGTCTTTTCAAAAAGTGTTTTCCCACTTCCGGGTCGGCTGTTTCAGGTTCGGAAGTGTCGATTCCTAAATTATGTTTAATATAGGTCCTCTCCTAGGGGTAAAGGATTTAATGGGAATTCAATTATCCTATGTCAGCCTCCTTAGAATATTGTGCCCTAGTTTCATATAAAAGGGAGCCTTCTCCTCTCATTTTCTCTAATGATAACCATCATCAAGCGAACTAAGTCTTCTAATCAAGCATCAAGCATTCCTAATTGAGATCAAGCATTATCAAGTGGAGTTCAATAAATCTAAGGAGAAATATTTGAAGCAAGCATTCATCCATTCTCAAGCATCCATTTTTATGAAGGAGATCCATTGGAGGCCATTGAAGGATTCAAGCCACATAGTGCCCTTTTGGTGATCTCTCCATCCACCTTCTTCCAAGCCTATTCCAAATTCAAGAACCCATTGAAGATTTGGTGTTGGAGATCTACAAGAAAGAGACTAAAGACATCCTACCTTTCTACATTCCACATTTTGAAGCATACTTGTGGATTCACGGATTCGAATCCGCCACAAGGACTTTTACAAGCAAGGTGAATTTGAGCATTTACTTTGTTTATCTTTATGTAATTTCAATTATACTTTGAGGTTAATTCCAAAACTGGGGTTTAACTAAGGAAAACCCCTCCCCCACAACAAACAATCCTCTTTTTCTTGTAGGTACAGGTTTGGGACTACAGCTTTGGACACAGATATGGATACCCTTTTTGACTTTCTTTTGGACGACGTGAACATATTCTTTGTCGGACCTATGCAGGTTAGGGTCGATATTATTGGGTTAGGGTTGACAGTTGTGGGTCAAGGTCAAATTTTTTCATAAGATGACATTAGATCAGGAAAAGATTTTTGGGTTTTGTTCATCTCTATGTTCTGGTTCAGGATCATCTTTCAGCTTTTCCAGAAACAGCCTACAGACCTCAGAAAACAACATTCTTTGATCTGCAATTTTGTAAGGTTGGTTCTTCTTCCTATCCTTTTCAATTACTGTAATTAAACATATTTATTTAATCAATTAACAGAATTTAAGATCCCCTTCTTTGTTCTCTTTTCGAATAGTTGATTCATTTGTGCATTAACCCTTCTTTTGGGTTGATAAACTTGAATCTTCCATTTGTGCATGTGAGGATAGAAAAGGAGCATATTATCTTCTCCCTAATCACAATTGCAATACACAATCAATAAAATTTAATTAAGTGTAAAGTAGGGTTAAGGAAATCAACACAAATAACAATTAATAAATCAACCCCCTTACCTTATTACCTTATATTATCCTTTACCCCTTTCCACCACTTTACAATTAGAGATCAGATTCCTATATCTGGAGGGGGATAGAGGAAATTATTATAGTTTCCCTAGTCTCAAGATTGTTATAATATCATGTAGGTAGTATACATACTGATAGCCAGTGATATGCATATGTGTAGGATTGGATAACGTCTATAATTTCCAAGAGATTAATAGAGTAGTACTCTATGGGAAGACGTGCCGATGACCAAATTTGGTAGAGTGGATCTTATATCTTGAGTGGATCTTATATCCCTCAAGTTGATAATCAGGAATTCTCAGAAGCTTGACCTAGAGGTAGCTCCTAAGAATCAAATTCTCTTACTAACTTAGAATAAAGTATGAGTCATATAAATAATGTATTATATTTTCCACAAATGTTGATTTTTTTGGAAATTATATAAGGAGAATAAGAAGGGAAATTACACTGCTTCTCTCAAAAATATCCGAACAACACATTTTTGAATCATTAATGTCCTGGCACAATCAATACTAGACATGTTTCTTCTTTCAACAATACGAGTTTGCTAAGGTTTTCTAGGAGCTAACATCTACCATTTAATTCCCCGTTCTTCACAATATGTAGTGAAATCATATGAAGTTAACTAACCTCCTCTGTAAGATCTAAGACATTTCAGGGTCTTACCGGTCTCCTTCTCCACTCTAGCTTTGTAAATCTTAAAAACATAACCCACATCATTCTAGAATAATCATCAATAATAAACATGAGCTATCTATCACCATAGTTACTCTGAGTTCTCATTGGATGAAATAGATTAGTATGAACATGATCTAAAATATATTCAGAAGAATAATTTTTACTAATGAAACTATAGCAGTTAGCTTCCGAAGCTAACATTCTTTAAACAACCAACAATCTTCAACCTTAGCAATCAAACAACTGTTAGTAGTAGAATTTATATGGAACAAGTTACCTGTAGTTTATTCATTGGTAGTAATCAGTTATCCAGATTTCCCAATAATCCAACATCTACCTCCATTGAAATCCAATATGAAACCTTTGTTATTCTACTATGCAACACTTAAAAATTGTATCTCAGATCATCAACCCAATAAACATCATCAACAAATGTTTTATCATTCAAAGAAATAGATGCTTTAACTTCTACCAAACATGGAGCATCATTCCCAAATCTTATCGAGTCTCCATCACATTCTTCCAACTTTATGAATTATGATTTTATAACTGGTCATGTGATGAGTTAACCCACTATCAATAATCCAATTACCACTGTGATTAATGTTAGAAACCAAATCTTCTCACCTTATTTTAAGGGTTCTTCCTTTACTACAACAAAAATAATTTCCTCTTCATCTTTTCCATCATATTCCACATTGGTAAAACCTTCCTCAGCTAGGTAGCATGCTTTATTGTTTTTATCCTTGAATCTTCTTGGATTTTACTTCCTATCATTGTCAGGGCATCTAGAACCAATATGAACAATGTTTTTACATGCAAAGCACTTCAAAGGAAACTTACCCTTATATTTACCTTTTCCTCTAGGCATTCTTCTAGCAAATAAAGCTTCCAATTCTTCATGATCTCTTTCTTTAGACAAGAAAGATTCAAAATTATTAGAGTAACATGCTAAAGAACTATAAGATATCTCCTTTCCTTTCCTAGATGGTGCAAGATTCAATGATGAGTTGAAAGCAACTTTAAATTTTGGCACACTATTATCATAATTGCTTAACTCAAATGCAATTAATTTCCCTATTAATGCATCAAGAGTAACAGTAAAAGTTCCTAGAGATCTGAGCTCTTGAATAGATGAAACCCTAATAGAATACTGAGGTAATAAATATCTTAACATTTTTCTTACCACATCCTCCTCAGAAATATTACCACCAGCACCAGAGATAGAAACAACTTCTTTTATTCTCTGACTATATTGCTCAATTTTCTCACTTTCTTGCATCCTCATATAGTCATATTTCCCTTTCAAACTATCAACCTTTGCCTTCTGCGCATGTGGATCTCCACCATGGACAATCCTCAACTTGTCCCACATCTCATTAGCAGTATCTAAGTCTTTGACATCATTAAATAATGCATTTGAAAGAGTACTAGCAATGGCTTCCATAATAGAAATATGTTCTTGTCTTACCTTTAATTGACCTATTGTTAGGGCTCCTGAAGTGAAAATATATCTATTTACCACATGGTCCCAACACTAATCACCCATACCTTTAAGATTGAGCTTCATCCGACCAAACCAAATTGAGTAGTTCTCTCTTTCAAATTTAGGACCTACCTTTCTCATCATCTTCAGATCATTACCCCAACCTATTAAGCTTCACCACAATAGAGGACCAAAGCTTTGATACCAATTGTTATTCCTAAGATTAGATTACTGAGAGGGGGGTGAATCAGTAATGTACCAAATAATCCAATCTTTTTAACCTCTTATACTTAAGCCACCATTCAAAAGATTAACCATACATTCAATAAATGAAAACCATAAACATGCAAATCCATCCACACATTTAACACACAGATTTATCTCGTGGAAACCTAAATAGGAAAAAAACCATAGTGGGGATTAGTACCCATTAAATAATATTGTACTCTTTTGAAGTATGCCTTGTGAGGAGCTTAACCCTATTAGGAGTTTAGAAAAAAACTATTAGGTGCTACCTAGTTAAGGCATTTTCCTTAGGCCTGTTAGAACCTTTACCCTGTTAAGAGTAGCCTCGTTAGAGGTATTTAAACACTTGTTAAAGTGTCACCTTGTTAGAGGATTTACAACAAAGATTTGTTAGGATCTACCATGTTAAGGGATTTAACTTGCTGCAACTACTAGGGAATAACATAAATAATGATTTGTAAAATAACACTACCTCTTCTTGATCAGATCCACTGAAGCACACAATCTCTTCTTAACACACTTAGATCTTCTCTGGCTTGATCGCAACTCATAGTTTGCACTGCACTTGTCTAACACATAATCAACACATTCAAACTTCAACTTCATTCATTATATACTTAAATTTTAAGTCCACCACCTTGATCAAACCCTAAAATAGAATTCCAAACATCCTACTCAAATCCAATGCACCACATATCAAAATTAAATACAAAAAACATATTTACAAGAACACATCAGTCAATACAATGATTTACATAAGATTTGGTGTCAAGGAATCAAACACATTTTGACCAAACACAAGTTTCTTCAAGAATCTTCTCCACTTTCTAGCATCAAATAATGTGATGACAAATCATTACCTCCAATCATGAAAACACCTCACCAGATCATGATTGACTCAATCGACTCCATCATAACCTCAAAAATGATCAAAGATTTATCAACTGATGCTCAAGAACACAAACTCTATAACCTATTAACAACTCTATCTCTGCTCACCAATCATTTATCCTTCACACTAGTCTCTCAAATTAGTTGCATTTGCAACTACAACATCTAAACACTATGGACCACTATATCCTGTGACTGCATCAAAAGATATAAAAAAAATTTGATAGGACATTCAAATCATCTATCACCTATCATTAACTATTCTAGCATATGTATTTTTATACTTCAACTGATCATAACTTCCACATAAGATCACTTTAGTAGTAGCGGTCATGCATTAGAATTATAGAGACAAATCTAAGGCTCCTATAAAGATAGCAACCATTGAAACTCACTACAACTCATCATGCATCACAACTATGCTTGGAAAAATACTAAGAACACAAAGTAAATAGTTGACATCAATGACAACATAATATCTAATCATCCTGTAATCAAATCTACAACATGACATCAACACAACTTACTTACCATCACTACATCAAATATGCCAACATTATCATCCACCTAGTGTGGAAAAGTGATAGTGTGATACATTTACTAAAGATGGATCGCACTTTAAAGGTGGAAAAGTGAAAGTTTAACATGCCTACTAAAGGTGTATCACCCTCTAAGGTTTAAAGGTGATTGTGCAACATGTTCGCTATAGCTGAGTTACCCTTAAAATATAGAAAAGTGCTAATAAGATAAGTGCACCAATGGAAAAGTGATAATGTGATAACATTACCAAAATTGGGAATATTATTATGTAGTCCCTAAGTAAACTTAAGTAACATGTGTGTATAGGACCTAGAAGAGTAATATACTAGGTACAACACTTAAACACATTGAAACTCCCTTGAGTGAAACTAAGGGAGAATATATACAAATAATGCAAGACATGTCTTGAATACTAGGCCATGTTAGGTACCTGTATACACCTAAAAGTGGTCAAGATAAGTCAAAGATGAAAAACAAGTCAAATCCATTGATTACATCTAAAAGAATTTAATTAATTAAAATCAAGCTATTTGGATTAATTAAATTTGAAAATCAAATCATTATGTAATTGATTTAACCAATTGATTATATAGTTCATTAAATTAATTAAATCCAACCCATCTAATTCCCATACATGACTAATTTAATTACATGTTTGGATTAAATAAATCCTAATTTCCCTCACCAACCACTACAAGACAAAATCAATTCAACCAATGGGAAAGGATGATTGGGAGCACAAGAATCACTCCAAGGCTTTTCTATCTTGACCACTCAATTTAAATAGCTCAATCTTGTCAAATCAAAGGGGACACATCACTTAACCTTAACCTCAACTATGGTTTTGACTATGGTTTATCAAAATCAACCCCCTACCATTGGAAAATCCTATAAATAGTATGCATTTATTAGTGCAAATAACCACTTTACATCCACTAGCATCATAATAATTACATTTTGTTGAATTATATTCATAATTTAATTCATCTTAGGATCATAATAGAAAATTCATATCAAATCAAGCACGTAGATCATAAAATTTAGCTTAATTTATCCATCTCATTCTAGATATTGTCACTTTAGAAATGCTTTTGCAATTGTGAGCATAAATTTAGTCTTTCTAGATAGGGAACCATGAGAAGATTTCAAGGATTTCAAGTTTGATTTTTCAATTAGTATAGATCTTTAGCATTAATTTGATATTCTTTGATATAATTTTTCATGCATGTATTTTACATACATCAGTACCCATGTAAGAATGCAATCTCTATCAAATGGAGAAAAGAAGAAAAGCTAGTGTGTCAAAACTTTTTCTCAAAAGAGACATGAAAATACATATTGCTCTCAATGAAGAATGAGGGCAAAATCCCATGTAGGAAAAATGTTCCCCCCCCCCATAAAAGAGAAGAGAGACCATAAAACCCCCCACAATGTTGAATCTCCAAAATGTTGAAGATGATTCAATGATGTTGACCAACATTCCTCTCTTAGGAAGAAATAATGCTAATGTTGCATCAAAAATGTCAAAACACGAGTGTAGAATTTATCAATGAAGAACTGCTAAGGGATCTCACATTGCAACATGAATATGATCATAATCAAGGAGACATCTACATGAGCATCAACTAGATACTCACAAATTCTAAATTGGTACATTCTAATATCAATTGGAGACATCCAAAAATCCTCACAATATAGAGATTGACTAAATGAATACAAGAAGATTACGTTAGAAGAAGCATGAAATGACAAAGTGCACTATAGATTGTGACACTTTATGATAGAAAATTTACAACATAACTTGTAGAAGAGATTACAACAATGATGTGAATCTGAAAACATGACGAAGAAGCTACACAAAAAGATTGCCCAAAGTAGCTGATCGTTGAAGATGCCTCCAATTGGGATGTTGCTAAGAAATATAACCAAATGGGCCTTGATGGCTGCCACATGAAAGATTGAACAGTTGGCTAGTGCGGGCTTGGTAGGTGGACATTAAATTTATGTTCCCAAATTTACTTATTTAATTAAAATTTATATATATAAAACTTATTAAAAAGTTAATTTTTTTTTATAAAAAAACTTTATTATTAAAAATATAAAGAAAATTTTATTTTTTAATTTCAAATATTTTATTAAAAAAGTTAACAAAGAAAAATAATATATATGTTTTATTTTTGAAAATAACATTATTAAAAATTAATAATTTTGTTTATATTTTAAAAAATTATAATAAATTTATATATATTTTTTAAATATATATATCAATATTTTTTTTGATAGGTAATGGGTCGAAGCTTAGATTAATTATTATTATTTTATTGAGATTAATTATTACTATGTGTTATGATCGAGTAGACTCGAATCCAAGACCCCCCCAAATGAGAGGCTCACAACATATCATTGTGTTGTAGGCCCTTGCCTATTTTTTAAAATATTATTTTAATTAATAAATTTATTTTAAAAATTATAATATTAAAAAATGAAATCTATTATTTTTTTTATTAAAAACTTTAAAAATAAAAAAAGAAAATTTACTTAAGTTTTTTTAAAATTAAGTACGACCCCTACAAGTGTTGCCCACATCTATAAGGTGTGTATTACATCTTGCAAGGTGCATACAACACTTGCAGGGTGCGTGTCGATCTGCAATCCTAGATTGTGGGTCATGGTAGAGACCATATCAAGTATTAGCCATGGTACCTACAATTATTTTATTTTATTGTATGACATCCATACTACAATGGAGGGAAATTTTTTTCTGAGGGCTTTGGGTGAAGTGCTCTGATTTCAATAATTTGACATTCAATCTTAACTAATTTGGGCCTTCTGATCATGATTGTGGGTTTAGTTTTGGATTAAAGTGCTAAAAAAATTAGCTACCTCTCGAGACTTGCAACCATCTCCAAACTTCAAATGCTTTAGATTTGGGCTCAGTGTCCAACATGGATGAAACAAAAGTTGATTTTAACTATTTTGGACATCCTGAATGCAATGATGAACTTTAATTTGCACCAAAAAGAACCTATTTTGACTTTTAATATAGAGATACAAGAGGACATACAAATAATTGACCAAAATTGCACTCAAAATCTCTTAAAATACTAACCAAAAGAACTCACCAAGCTCTAATACCGTGTAATATTTATCTATGGAGATGACCACCCAAGATATAGAGGCCTAATGGACAAAAAAATAACAAGAGAGAATCAATATGACAAGAATAAACTGTATTCTCACAAAGAATGCAATATAATAACTTGAATAACCTAAATTACCCAAATTAATTGGATTAACTGAATTGAATAATACATAGGAGACCCATTTTTTAAATATGCCAAGGAGAGAAATAGGAATGCATAAGATCATGAAAAGTGTCTTTATCTTATGATATGATGCATAAAGTGATAACTTATCACCCACCTAATGTGGAAAAATGATAGTGTGACACATCCACTAAAGGTGGATCAACCCCTAGAGGTGCAAAATTGAAAGTATTAGATTTCCACTGAAGGTGGATCACTCTCCAAGGTGGATAGGTGGTTGTGAAACACATCCACTAAAGTTGGTTCACCTTCCAATTGTGGAAAATTAATAATATAAAAAGTTCTTCAAAGGTACAAGTACCACTTAAGGTGGAAAAGTGAAAATGCAACACACATAATAATAAAATATAACATTACTATAAATATTCTACAAAGTGTATAACAACTTTTTCCAACACTTATATCTAGGATTGCGTGATGGTAAGGAACACTAGCAAGACAAGATCAAATCAATATTTAACTACTTAGGAGAATAACCAATTTTTTCAACAAGCTCACAAGCCTTGACATGACATCTTCATTGATATTCTCTTGCATTATGATTTTGTTGGTTACAACTCAAAAATTTTGTATACGAAGGTTAGGGATCACTCAATAGATTGATTCCTTTTAATCCTCTACTCTAGGATCAAAATAAACCACCAAAGGTTAAGAGATATGAGGTGTCAAATGTAATGCCCTGCCAGGGAACCCAAGAGAACTTAACCTAAACATGACACCAAGGTCACGAAATAATTTTTTTTAAAATGTTTACAAACAATAATGATAACAATGCAGAAGCAACACAATGAAGTACATGACATACATGAAATACAACGCATACATGATTAACATTCCTTGAGGGTTCCTTGAGGTAGAATTACTTAAACAAGCTAATCTACGATTACAATAATATAGAGCTGACATAAAGGTTACATAATCTGAACCCAATAACATTCATCTCAATAATAAATATTACATATACCTCTAATACCATAAGGTATACCACCTAATCAACATCCACTGCAAAAGTCGTAGGGTATGTAATAATACATAATACACAATACAATGCATCCTCCAAGGATGATAACCAATAAATACATATGGTACAATACACATCTCAAGTAACTAATCAATTCTCCAAAAGACTAGGAAGATGAAGCTGCAACAAGGAACAACCAAGCATGAAGAAGAATCCGTTGGAATCTCAATGGTAATAAGAATCACTACCACCCGACCGCGTGGAACCAAAGGTCCACTCCCACCATGCTGAGGAGATAATAACAGGCCCACACACATGGGGTATACAACAAGAATACAAATAAGGTAAACATGACCTCATACACCATGCATAGGAAGATCCTAGAAGCACTCTAATCCAAAACAAGAAACACTAAACAACACCAGAGGTACTGACACACGTAGGATAACCTAAGTTGCATATAGGAAGGTGTCATCATGTACGTCGCATCCTTGAGTTCAGCCTTAGCAATCCCTTAATAGTTTTTGGCACCTAAGTGACTATACATGGCATCAATGACCTTTCATACAAACAAGATCACTAATGATGCCCGAACCCGCACCTCGAAAGGGGGCAAGCATCTACTCATCCTCCATCTTAACCTAAATTAGCACTCAAGCATGGGTGAGGCGTTAATCTTATTAGTTTAATACTAGGTCAGCCTAATTAGATTAATTATGTTATCACTTGTTACCATTACTTACAATAAGCAAATCCTAGCAGCCACTTGTGG
>MU222369.1:262447-275503 GCA_018584345.1 Thuja plicata | reverse complement strand
TATAAGCATTTAATTATTAAATAGCCATATATTTCATATATCCATATTTTAACCTTAATAAAGGTGCAATAATTAACATTAATATTTTCCTTAAATATTAATTAAATAATTCAAGCTAAAAGCATCAATAAATCACCTGAAACCCATCCAAACAGATAAACAACTCAAACAGATAATCAACTAAAAGAGACACCTAAGCACACACAAACAGGCTCACGAATCTACGTCACTGGACAGATTCAAACACTAGGGTAGTCAATCAGATTCTTGCCCAGTTCTAGGACAATGTAAAGGTTTAGGGTATAGATTTGGACCTGAACATTATCTCCCCTCTCTTACCATTGAGATTAATGCGATAGGGCACGCTCACTCCTGCCAATTCAGGGAAGACGTAGCCCAGTACCTGCAAACCTGTCATTACAAAGACGAACATACATGCATATATATCATATGACAAACAATGGTTGAGACCAGGTTATCGTGTGGATCTCGCCAAAGCAAGTAACTACGAATCTGTCCCATACCATACCAAACACAATAGACATTAATGCAAAGCATACAAATGATCCATGTGCATATAAATATCGGGTCAGTATTGTCAAAAAATCATAATCAAAATGACGTCCTGACGTAATCATAACCAACATGCAATAATCACAAATCATATGCAAATAGATGATATAATACAACTAACAATGGATCAATACCATAATAAAAAGTAACGCATGAATATCCTTAAAATCACTTGAAATAACTAACACATACATACTATGGTCTAAAAGAAATCAAAAACTAAAATAAAAAGGCAACCCAAAGGGTAGGTATTACATCAAACATTTTCCTCTTTGTCCTTTATAGGATTGTGAGGGTGGGATTGCATCACTTATAGGATAAATGTTGGTAGTATAGAGGACTATTGATCGAAGATTTTGTTCACTGATAATTTGTGGGACAGAGCGAATGACTTCTATACCCATAGATGATGAAGAATCCTTAAAGGGTACTAGTTGAAGTGGATCCGAAAGGACTTCTTGATGATAAGTTAGTTTTTGATTAAGGTAAAAACAGGTTTTGAATGGTACCCAAAACCATTTACATATTAGAGCTAAAGATAAACAACCACAACCCTTACAAACATCGATAGCCTGCTAAACATTGGTAAACAATACCCTATTCAACCTTGGAAACCCAAAAAAAGACCCAAAAAGCAGCCAAAAAATAGTTACTAGCACAACTTCTAGGAAAACTACCAGCACAAAGCAAAAAGAGAAGCTACTTAATAATTTCAAAGGATTTCTTTGCCTCTTTCTGCATATCTTCCATCATATCAATGGATTCTTTGAGGGCTTTTAGCTCCTTAGGAATATGTGAAGCTTTCCTTTTAATGCCGCTTCTTGTTCTGGTTCCTGGGCCTGAGCTCCCAACTTTATCTTCCATAGTGAAAGTGGTATTTTCCAACATGCTGCTCTCCAGATATGCATACAGTGCCTTAAGATTCAGCACTGAGACTTTTAGTCCCTCATTTCTATTCTTTAGAATAATACTTATCATATACCCATTATGGCGGATTTTATCTTTCATATCTTTTAGCTTATCCTCCACCAAGGTAGTAATTGTGGCTATTATCTCTTCATTCACATTGTTATTATTTACCTTCTTCAAAAGATCCTTTTACAACTTATCCAACTTATTTTTGAAGGGCTCCATAGCTTCTTCCATCTCCTTCAAGTGCTGCTTCATTTCATTCATATCCTTGCTAATCCACTCCTCCATATTTGCGCCATGTTCCTCTTTACTCTTTGGAATTCTGTCATCAATGTCAAATCCGACATTTGGAAAGCCAAATTCCAATCTCTATTTTTTCTTTTTTTATCCCCAACCCTAAAATTTGGCTGCTTGTCCATCTCGTCCTTGTCTTTTCCTTCATTCTCATCTTCTTCTGTGTCCTCATCTTGGTTTTCTTCTTCATTTTCCCTAGTCTCCTCTTCCTCATTATTAGGAATCCCCTCCTTGTTCACATAGGTTTCCTCCTCATTCACAAATTCATAGTTCTCAACAAAATCCTCCTCATTGTTTTGAGGTTCTTCCTGCTCTTTTCTAGACTCTTCTTCCATTTTCTCATCCTGAATATTATCATCATCATTACCCTGAGGGGCTAGGGTTTGGTCTTTGAAATCCTCATCTTTTTCCAAATTTTCCTCAATCTTTCTCTTAACCCTCTTCTTTGAATCCAACTTTTTATTTTCTAGCTTGTTCTTCTTCACCTTCCCTTTAACCTGTTTAGGAGTGGGTTCTGGAATGTGGTTCCTGGCATATTTTGAAATTAGCAAAATTAACCCTTCATGTAGCACCGGATTGCTGACCTTCTTCCTGTGCTCCATAATGCTTTTGTTCAGAGAAATAAGTAGATAAAAAGGAAATGAAACTTTCTTGTTATGTCTAAAATGATTACCTAAAACAAAATGAATATTGTAGATTTTCGAGTAGCACCCATCAAGAGAAAAATATTCTATCATGACAGTCAAAATGTTATCCCAATGACTCTTAATATTCTTAATATCTACATAATCTCCAGACCCTTTTCTTAGGAGAGATTCTTCATCTTCGAACTTAGGGAAAATATTAAAAGCTTGAGTTCCCATATGCTTATTGTCCCTATAGAATTTCATGCCTTCAATGGTCATCCCCGTAATCTCAGAAATAATGCTCAGCATGAGTGAAAAAGACTTACCCCACAAATTCACCTTGTGATTCTTCCATCCATCCGCAAATTTCTTGGTAACATCTTTATGCCAACCATGCAATTTTTCCATGTACTGAGTAACCCCTCCCCGCTTCAGCCTTCTCCAGAATTTTTTATTCTGTTTCCACTTAGTGTAGTCCAGTGGCTCCTCCCTTTTCAAACCACCTCCCATTTTCACAGAGTGAGCTTTCTGAAGAAAAGCAGGCAAAAACACCAAACTCTTCTAGTTTCTCTATTTTAAGATGCTAGAAAATATCCACAATCCTTGTGAGGTAACTTCATAATTTTCACTTCCCTCAACTGACATCTTTCATTACCCTTACGCTTAAGTGTCTGTTCATCATTAACTCTTGTATTAATTATTCCTTCATTGTGATTAATCTTATCGTACTTGATAAGACTTAAGATCTCAAAATTGAGATCCAATTCCACTTTCCATGATTGTGTGACATCATTATGGGCCCCCACATTTGTAAAGCCATCAGCTAGCTTATTTCCTTCATGATATATGTGGGAAATATAAGAATCCTGAAATATTAGCAATAATGTTTTGATTTTATCAACTATATGGGTAATAGTCCACGAGGCCTCATTATTTCCTTTGACACAATTTATTATATTTAGGGAATCTCCCTCCAACCAAAGCTTCGAATATCCCAACTTCTTAGCCAGAGTCACAACTTGAAGAGCTTCCATGGCTTCCATAAAATGGTTAGTCTGAATCCCCAGGGGGCATCAATAGCTCCCAAACAATTTCCAGCCAAGTCTCTAATTAAACCACCAACACCAGCTCTTCTTGGATTCCCTTTTGCTGCACCATCAAAGATACCTTTGACCCACCCAATTAGAGGAGCAGTCCAAATGGTGTTATTCCTCCTAGTTAATTCTTTATCTTTTTGCCCCTGATTCTTGCTGCTAAGAATTTCAATGAAGACCTGGGTATTCTTTAGAGGAGAAACTCTAGGGAGAGATCCTCTGAAATTTTCCATTAAGCTTCTGCTGATTTGGTTAGCAACATTCTCATGGGAAGATATTTTTTCTCTGAAAACTCTATTATTTCTCTCCTTCTAGATTCTCTAGGTAAAGTGGGGGAGGAAGAGATTCTAGAGATCTTTTTGTTCTTTTCTAGAGAAGGGGCAAAACCATTGTTTAACTAGATCCTAAATATTTTGGGGTTTCACCCATTCTAGATTGCTTTGTTTGAAAATATAATCCCACACCTTTCTAGTGTCAGAACAATGAATCATCAAGTGATTTGAAGCCTCAACTTCAGAACAACACATGATACATCTATTGGGCATTTTAAATCCTCTTTTGCAAATATTTTCCACAGTGAGAATTTTGTTCTGAACAAGCAGCCAGAAAACATGTTAATTTTAGGAATAAGCTTATTGTTCCATACCTGAGAGATGATGGGATGATCTTCTTAGATATGGAGGAGGGCAGAAGCTAAAGAGACATAAAAATTTACCATTTTCCTCAGGGCCCCAAATAAAGGAATCTTGCTTGTTATCTCTTAAGAACCATTGATTAAGTTGTTTATTGATAATTTTGAGATTTACATCAAAAGAGCCTAAGTCTATCCAATCCTCATTGATATGATAATCAGAGACCACTTCCCCGATTATATCTTTGTAGTCCAGAATAGCTGACATCCATTCCTAATTCTCATTTAGGGCTATTTCCCTCAGCTATTTGTCATTCTAGAAATTAATCTTCTTGCCATTTCCCACCTTCCATCTAACTCCTTTTCTAACCAGATTCTTTCCTTTACTGATACTATTCCAGATAAAGGAACCTTGGATGTCCACAGGATTCCTTAACATATCCTCTAAAGAGTGAAGATGGTATTTACCCATGAGAATAGAATTCCATTCATTTTCCTCTTCAAAGATTCTCTAGCACTGTTTGGCAAGCAAGGCCTTGTTAGTATTTCTTATGCTTCTTATTCTAAGCCCTCCAAACTTCCTTGGTTTGCAAACCACATCCAAATCCACAAGGCTAAACCTTTTCTTCTCTTCAACACCAGACTAAATGAATCTTTTCTAGATTTTTTCTATCAACTCAGCATACTTCTGTAGAATTTTGAAGAGACTTAGAGCATAGACTAGAAGGTTTTGAAGAGTTGATTTTATAAGTTGAACTTTTCCTTCTTGACTCAAGGTAGCTCCTTTCCAACTTGCCAGTTTATTTTGAAATCTATCAAGGATTCCATTACAGAAGGACTCATCAGGTTCATGACAAAGGGGAAGGCCCAAGTAAGATGCAGGGAAAGTCCCTATCTTACATCCAAGAATAGTAGATATCTTCCTTTGTCTATCTTCAGGAGTATTGCTAAAGAACAAGGAACTTTTTTACCAATTAATAGATTGAACTAAAGCAGTAGTGTAAACATTCAGAGCCTTTTTCATGTTTCTTGCTTCTTTCACTGAGGCTTCCCCCATCATGATAGTATCATCAACAAATTGTTCATGCGAGCATTTCTGCAGAGAAGAGGAGGGTTGAATGTTGAAGATAATTATTCAATTGTTTATTGTCATTGATGTTACACACATATTTACACTTATGTAGTGATGTTACACAAATGTCTACATTTAGACCGAGCACAGTTGGTGAAATAGAATGAG
Organism: Thuja plicata; assembly: GCA_018584345.1. Classification (NCBI taxonomy): domain Eukaryota; kingdom Viridiplantae; phylum Streptophyta; class Pinopsida; order Cupressales; family Cupressaceae; genus Thuja; species Thuja plicata. Next base: position 270,133 of record MU222369.1, on the reverse strand, counting down.
TTGTTTTAGTGTTGACCGAGTTCAGTCGACTATTGAAGAAGTTCAGTGTTGACCGAGTCACTCGGGCATTTTAGTCATGGTCGGGCATTCAGTGGCAACCGACTAACATTGATTTACATTCTATAATTAATTGGTTATATGAGGCTGACTGAATTATGTTTTATTATTTAAAAGTGTATTCAAGCCGACTTGACATGGCTTACTATATATATGAAAGGTAAAGTTTGGATTGAATGTGTGGATGAGAAAGAATGTGAAAGCAAAAGTATGGAATTCTGTGATATGAAGAGTGAAGGCAAAATCATATAGGATTTTGATTGAGTACTGATCACTCAGAGCTGCAATAGAACATCTGATCAACAAGGATCCAGTCATAACTAGAACATAGATCTGAATCAAAAAAGAAATTTTCTTACACATACATGTCAATTCATTATTACTCTCTAACAATTATAGCAGTGATCTAAAATATCTTAACAGGGTAGACTTAATAGTCTTTTTGTAAATCCTCTCACAAGGTAGCATTTATTTGTTGAAGTGTTGAAGATCTCTAACAAGACCACTCCTCACAGGGTGATTAAATCCTTTAACAAAGTCACACCTAATAGTGTGTTATTGTAACCTTTAATAGGATTGGCTCCTAACAGGGCTCACTTCAGAAGAGTGAAAAACAATAACTAGTTACATTGGTGGTTTTTTCCATATTGGGTTTCTACGTTAAATCTTGGTGTCACCTATGTATATGTTACTTGTTTTACGCTTTAAGTTTTTGCACTTAATCACTAAAGTATAATTGCATTGGATATTATAAAGATTGCTTTGACACCCGAGTTATAGAAGAATATCTTAATTAACCGAGTAACGGTGTTAAACTATTTAAGACATCTAAGGGACAAAGTATTTGTTTTGGAGTAACTGATTCACCCCTCCCCTCTCAGTTACTTATCTTATTTCCAACAATTGGTATCAGAGCTTCAATTGCTTATAGAGAAGGTTTCAAGACCTAAGCTAAAGATCAGAGATGTCTTACAGAAGGGAGATCCCAAAGGTAAACAAAGATAACTTCCTATCATGGTAGGATCTAATGAAGAGATGCTGGTTTGCAATTCTTGGAAAGAAAATATGTGGAAGAAAGAGGGACTATGAATGTGGAAGAAATTATAGGAAATTCATGGAGAAGATGCAAATGTAAAGAGAACCAAAGCAGAAATTCTAAGAGGACAAGTTGACCAGATGAAAATGAAAGAAGGAGAAGACATTACAAGATACAGTGAAATAATTAAGAAGATTGTAAGTGCCATAAGAGATGCAGGTGGAATAATTGAAGATACAATAGTGGCTAGCAAGGTACTAAGAACTTTACTTCCTATCTATGCTATTAGAGTTTCAGCTATTCAAGAGATGAGGTGAAATAAAGATATAACTCTGGATACATTAGTGGGACGGCTTACAACTTTTGAGCTGGACAACTTTGGCAATTACTCTCCTAGCTCTAGCAATCTTGAATCTACATTCAAAGCTAAATTAAACCTTGGTAAGAAGTATATATACTCAAAAGGGAAGAAAATTGAAAGTGATAGTGATGATGAAGATCTTGACAAATACAAGAAGAGCCACAAAAGGAAAATACAGAGGAAAGACACCATTGATTTATTTTTCATGCAATGAGGTTGGTCACATTGCTGCAAAGTGTCCAAACAAAGATGACAAAGATGAGAAAATTTTTAAAAAATTAAAAAGACAAGAAAGATTTCAAGAACTAAAAAAGCTACAAGGATAAAGGTAAGAAGCCTTGTTATATTGCTAAAGATTTTGACAGTGATGAAGAAGAAGATGAAATGGTTTATATTGCTATTACTGATGAGTCAGATGAAGAAGATGAAAATACAACACTTTTCTCACACATCAATAAAAATGACATGGATAATTGATAGTGGTTTTTCTCATCACATGACTGGTGATAAGACACAATTTGAACATCTTGAACACTATGATGGTGGGAGTGTCAGTTTTGGGAATGATGAACCTTGCCTTGTAAGAGGAAAAGGTTGCATTATTCTGACAAAAGGAATCAAATGCGATAATGCTTATTGGGTTGAAGGATTAAGGAGAAATCTACTCAGTGTAGCACAACTGAACAACATTGGCTTCAAGGTAGAATTCATGAATGGTAAGGCCAAGCTCCTGGATGGTAAAGGGAACCTAGTTGGAACTGATAGACAAAAAAAAGGTAATCTATTCTATCTTGATCTCACTGAAGGTTCATGCTTTATTGCACAAGTAGAAGAAAGATAGTTATGGCATAAAAGTTTGTGTCATGTAAATTTTGATAATTTGGTAAACATAAGAAAGAACAAGAGAGTCAGAGGTATTCCTATTTTGAAGAAACATGAGTTAGCAATATGCAAACAATGTCAAATTGGAAACATGAGCAAGACAAGTTTCAAAAGCAAGAATTACAATACTGATGAAGTCTTTGAATTGGTACATACTGACCTATGTGGACCAATTGGAACAACAAGCTATACTGGAGAGAAGTATTTTATTTTGTTAGTTGATGATCATTCTAGAATGATGACTGCCATGTTTCTTAGAGAGAAATCATAAGCTTTTCAAAAATTCAAATGGTATCTTGCAAGAGTTGAAAAGGAAAAAAGAAAGAAACTAAAATGCCTAAGATCTGACAGAGGAGGATAATTCATTTCTAATGAGTTCAATGAATTTTGTAATGAGAGAAGAATCAAAAGATAGGTATCTTCCATTGGTACACCACAACAAAATGGAATAGTAGAAAGAAGAAACAAATCCATCATGGATTGTGCCAGAACCCTAATGATTGAAAAGAATGTTGCTGCCAAATACTTGAAGGAGGCCATCAACACTAGAGTGTTCACCTTGAACCGAGTTCAACTGAAGAAAGGTAGTAACCAGACACCTTTTGAATTATGGTATGGCTATAAACCTAACATTCATTATTTCAAAGTATTTGGAAGTACATGCTACATCTTGAAGGAAGCAAGAAATGGAAAACTAGATGCAAAAAGTGATGAAGGAATATTCATAGGTTACTCATGTAAAATAAAAGCATACAAATGTCTGAATCTTACTACTCATAAAGTCATAGAAAGTGTACATGTCAAGATCAATGAGTTTGCAGAAAAATGTGAAGAGAAGAGTAGTAGAGAGCCTAAAGACTACATGAACTTTGTGTATCATGAACCTGATACTATACCTATGACTTGAGCAATGGTGATTGGACAATAGAACTTCCAACCACTAAATATGCTAGCACAAAATGTGCAATCCGAGTTGCAAACTATGCAACCCAAGCTGCTGGTAGAAGAGACCAAGTCATAGACAGAAGGAAACGAGTCACAGAAAGAGGGAATTGAGTCCCAGAAAGAGGAACCCAATTCAAAGATAGAGGGAACTGAGTCATAGATAGTGGAACCTGAGCATCAGACAGAGGAACATGAAAGAATGTTTGAGAATGACAGACCTAGTGGATCAAGTCCAGAATCTAGAATGAAGGATCCAGTACTTTCAAAATATGTTAAAAGGCATCACACACCTGAGAAAATAATTGGAGATTAGACAGAAGGTGTAATGACAAGGAAAAAACTCAAAGGTACATGTTTTCTAAGTGAATTTGAACCTAGAACTGTTAAAGATACATTGAATGATGAAAGTTGGATAGAATCAACGAATGAAGAAATTGAGTAGATTGAGAAGAACAAAACTTGGACTCTTGTGCCTAGGCCAAAGGACAAGAATGTGATTGGAACCAAGTGGGTTTTTAGAAATAAGATGAATGAAAATGGTAAAGTTTCTAGAAACAAGGCCAGACTAGTTTGTAAAGGATATGCTTAAGAAGAGGGTATTGACTATGGAGAAAATCTTTCTCCTGTTGTAAGACTTGAAGGAGTTATAACTCTTCTGGCATATGATGCACATAAAGGATACAAAGTATATCAAATGGATGTGAAAACTACATTTCTGAATGGAATCCTAGAAGAAGAAGTCTACATCAAAAAACCTGAAGGATTTGTTGATCCTAGCAGAAGGAATATGGTTTGCAAGCTGCACAAAGAATTGTATGGACTGAAGAAAGCGCCCAGAGCCTGGTATGAAAGGCTGCATAGCTATCTAGTAAGTATTGGATTTTAGAAAACCAATGATAATAGTAGCCTATACATCAAAGAAGGACCATAGAACAAAATATTATTAGCAGAGATATTTGTTGATGACATATTATTCACTGGTTATGATGACCTATGCAAAGCATTCTCTATAGCTATGAGTAAAGAATTTGAGATGTCTATGTTTGGTGAGATCAAATTCTTTGTTGGATTACAAGTAAATCAAATGAAGGATGGTATCTACATTACTCAATCAAAATATATCAAGGAGATACTTAAGAAATTTGGTATGGAAGATTCCAAACCTGTTGGAACACCCGTGTGTATTGGACATAAATTGTCTAAGGATGATGATTCAAAAGAGGTAGATCAGACCAACTTCAGATCCATGATTGGAAAATTGCAATATGTTGTTCACACTAGACCTGATATTGCATTGGCAGTTGGTATTGTTGCAAGATTTTCAGCTAATCCCATAGACAATCACCTAATGGAAATCAAAAGTATTCTGAGATATTTGAAGGGTACTGAAGACTATGGTTTATGGTATAAGAAAGGTGGAAACTTTGACTTAAAGGAATTCATTGATGCTAATTGGGATGGAAGTGTCGATGACAAGAAAAAAACCAGTGGTGGAGATTTCTTTCTTGGGAAGAGGTTAGTGTCTTGGACTAGAAAGAAACAAAATTGTATCTCTCAGTCTATAGCAGAGGCAAAATATGTTGCTACAACAATGAACTATTCAAACATCATATGGATCAAGTAGTTATTGTCAGGAATGAAGGAAGAAGTAAAATAATCAATTATTATCTACTATGACAACACCAGTGCCATTAACATTTCAAAGAATCTTGTGATGCACACCAAAACGAAGCATATAGCAATAAAGTATCAGTTTTTGAGGGAATTGGTACAGAATAAAGAAGTAAGTTTGGAATATATGAACACCAAAGAACAAGTTATAGACATATTCACCAAACCTTTACCTAAGGATGCATTCTTGTATCTTAGAGGAAAGCTAGGGGTGATTCCCCTAGCTGAAGCTCACTAAAATAGAGTTTAGTGATGCATCAACCCGAGCGATAATGAAGATCTATCAGTTGATCTAGGTACATCAAAGCACATTGTAGATGAATTAGTACATTCAGGTACATTACAATTACAAAGTGAAATAGTACTGACTATTGGTATTTGAGAAGGCGGAGTCTTATAGAATAAAGATATGTAACTTATGGAGTCTTTGGCATCTGTTGTCAAAGAGGGAGAGTTTTCTATAATACATAAGAATAAGATAAAAGAGGGAGAGTTTACTATAATAAGATAATACAGGAAGAGGGAGATTTTGATGTCAGAGGGAGTTTTTGGATAAGAATCATAATGAAGCTAAAGACATTAAAGAAATTTTTCTGTTGCTCTACAATTCTTTTTATTATGACATGTTGTGTTGCCATCAATGCCAAATAGGGAGATTGTTGAAGATAATTATTCAATTGTGTATTGTCATTGAAGTTACACATGTATTACACTTATGTAGTGATGTTACACAAATGTCTATATTTAGACCGAACACAGTTGGTGAAATAGAATGAGTTGTTTTAGTGTTGACCAACTTCAGTCGGGTATTGAAGAAGTTCACTGTTGACCGAGTCACTCAGGCATTTTATTCATGATCGGGCATTCAGTGGCAGCTGACTAACAATGATTTACATTATATAATTAATTGGTTATATGAGGCCAACTAAATTGTGTTTTATTATTTAAAATTGTATTCAAGCCGACTTGACAGTGCTTACTATATATATGAAAGGTCAAGTTTGGATTGAATGTGTGGATGAGTAAGAGTGTGAATGTAGAAGTGTGGAATTCTATGATATGAAGAGTGAAGGCAAAATTAGATAGGATTTTGATTGAGTACAGATCACTTAGAGATGAAATAGAACATCTGATCAGCAAGGATCTAGTCATAATCAGAACATAGATCTGAATCAACAAAGATATTTGCTTACACATACATGTCAATTCATTGTTACTCTCTAACAATTGTAGCAGTGATCTAAAATCTCTTAACAAAGTAGAATTAATAGTCTTTTTGTAAAACCTTTCACAAGGTAGCATTTCTATGTTGAAAGGTTGAAGACATCTAACAAGGCCACTCCTCATAGGGTAATTAAATCCTTTAACAAGGTCACACCTAACAATGTGTTATTGTAACCTTTAACATCGTTGGCTACTAACAGGGGTCACTTCGAAAGAGTGAAAAATAGTAACTAGTTACATTGGTGGTTTTTCCCATATTGGGTTTCGATGTTAAATCTTTGTGTCACTTGTGTATATGTTATTTGTTTTATGCTTTAAGTTTCTCCACTTAATCACTAAAGTATAATTGCATTGGATATTATAAAGATTGCTTTGACACCTGAGTTACATAAGAATATCTTAATTAACCGAGTAATAGTTTTAAAGTATTTAAGATATCTAAGGGACAAAGGATTTGTTTTGGAGAAACTAATTCACCCCTCCCCTCTCAGTTACTTATCTCAAGGTAGCTCCTTTCCAACCTACCAGTTTATTGTAAAATCTATCAAGGATTCCATTCTAGAAGGACTCATCAAGTTTGTGAAAAAGGGGAAGGCCCAAGTAAGATGCAGGGAAAGTGATGACATTATTTTTTCATTAGTATACTCATTGAAAAATATAGACATAAAGCATTACTGGCAGACAACAAGCATTACCGGCGAACCACAAGCAATACCGATGAAATGAAAGCATACTCGATAGAACAAAGATTTTGAGAAAAATGCTAAGTATAAAAGTGACAAGCTGTAATACCCCTCTAACCCTAATATAAGTTTTGTGTTTTTGAATGAAGTAATATCTTTCGATATTTTCTTACAGCTTAAGTTGTTCATGATACTTGTTTGATCTATTCCTATAGTTTGTTTATAATGATTTCATAAACCAGTACCTGAGGATTCTAATATCATACATACTATCTAAAGGTATAGTTTTTGTAGGTATTTATCTCTATGTATGTATTAAGGAGCTTCAAGACCTTTATGAATATAGTTAGGATGTTATATATTGATATATATATATATATATATATATATATATATATATATATATATATATAAGTGATTATTTATATTTTCTTCTATTAAGGTTACTTTTTATGAATCTTGTATGTCACTTGATGATTTGGGATATGTCTTATGGTTAGGTTGATTTATTATTAGTATTGATTAGATACTAACCCAATTCTCAAGAATCTAACCTTCACTAGGATGATGCTATATTCTTGGTGTGTGTGTATATATAAATGATGTGTTTGCATGATTCAGGACAAAGTCGTAGTTACTCACATAGCTGAGGTCCACATGATGTATCGATCCTGGTCATCTATCTGCAATGTCTTCTTAGATGTATATCTATGCACATGTATTTCTTCTCTGTGATGCAGGCTTGCAGGTACCGGGCATCGACTTCACCTGGCTTCACAGGTCTGAGCGTGCCCTCAAATCCTTGATGGTTGTTGTTATGGAGATAG
>MU222369.1:235667-246516 GCA_018584345.1 Thuja plicata | reverse complement strand
CTTAACAGAGTGCACACTTAACAGTGTTGCTAAAGCTTCAAACGAAGTAGATCTTAACAGGTCTCCACTGTAATACTCCTAATAGGGTAGGTCATCAGAAGTGACCAAATTGTAAGCCTTAACCAGCCCCTTCTTATCTGCAGATAGTGAAGTTTGTGGGTAACAATCCCCACCACAGTTTTTACTTCCTTAACATGAGTTTTCTGTGATATCATATCTTGTGTCATGTGTTATCTATTTTCATGAATGTTTCTATTATTGTTACATATCAAAAGAATGTATGATATGATTTCATATACATAAAGAAAGATGAACAGTTAGATAAGATAAATTACAAAATGATGACTAAGGGTTAATGGGATAACCAAGAAAAGTTTTAGAGGTGTTGATTCACCCCTCCCCTCTCAGTACATCATCTCAATAAAATTCCAACAGAAAGTCCCTATCTTACATCAAAGAATAGTAGATATCTTCATTTGTCTATCTTTAGGAGTATTTCTAAAGAACAAGGAACTTTTTTCCCAATTAATATATTGACCTGAAGCATTAGTATAAACATTCAGAGCCTTTTTCATGTTTCTTGCTTCTTTCACTGAGGCTTACCCCATCATGATAGTATCATCAACAAATTGTTCTTGCAAGAATTTCTATAGATAAGAGGAGGGCTGAAGACTAGAAATATTACTAGTGAGCACCAGACTGTTGATATATATCCCTAGGATTTCAGCCATAATTGCAAAAAGGATGGGGGAAATAGGGTCGCCTTGCCTCAATCCTCTAGTAGGGTAGAAAATATTAGATGATCCTCCATTAACCAAAATAGATGAGGTCATAGTGGAAACTAGTTGAATTATAATTTTGATCACATCCTTGTCAAAGCCAAAAGATCTTAATATATTAGAAAGAAAAGACCAGTCCACTCTTTCATTAGCTTTCGACAGGTCCAATTTCATGAAAACCCTTGTTTTTTGGAAGCTTAGAGGGAGTGAATATTATCATGAACAACTATGATAGATTCCAGGATCTGTCTACCTAGAACAAGACCATTCTGTTGGGGAGAGATCAGGTTAGGAAAAAAACTGAAAATTCTAGAAGTGATAACCTTAGAGATATTTTTGTATAAAGAATTGCAAAAACTTATAGGTATAAAACCATCCACTGTGTTTGCTCCTGGTTTTTTCAAAATGAGAGATATAAAGGTGGAATTTAATTCCTTTAAGATAGATTTCGTACCAAAGAACTCCTTAAAAATAGAGAAAACATTCCTACCAGTAATATTCCAGAAGTGTTGGAAGAAAAATAGCTAGAAACCATTCGGGCATGGGGACTTTTGTCCTTCAAAGGAGAAAAAAACCTTCTTTATTTCAATATTCAAAGGGATGGATTTGAGAAAAGCATTAGAATGATTATCCACTTTTCTATGGATTGAAGCAAGTAATTTACCTTGATCAACCATGTCAAGGTTATGGTCCTTAGATAAGAGGGTGGAAAAATACTCCAACATTTCTTCCCTAACTTCCTCTTCTTTGGAAATGTTACCTCTAGCAGTGGATAGGGAATGAATCCTGTTTATAGCCTTGTGTTTGAGAGCAGTAAGGTGGAAAAATATAGTGTTCTTATCTCTCACTTTCAACCAAAGAGATCTGGATCTCTGCCTCCAAAAATTCTCCTTCTTAGAAATAATGTTGTGGAGGTCCGCAAGAACATTATTCTCTTGGGTTTTTAAAATTTTTGATAGGCCATCTTTTTGAATTTCCACCTGGATATCTTTCAGGTCCAATTGGATTTTGTTTTTGGATTGGAAAATGTCCCCATAAACATTCTTGTTCCAATCTTTAACATTGGATTTAAAACTTTCAAATTTCTTTACCACTTTGAACATAGCAGAACCTTCAATCTTAATATTCCACCAATCTCTAATTTTACTCTCCAGATCAGGATGTTCAAGCCACATATTCTCAAATCTAAAAGGCACATTTCTTTTGCTAGAAAAAGGGCTAGTAGAGAAGGAAATAGGAAAATGGTGTGACCCAATTCTAGAAAGAGAGGATAGAGCACAAGAGTACTTAGTATACCAGTCCCGAGTAATGAGAACTCTGTCAAGCTTAACCTGGATTAGATCAAATCCAACCCTATGATTTGACCAAGTGTAATTTAAACCTTCTAGTTCTACATCTAGAAAACCTTCATTTATTATAAAATCCATCAAATCAACCCTACTTTCCACTTGAGTCATATTACCTCTTGATTTATCTTCTTGCTTCAAAGGGGTATTGAAATCCCCCATTATCATACAGTTGTTCTCAGTGCAAGTTTCCCTAAAATCATGCAGATTTTTCCAAAGTTTCAATCTTCCTGATTTTGTATTAGGAGCACAAACATTTATTAGAGTCCAGGAATTTTTTTTTCTTTAATACTCCAGACTTTAACAACTAGGAAGTTTTTCTCTTCTTTTAGAAACTGGCAATTGAAACAAGTTTGATTCTAGAAAATAGCCAGCCCCCCAGAAGCCCCTTCAGAACTACTTCCAAAACACCTACCAATTTTAATCAGTTTCAAATTCTCTATTTTTTCTTTTGTCATCTTTGTTTCTTGAATCATCAGAATATCCAGTTTGGAGTCTCTAACTAGATTCCTAACTACATCTTGCTTGTGAGGACCATTGCGTCCTCAAATGTTCCATGAAATAATATTTATTTAAGGATTGGAGAAAGAACCTGATGGATGGTGAGCTATTTTCCATTCACAATGTTCTATTTCGCTTCCTCTTCCCTCTGGGTTTTCTCAGATTTACTTCCTTTTTCTTGTCTTGGAGTCCCCGTGTCTTCTTTTTGTTGACCTCTTGTCAGAACTCCTAGTTTTTGACCCCCATTCTTTTTAGTCGACTTCAAGTTGAAGTTCCCCATTGAGGCACTCTGAGGTTCCTTCCCTGAGTTATTTTTAGACTCTATGGTTCCTTGAGGGGATCTAGAGCCTTTATTTCCTAATCCTTTCTTTGATTCTCCCACTTTTATCCAAGGATTTTCATTATCCTCTAATTCTAATACTTTCTTGTTGTCCTGATTTTCCAAATATTTTGTCTATTTTAGGTTTAATGGAGAATCCATCTTGTTTCCTTTAGTTAGGTCATTCTCCTTTTCTAGTATTTCCTTTGAGAACTGAGTTATTGCATTTTTTGTTTCTATTAGGAAGTCAAATTCTCCGGAGTTCCTTTCTTTATCTTTTTCTTTTAGGTAAATTAAAATTTCTTCATCCCTTAGGTCCTTTAGTGTTTCTTCTCCTTTGGGAGTATCCTCTTCAGCTTTTGTAGGGAGTTTCAAGCATATGAGCTCATTTTTCCTTCCTTCAGTTGCTTGTTTTTCTGATTCTTTCTCTATACTTATTTGAGTTTCCCCTTTTTGTTTCTCAACATGGGTCTCATTATTCTCTTCAGATATATTGTGGACCCTTGTTTCCTCTATTTTTTCTGGTGTTTGTTTTTCTGATTCTTTGTCTGTACTTATTTGATTTTTCTCTTTTCGCTTCTCAACTTGGGTCTTAATATTCTCTTTAGATATACTATGGACCCTTGTTTCCTCTATCTTTTTTCCACTCCATTTTGTGGCCTTTGTTTTGTTCCCGTGCCTTCTTTTTTTCCTTCTAAGGTTTTAGGGGGCATTGTTTCACCCAGTAGCCAGATTTATTGCACAAGAAGCATGCAAAAGGAATGGATTCATATTTGACCTCTTGAATCCAAGACCCTAGCTTTGATTTTAGAGTTATAACTTATGGAAGATCCGCATTCTGCTGGATATTAACACAAATCCTAGCATAAACTTGTCTAGTCCTTGCCGTTGTCATGGTGTCAATGGAGAAGTTCCCCAAAGGCACCAACAATGGATATCAATATATCCTCATGCCAATATTCTAGAGGCATCCCAGGGAGACGTACCCAAACAAGAGCCGTTGTAAAGAGACTGTCGTTAGAGTACAGGCTAGTCATCCATTTTTGCAGAGATAAGGAAGACTTACCCATCATCCAAGGGCCACCACACAGTTCTTGGGATAGATCTTTTCCATTTGAGAATTCAAACAAGAAGAAGCCTTTTGGAATTGCAACAATGTCAACTTGGCCCTTGAGCCTCCATTTTTTTATCCATAAAGGCTCTAACTAAATCTATATTTGGTTTGGGACCCATAAATTTTCCTACCAAAGTAGATGCCATGATAAACACAGTATGATCCACAATCGGGTTTGGGATAGCAATGCCAAATTATCCCTTAAGAGGATTAGTCAAAATATTAACCTTAGGAAAAGAGGACTTACCAGAGGGTTTTACTCCAAAAAGACCTGACCACTTCCCTTTGCCTAAATTTGACAAAAAGCCATGTGACTTACCTTCATATGACTCGCCCTCATCCTTCAAATTTTTTGATTTTGCCACCTCTAGCCCCATGAAAGGAATGACATCCTTGTTGGACACTGCCAAGGTTGACCCACCTACTTTTGCCTTAGTATCTGACGGGGATCTTGCAACAAAATTTTCTCCCTCTGTCGTAGATCCTACTGCAGATCCTCCATGTCCTAGCTTTCATCCCGTGTTCAAATTCAAAAAATCATTTCCCACTCTTTCCCTTCCTCCTCTCTCTCGCTCCCTCTTTCCCTTCAAAAAATGATAAGTTAGTTATTCTATTGGCTTTATAAATTTCAAAGGAAAGGAATAGGATATCTTGACAAGGTTTAAGTGGTTGAAGTTTTTGAGGCTAAATGTAATCAAGGGTAAAGAGTCCAAGATTAGCTAAGGGTTGGAGAAAACTACAATGTATAGATATGACTTATTATTTAAATGGAAATTTCAAGCTCTTATATATTGTAGAAGGGACACCTTCATAGATGTGTTCCAAGGATCAACCAACTTCACACAAATTATTTCAAAGTAGTGGTAATGGTAAAAGGAGAATATAAGAACTTAGAGATAACTTCAATAGGAAGGGTGATGGAACCTATGGTGGGAAAAAGTGAAACCATCGTGCACCTGGATCAAGGCAAAAAATTTATCATATGTGTCTTTCCATATTTAATCTATGTAAAGTTATTCTTTTGTAATAAAACTCACTATATGTATTGGATCAATAAGCACTCCATGTGACATTTTGTGTTTGATTTTTATAGTAATGTTTTGTTGAACGTAAGGGGCATTTGTGATATCATGTGAGAAAAATATAATATTTGGTTCAAATTTAGGTTTAGGAATCTCTTGGTCTATCAAGTTCACAGTGTTGTTTTTTCAAGTAAGCATTAGTGTTTATATGACTATCATCACTAAGTTCAAAAACATTTGTAGAAGGGGAAGTCTGGTAAATATTTACAAGTTTTGACTAGTGATGCCACAAATTTATTCCTTTATCATTCACATCATCCACCATAGTAACATTCAACTAAATGATGTATTGAATTTCATTTTTTAGACTCATGCATCTCTCCATGTCATGTTTTGGTTGAAGATGATATTGAAAAAATGCTTTTGAATTAAAGGAAGGAGTTAAAAGCTTGGATGTATCTATGGGATGGATAGTGGGAGGCTCAATCAAATTATTGTTAATCGATTAAATGATAATGGTATGCAAGGAATTGGAACACAATGTTAAGTTGTAATGTTTGGAAGGTTTATAAGAAAATAGCTACAATAGGGGGTGTTATGGCTTCAACTTAAGTGCCAATGTTGTTGGAAGAATATTTGTTGTTGACATTAATAAAAATAATAATAATTTTCTAAAACCTTAGTAATTTTTGATGAGCATTCCCAGACTTATAAAATAGAGTCAAAGATCAAGAAACTTCATATTGACCGACTTGAAGTTGATATTCACAAATGTTTTTGCACAAATGTGTGAAAGATTGGTTTTTTAAATGAAAAATCTTATCTCTAATATATGGTTAAAATTATCAATAAAGCCTCCTTAAATATCAACATCTGGAATAACATAAGAAATTATAGAATACAAATGTTGATATCTACTAATGATATTGTGTGTGTAATTCATCTATAAAAAACCTATATAAGACATTAATATGATATTTCAAATCAAATTGATATAAAACTAGCTAAAAATAATGAAATGAAAGACATCATGAATGTCTTATTGCTGTCTATTTCTAAGGACTTGTTAATTTCTCTCAGCTGCAAATTAGATTCAAGTGACAACTTAGAAAACAATTATTCAATGATGAATTGATGAGCTAGTACTATTATGAGAGAAAATTCTATGATAAATGATGAAGAATAATGATGAATTCACTAAAATAACCATGACACAAACTAAATTCAATATTATGATGTAAATCTAATGATAAATCTAAGCTAAAATGACTATAATGCAATTACTATGAGGTGATTGGATGATTTACTCTAAGAATGAATCTTATTTATAAGATTTCTCAAGATGTAGTGGGTGAGTTTTATTAACCATTATCAAGGTATAGTTGAGTTAAGGATCGATGATGTGTCCCCGATTAATTGTCAAGATTGCCTTATGAGATGAATGGTCAAGATTGCAAAGGCTTGGAGTGATCCATGTGAGATTAAAGGTGATCTCTCATTGGTTGATTTGGTTTTTCATGTAGTGGTAGGTGAGATATTTTAGAAGGAATTTGTTACTCCAAATGAGATTTGAAGGTTGTCATTAGTATTCAGGCATTCAAATACCCAGTCCATAACAGAGTCACAGACATACTAATCAATATGATCAACAAAGTGTAGAGTTAACCGAGTGCACTGATCACGCACAGAGTTAACCGAGTGCAGTGATCATTGAGTAGATATACTTACTGAGAAATAGTGTACACCAAACACATACTATACATCGAGATACATAGAGAACACTGAGCACTAAGACACAGTATTTACCGAGTGAACCAGCAGTGACATAAAAGTTTGTAAGGGCACATCAATCTAGGTAACAACTTTTTTCTAAGCTAGATAATGATTTACAATGATCAAGGAGAACATTAATTACAGATTCACAACATTTAATTGTTTATATCGCCTATGTTTAGATGATCAAGGTAAATGTTGTACACCATTAATCCTAGGTTTTGTAAAACCCTAATTAGGTCAATAAGTTTGATATATGTAATATTACAATGTGATTTTTTAATGTATGTTGATCAAGTAATGATCAAGTAGCCACCATACTATAGACATCCAAGATTAGACAAGGGTTTTAGGACAATGACTACATTGAAGCATTAAGTTTTCAGAAAAGAGGCAAGGCTACTGAGTAGTACAGAAGGTAATATCATTCATAGTAAGGTGATAAATGTCATTGCACTTAAAGGATTTGTATTCACAATATATAGATTGTAATTTGTCAGATCACACAATTTTGTTACTCTCTGACAATTGTAACAATCCTAAAATCTCCTAACAGAGTAGACTTAAGCATCTTTGTATAAATATCTTAACAAAGTGCACACGTACTTTGTGTTGCTAAATCCTCACACGAGGTATATCTAATCGATCATATTGTTACTCCTAACATGGTAAGGTCACCAGAAGTGATCAATCTTTGTAAGCTTTAACAAGCTACTTTATTTACTGTAGTAGTGAATTTTTGTGGGTCTCATCCCCACCACAGTTTTTACCTTCTAACAAGGGTTTTCTGCGATACCAAAATACTAGTTTCATGTGTACTTAAATTTCATGTATGTTTACTATTTAAATTACATGCATTTCAATAGTGACATTACATGTTTGGTGAATGCAATCTACTAAGTCGGTTATAACATAATATTTTATTAAAAAGATTTGTTTGAAAGTTTTTAAGGGCACTGATTCACCCCTCCCCTCTCAGTAAACACCTTTCTATTGTTCCAATAGTTGGTATTAGAGCTAGTTCTCTTGTTTAGAAAGTTTAATCACTGAAGAGAAAAGATCTTAAAATGGAAAGGTATACGCTTGATAAAACTATTGAAAATTAGAAGTTATAGTTGCAGATTTATGTTGAACAATACAAAGAAGCCAAGGAGAAACTTAGGGAGATGTTGATTAAGAGAAAGGACATGGAACTTCATTTCCATGAGACTGATTATCAGGAAGAAGAGATTCATGACCCATTTGACACTTTTGGATCTAAATCTGGTAGCATATCTGATGCATATGAAGGAATCATATCAAAGCTATCTAAGAGAAGTCAACAACTTACTAAATAAGTGAAAGCACTACAAACTGGTCAAGATACACAAATGGTTAGAATTGTAAAGTCTTGAACAATGCAACAAAATATGAACATGATAGAAACATGGCTATTGATGACATAAGGAAAATGATTGAAAAGTTACAAGAAAAAGAATCTGAGATAATGAGACTTACTGAACATTACTTTGAGATCACCAATCAAGTGGTTGCTATGAGTCATGAGGTAAACTGAGTGAATATTGAGCTTGATATAAAAGTACAAGACATTGGTGTATTGAAAGAAGAAAATAAAAAAATTGAGAAATGAATTGAAGATACTACAATAATTTAATGAAGTGATTAAGAGATCTGAATACAATACTAAGAGAATGGATGGATTTTTGAACTGTCAAAGAAGGCTAAACAACAATACCAAATTAGGGTATATTGAGCAAGTAGAATCATCAAATCAAGCTAAAAAAAGGAATGTATACTCAAATCCAAAGCCTAAGAAACCCTCTTTCCATCACTGTGGAAAACTAGGCCACACATCAAATGTTTGCAGAAGAAAAGCAAAAGGTATTTATAGAAACTTTCCTAAATTTAATGGAAATTGCTATAAATGTAATAAGAATAGATATCAAGCACATGAATGCAGAGCTAAGATAAAAAAACCACAGAAGAAACCCTACATGGATAAATATTGTCAAACTTGCAACATGTATGTTCATACATCACAAGCATGCATGACTAATACAAATAAAATTTGGAAACCTAAAGGACAAGAAGAAAAAGAAAATCAACAAAGAAGACAAGGTAATGCTTATTCTTGGGATTACAACACTTGGGATAGTTTCACAACATGTGGTAAATATGGACATATAGAAAAAAATGGTATGAGACAATGGAGAACTAAGTCTAGGAATTGGTCAAACTCTAGTATATCTTGTTCACACTGTCATAAGGTCGGTCACTTAAGCAGAGATTGTGCAGACAAAATAAATACTTATGGAAATGGGAATACAATTGAATAAATTGCGAGGATCAAAAATCAAATGTGGAGGAGAGAATCAAATGACAATGTTGGACCAAGAACAAAATCAGTGATTGTCATGCCCAAAAATTTTGCGCCCAAAAACGCAACAATTTTTTTTTTTAAAAGGTATAATTAAAGTCAGGAAGGCTTAAGGGGAATTGTGACTACATGTCAACCTCCCTTAACCCAAGGTTTCCTTCTAGGGTTAAAGTTACACAAGGTGTTATTAATAATTACAGATTTTTCTAGAGTCAAAATCTAGGATATCGTTCAAGGACAATTTAAAGTAAAGTTCTATGCTTGTTCGTGTCATCTTTTTTTTTTATAATAGAGTTTGATGATGTGAAAGGGGAGGCTCCCTGAGCTAAGCTTCCAGGGACGATCAATAATCTAGTGGGTTGTTAGTTTATAAAGAATTGTTATTAAACACCCTAGGGCAATGCACTTACGTAATATTATTTTTATAATGACCAGTATAGTGGCCACATATATTGGCCACATAAAAATAACATTATAAGTCCCTATGATTAATTAAAACTTTAATTAGACTCTCCCCAAATAAAATTCCTAAATTAGATTATTAAATTATCATTTAATTAATGGCTATGTGAAATTGGATATCGTATAGAATCTTATAACTTAAATTCCAAGGCTTGAAAACCTAGTTAAAAGATTAAAAAATTAATTTAATGTCAAACTTTAAATTTGCAATAGTTCAATTAATATTTTATTTTACTGAAACCTTGTTTCTCAACGAGTCTCATTTTAAAAGGCGAACTTAAAGAAAAATAATAATGTTTATTAATTCGTCTGTTGAGTACGACTATACCATACTGGTAATTAATTTACTAAAAAATTACTTTATAGAAAATCAACTAATAGTTATTATTTTAATGCAAAAAGGTAATTGTTTAATTTAATTTAATCCCCTCAATGTTATTTCACAAGTTATAAGATATTCACCTCTAATCTCTTTCTTAAATTAACATATTTAAAATTAATATTAGTTTCTTACAATAGAATATGATAATACCCTTTTTTTTTTAAAGAACAAATTAGATGATTGTTTCCCATAAAAAGTACTCCAATATAAAAAAGAAAAAGAATGATAACCAAAAAAAAGAAAAAAAAAAAAGTATTTTCCTCCCTCATTTTGAAATCCCTAACCCTAATTCGAAAATAGGGTTAGGGTCCCAAAATGAGAAGGCCAAAACACTTTTAGTTTATTTCTCTCTTATTCTTCTTCCTCTAACCCTAACTACCCATTTTTTTGTTGTTGTTTCTATCTTTAACATGATGCAGGTGTGGTAGACATTAGAGGAGCAAGAGGGATGCTTGTATATACATCTTAATATATATATACACTTACATTTCTGTAAGTGCATATATATATATATATATATATTATTAACCCTAAGTTACGGGTTTGGCTGGCATGGCCGGCCTGAAACACAGTGTTGAGACAGAGGAGGGTTTCATATTTAAAAATGGTGGGGGTTTCATTTTTTTGATGGGCCGCATATATTATATGGGGGGAGGGCGTGGCTTAGCTGACCCGGTGGTGGCACCGCCCACACAACCCACCACAGTCAGCGACACTGCCACCGCTATGGTGGTAACTGTGGTGGTTGCGCCCACCACAGGGTGGGGAGGAGCT
>MU222369.1:200748-220568 GCA_018584345.1 Thuja plicata | reverse complement strand
AATCCCACCACTTAAAAGGGGGTGTTGAAAAAGGGATTTTTATTTAATTTTTAATTTAATTCATTTCCTTTTTCAACAAATAAAGTGCTTTAAGTGGGGATTTTTATTTATTTAATTAAAAGAGGAGGAAATTCCTTTTAAATTAAATAAAGGCTTAGGATAAAGTGATTTTATTATTTAATTAAAAGAGATTTTTTAATTAATTAAAAGAGAACATGTTCTCTTAATTAAATAATATTTTTATTTTTATTTTTTCTCTTTTAAATTAAATAAGGCTCAAACCTTAGGAAATATTGAATTGATTATGATTTGATCAAGGAAATTGATATAATTGATCTTGTTGATATTTGAAAATATTGATTCAGGGATTTGATAAATTGAGAAATGGGGGTTCGAAGTCTAGGCGACCATTTTAGGGTGCATACACAACACTCATGTGATTATAAACAAAAAAAGAAAAAGAAAGGCTCATTTCTAATTTTTGTGGTCAAGCTGTGTGTGCGATGAGGGCCCTAACTACAGTAGATCGAGCTATGTGCATGAAGAAGGCTCTTTTGTCGTGAAGCTCAAGCTCAAGCTCAATTTGGAAGCTTGGCATATGACAGCCATGTTTTGATGTAGGCATTTGAGATTTGTCTTCTCATTAACTCAATTTGATTTTGATGGCATTTGTTGATTTAATGGCACACTATGAATGTTAATACTGGCATTGTTTACATCTTTACATTTGGAATGCTTGATGACCCATGAGCTTTGAGAGCTAGGGCATCATTTCTATTACCTTCAAGGCATTGTGTGAAGTGTTTGATCTCTCTTTATTTGTTTTGCTATTGATATTCACTATGTGGTGCTCCCTATTTGTGATCATTTCATGAGGAAATGTCTTGATGGATCATGGGCTGCAAGCTAGGGTATCATGCGTTGTTTACGATCTCACTGTTTAATACTAGCATTGTTTATATCTTTGCATTTGGAATGCTTGATGACCCGCAAGCTTTGAGAGCTAGGGAATAATTTCTATTACCTTAAAGGTATTGTGTGAAATGTTTGATCTCTCTTTATTTGTTTTTCTATTGATATTCACTATGTGGTACTTCCCGTTTATGATCATTTCATGAGGAAATGTCTTGATGACTTGCAGACTGCAAGCTAGGGCATCATGCATTGTTTATGAGCTCACGGTTTGAGAACCTCATGACCCTACTACTGTCATGTATGAACCATTGTATCACTATCATCTACTTGCTACCATATGCTCATTAATTGTCTCACACCTTTGAAACCTGTCTCACACCTCTGAAACCAGTCTCACTCCCTAAAACCGTCAAACACCTAATTTTTTCATATTTCTCTAACCATCAATGTTTGTTTAATACAAGCGTAATCAAGATACCTGATGTCTTTTGTCAATCTCTAATTTTTTTTGTTTCTATTTGAGTTAGAATAGATAGGGACAATCTTGAAATTGTTTTATTTTGTTTGTTACAACCCTAGAAAAATGGCTAATCCAAACTTGTGGGAAGACATGGATGCTAAGTCTTTTAGTCTGCTGACTCCTTCTCTACTGAATTTTAATGCCCCTCATTTTCATTCAATGTAAATGCACTAGCCTTTGGTCCTGTAAAGAATGCTCATTATAATATTCCATCCACACATGCACCTTCTGCCACATTTTATCCAGTGAATTTGATGAATCACCCACAATTTGTAAACCCAACAAATCCTACAATAAACACTAGAAATCCTTCTCTATGTTTTTATCCCCAATTGTAGAGCC
The DNA here is from genome assembly GCA_018584345.1 of Thuja plicata. Lineage (NCBI taxonomy): Eukaryota > Viridiplantae > Streptophyta > Pinopsida > Cupressales > Cupressaceae > Thuja > Thuja plicata. Next base: position 218,791 of record MU222369.1, on the reverse strand, counting down.
ATGAATCTCTACATGTAGCCTTTGGTTTGAAGTCATTGACTTCTCTTATTCATCATCGCCAGCTGATAGTCAAGCTCCCACTGGCAATATTGTTGTAGAGGAGGCTCTTGTAATTAAAACCTTAAATCATTGAAGTTTAGGATGCACATATGGAAGTTGAAGTTTAGGATCAATTCATTAAAGCTGAGGAAAAATTTGTCTCAGTTTCCAATGGGTTTGGTGGAGCAAGTCTTGGAAGGGAGACATCCTTTTGATATGGAGAAGAACCCTTTTGGGATCTTTTTCACGCTCGAGTAAGTTTAATGTTTTCTTTATTGGTAGATTTTTAAATTCTTCCTGTATCATCAAAAAATGGAAGCACTTCCATTTTGGACAGGTTTAGCCCTCTAAGTAAGTGGTTTTGGGTCATGTCAAGCACCTTGAATGGGTCTTTGACTTGGATCTATCTTTTCCCCCCATTCTGCCCCATTTTCCACTTCTCTCCAACCTATTTTTGGCACCTTGATCTACAGATTTGAGTTTCTTGACCTCAGGGTCAAGGTCGACCTTCACAGTTAAGGTTGACTTCAACCCTGACCTAGGTCAAGGTTGACCTCAATCCTAACCTAGGTCAGAATCGACCTTGACCCTGACCCAGGGTCCAAATTTTAAGTTTTTGGGGTTTCTAGATATCGGGCTTCAGAAAGATTTAATTCTCACTTCCGGGTCCGTTGTTTTGGTCTTCGAGGAAAAAAATCTTGAAATTATATTTAATATAGGTCCACTTCTAGGGGTATAGGTCTAATGAGAATTTAATTCTCCTATGTAGGCCTCTCTAGAAGATTGTGCCCTAGATTTGTATATAAGGAAGCCTTCTCCTCTCATTTTCTCTAACTATCTAAGAAGCAATTACATCCATCCATACTCTATGCATAATCTATTGAAGGAAGCATTCAAGCATTAAAGCATTCAATTCATCAAGGAGATCCATAGGTAGCCATTGAAGGATTCAAATCTCTATGGAGCCCTCATGTTGAAGATATCTCCATCCACATCCATGCAAGCCTCTTCCTATTCCAAGATCCATTCAAGATTGGTGTTGAAGATCTACAAGAAATAGATTTGATACATCCCACATCCTACATATTACATTCTACATTCTACACTTATTTGGAGTATACATACTTGTGGATCCAAGTATTCAAATCCTCCACAAGGGTTTTTATACAAGCAAGGTGAATTTGTTTATTTAATTTGTCTATTTATGAAATTTCAATTATATTAAGGTTAATTCCAAAACCGGGGGTTGACCAAGGCAAACCCCTCCCCCCAACAAATAAAACCATTTTTCTTGCAAGTACAAGTACATGACAAAAAATCTAAGAGTAGATTTGGATACTATTTTTTGCCAACTTCCAGTATCCACAAACATAATTTCCGTCATAGCAGTGTAGGTCAAGGTCAACATTTTCAGGTACAATTGTACCCCCATAAAGAGATCAAGGTCGACGTAGCTCAGAAAGTAAAAATATTTCCAAGTTTTGTAGATCTCACAGTTTTTGTTTTAGGAGTGCAAAAATTAATAGTTTTTGAGACCATTTGGTAGGGTTTTCAGCAGATTGTTTTTCAGTGGTATGTATTTTATTCTATTATCATTTGCAAACATTTCTAGATCTACATTCCTTATCATTACAATTAAATGTAAATGGATAATAGAGACATAGGGTATCTTTTATGTGCAAATCTCCATTGTCTTATACCCCATCCATATTTCCCCTTTACATTTTGGTGAACCCACAATAGACAACTCTTTCTTTTTGGTTAGATTTGAATCTTATGTTAAATCTTACATGAATTTAAAAGTAGATTTCATTTATCCTCTTGCATTTATATGTCAAAAAAAAATCACAAATTTCTTTAAAAATACAAAATCATTTACATTTTTCATGCTTGTAATGTTACTTTGTGTTCAACATATATGATTTTTGTTTTGAATACTTTGATGAGGCTTTTGTTGTGAAATAGTATAGACCCCCTAATGAGGTACATGGAAGTGAGGATTAAAATTTCTTTAATAAGATCTCCATGGATCCTATTCCTATTTCATCCTCCTCTACAACCTCTTCAATTGACCTTTACTGTAGGGTGTGTGCATGGTTACCTTCATGCTCCACTATTTACAACATTGATACACCTAGAAAGACTTCATTTAGTGCATGTGATGTTTCTTTTTCCTCTCTTGTATTACCTTGTTGGATATATTAGAGCAAGTAGATGAATTTAATCTTCCTATTTATGGAGATGAGTTCAGGATTGATGTTAATTCTTCTCCTAATATATGTCTTTTCTATGAGCCTACTTTAGAATATAATTTACCTTCTTTCCCCTTTAGGGATGAAGATGTAGTGATTTATGGCACTCCTACAAGGTTCTTTATTGATAGTGATGATAATCCTCCTATTTGGGATGAACCTTTGGATTTGGATGTTGATTAATCTCTTCCTCATGAAGCTATTGTGGATGATTCTACTTTTTGGGATGAACCCTTGGATAAAGACATTGATTTATCCCCTCCTTGTGGAGAAGCTTTGATACAAGATGGTGATTTATTAATGGATGACATATTCATACATGATGGTGACTCTTTATCTAAAACACACTCCCCTTATGCAAACATTTTAGAGAAAGAAGAAGACATTATAGATTCTTTACCTCCATTTGGGATTCCTTCTATTGAGGAGGCATTAGCGGAGAATGATATGAATTCCCTTAATGCTCTCCCTCTTAGTGATGATCTTATGGAGTATCATGATCCTACCTCATCTCCCCCTAGGATGTCCTCTTTTCTTCCTTCTTGTGAATCTATTTGTAGTGTTGAGACAACTAACATGGTTTATGCAAAACCCTTGTTGACTATTAAAGGTTGTCCTCGCATTACTATCAAGGGTAAACCTAGGGATCCTTTAATTTTCTTTTCTAACACAAATTCCCTTTCACATTATTATCATACAAGGAATAACCCTCAACCTAATCCAATGGTTCCTATTTCTTTACCACCTTCTCAACCCATTCTTCCTCCTTCACCGTATCTTCCTAACAAGGAGTATGATTTGATAAACCAATTGCGTATTACCCCTGCCAAGATTTATTTATGGGAGATTCTTCAAACTTCACCTACCTACCATGAAGCCTTGCAAAAATCTCTGGAAAATCTTCCCACTCCACCTCCTAATCAAGAGAACATCAATTCCTTCTTACAGTGCATGCATGCTACCCAGGTCCTCCCGACATTGTATTTACTCAAAAAGGATTTACCTTCTAAAGAAGTTTAGAATCAATATGATGCTCTTATGGTTGCTGTTACTATCAATAAGGGTATCATTCACAGGACCTTGATTGATACTGTATCTGGGCTTAGTATTTATAGCATGGACATGCTCAAAGTGATTAAAGCTGATCTTTCAACTATTCAACCTGACAATGTTCCTATATGTGGCTTTGATAACATTGATAAGAACACTTTGGGAATCATTACCTTACCTATCAAAGTAGGTCCGGTCATCTTGAATACTCCTTTTCATGTTATGATTGGACCTCTTAATTATAAACTCCTTTTGGGTAGACCTTGGTTGCATGAGATGCATGTTGTTCCTTCCACCCTTCACCGTAAAGTCAAGTTTATTCACAACACCATGGTGTATACACTTCATGCGGATGATGTGCCAAATCCTTGTTTGAATATTCAAACCCATAATACTACTATTCATAATAGTAATCCTTCTTCCTCTAATTCTCTTCCTGGAGATGATTGGGGAACCTTCACTTTTAATCCTACCTTTATTGGAGAGTATAAGGTTTCTGATCTTGATTTTATGAAGCCACAAAGAGAGTTTGAACAAAGAGCTTTTTCTTCTACTTATAATTCCCTTTGTAATAACTCTCACTGTTTCTACCCACTATGAATCTATCAAACCCACTAGTAATGACATATTGACTACTGAAGTTCCATTGACTCCTTCTAATATGGCTCCTTGTTATGGTCCTAGTTATCATTTACTAGTTAAACAAGGATTCCATGGTCAAGGATGTGGCAAGTGTAAACTGGAAATTTAAATTCCCTTACAGAATGGGGGGCATGAGCATTCTTATGGATTGGGATTTAATCCTCAAAAACACATCAATGTTACCAACATCTCAAATAACTCTTCAAAACATGATGACCCTATGAAGGAATTTGACCAAGAAGTTCTTTTGCCTAAACTCCTTCGTGCTAAGATGATTATTAGACCTAAATAAAAAAATAAATGTAGTCCACACTTGAAGACTCTTCCTTTTTTTTTGTATCATAGATTTCATGATGACTCTACTAATGAATGTCAAGCTTTACATTATAAGATTAGGCAGCTCATTGATAGTAAAGTTATTTATATATCATGTGGCAATGAGTTGTATTTGAATCCTATTTTCTCTAAATAAGGTTTATGTTCCTATTATGGAGCTCCACGTTATGTAAAAAATGTCAGCCTAATCCTTGGGGGCTCATTGTCTTGTATAGTGTTGTGAGCGATATAACAGGTCCCCTTTCATTCTTGTTCCTATGCTTGGGGGGAAAGGATGCCATCTCCTTCTTTTCTGTCTTTCCGGGATCCACTTTTCCCTTGGTTAAGCAATATCTATCTATTATGTGATATCCAATCATACATGAAAATTTTGGTTTTCATTGAGGATCTATGTCCTTGATCAGAATCTATTTCTTTATTTAACATTGGGTTTCCATGGTTGATAAATCTCTCACCTTGGAAACTGAATAGTGTGCTATTCCTCACAGGGGTTAATTTTTCACTTCTTGCATGATATCTCTTTGCATTTTTCCCTTCCATGGCCTCATAGGAGATGTGACCTTCTTGGCTTGGACTGGGTGTTGTCTACGGATATTGTCTTGATGTTGAAGAAGGCTTTATCCTCATTATTTTCTTTCCTTAACATGTCAAAATAGTATGTATTTGGCCATCGTAAGGAGGGGGCATATATAAAACCTCCCTCATTCTATATTTTGCATTTTTGTTCTAACCTTTTGTTTTGTAGAATGCTAAATCCTTAGAAGGTAACGCACATAAGTTGCTAAATCATGAAGAGATACACATTTTAAAAATGTGTTCCATGGTAATATGAGGATATGGATCCATGGGTACTTCATAAAAGCCATCAAAAGACACACTACATACATGCACAAAGCCACTAGAAGGTGCAACACTTTATGTGGCGACTATCAAGTTCTTGCGTGGTGGGCCATCCTATCCTTTTTGTGGTTCACAATGAGATACATAGATCTTACTAGGCGAGCTAGCCACTCCTCTGTCTCTCTCTCTCTCTCTCTCTTTATTTTTGACTGGTGATGTCTCTCTTATCGTAGTATTAGGGTTGAAAAAGACTTGAGTTCCTGGGGGTTTGAGGATTTCTTTGTCCCTTTTGATTTCAATAAGATTATCTTTTCTTTATGACCTCCTTTACCAAGAGTTTGCATCCAGTCCATACTCTTACTAAAGTGGGGGCTAAATGTATCATCAGAAAATGGAAGCACTTCCATTTTGGATGGGTTTAGCCCTCCAAGTAATTATTTTGGGGGTCATGTCAATCACCTTGAATGGGTATTTGACTTGGATATGGGTTTCCCCCCATTCTTCCCCCTTTTCCACTTCTCTCTGGCCTATTTCTAGCACCCTAATCTGTAGATTTGAGTTTCTTGACCTCAGGTTCAAGGTCAACCTTCTGGGTTAAGGTTGACCTTGACCCTGATTGAGGTCAAGGTCAACCTCAAACTTGACCTAGGTTAAGGTCAACCTCAACCCTAACCTAGTTCAGAGTCGACCTCAAACCTGACCCAGGGTCCAAATTTTAAGTTTCTGGGGTTTCTGGATATCGGGCTTCAGAAAGATTTAATTCCCACTTTTGGGTCTGCTATTTTGGTCTTCAAGGAAATGAATCTTGAAATTATATTTAATATAGGTCCACTTCTAGGGGTATATCTCTAAAGGGAATTTAATTCTCCTATGTAGGCCTCTCTAGAAGATTGTGCCCTAGATTTGTATATAAGGAAGCCTTCTCCTCTCATTTTCTCTAAATATCTAAGAAGCAATTCCATCCATCCAAACTCTATGCATAATCTATTGAAGGAAGAATTCAATCATTCAAGAATTAAAGTATTCATTTCATCAAGGAGATCCATTGGTAGCCATTGAAGGATTCAAAGCTCTATGGAGCCTTCTTGTTGAAGATTTCTCCATCCACATCCATACAAGCCTCTTCCTATTCCAAGATCCATTCAAGATTATTGTTGAAGATCTACAAGCAATTGATTTGAGACATCCTACATCCTATATCCTACATCCTACATTCTACATCCTACATTCTACATTTATTTGGAGTATACATACTTGTGGATCCAAGGATTCAAATCCTCCATAAGGGTTTCTATACAAGCAAGGTGAATTTGTTTATAAATACTTTGCTTATTTATGCAATTTCAATTATATTTTAAGGTTAATTATAAAATTGGGGTTTGAAAAAGGCAAACCCCTCCTCTCCAAAAAACAAAACTATTTGTCTTGTAGGTACAGGTACAGGACAACGAATCTAAGAGAAGATTTGGATACCCTTTTCGGCCAACTTCTGGGATCCACAAACATAATTTCTGTTGGAGCAGTGCAGGTCAAGGTTGATATTTTGTGGTATAATTGTGCCCCCACAAAGAGGTCAAGGTCGACCTGGCTTAGAAAGGAAAAATATTTATGGGTTTTTTAGATCGCACAGTTTCGGTTCAGGAACTTGAAACATAAACAGTTTCTGAGACTGTTTGACAGGGTTTTCAAAAGATTCTTTTTTGGTGGTATGTATTTTATTCCATTATCCTTTGCAAACATTTCTAGATCTACATTCCTTATCATTAAAATTAAATGTAAATGACTAATAGAGACATAGGGTATATTTTATGTGCAAATCTCCATTGTCTTATACCCCATCCATATTTCCCCTTTACACTTCCTTCACTTTTTTGGATCAGGGTTCCACATTCCACACCGAGGCTTAGGGAAGCCTAATTGAAAGGAAAATATGCTTATCTTTCTATAATTATTTCCAAGAGTATGATACTTGTGACATATATTTCATCATGTTCTGAACCCATGCAACTTGCGCTTATTTTTTAATTAGCTTTGACAATATTAAGGAAATAATTGTTGCCATGGGTACGAATCTTTGTTGCATGGAGCTTTGAGGTTTCCTAGGCTTATCCTAAGTTCTAAAAATATTAAGATTTAGAACTTTCTTTGGCTAACCCTAACTTTTGAATAATATTTGATATTATTCAACATTCAACCCATCTTGGCTTACCCTAAATTTTGAATTAGCTCTGACAATGTTGAGGAAAACAATGTTGGCACAAACTTCATACCAAGATTATGTGCATCCTTGGAATACCGTGGGTCTGGAATTAGATTTGAAAATATCCAAGAACATATGTTTTTCTTTCCATGATATTTTTGTGTGGTTTGAACCTTGGTACAAAACTCTCAGCCATCTATGAAGCTTGCTTTGTGTAGTGTATACTTTGAATTCACTTTGATAATGTTAAGGGAAGTATGCTTTTATTCTCATACTTGTTGCAAGTTTGAGCTCACTGTTATGAATATGGAACCTCCCATCCACCTTTGAAGTTCCTTAGAATCTTTAATATAAGTGTTGTAGCCAAGAAAATGTAGTGGAAAGTGCTGGTTTTCTTTCCATATTTATTGCCACTCGAGTCCACTAAAACAAGCCCTACATTGAATTCTAACAGTGTCAAAGGAAACTGTGTTTTTCTTTTCACCACAAATACATTGTCATTTTAAGCCCAGCAGTATGAATCGGGGAGCAATGTTAAAATATGACTAGGCTTGTTTTGAGTTTTGAATCAATTTTTTTGTCATGTTTGTGGCCATTTTAATTTTTGATGCAGTGGTACAACTTGTAGTAGAAATGTTGCATCAAATTTTGAAGTTGATTGGGTATGCCTGATGTTTTAATTTATCTATGAGATTGCCAAGGGAAATATTCTTTTCTTGTTATAATTGACACCATTTAGATTTGTATGGTACACATATTTCTTCAAACCTTGCATGCTTTTATTTTCATGTTTGTTGTCTCTTTGAGCCATCAGTATAAATCTTGGTAGAAGTGTTGTATCAAAATTTGACGTTGCATGGGCATACCTCATGTCTTCAATCTAACTATGAGAATGTTTAACATCTCAGGTTAGGGATATTGTGTGCTTTTATTCAATTTAAATTCACAGGATACTGATGATTAAATTTTATTCTTCAAACCAATTTTAATGCAAAGTTAATATGCTAAAAAATTTACACAAAAATGAATTATGAACTCTTATAATGAATTTTTTTTTTCAATAATTGTTCACTCCTCTTATTGCAATAGAAATTTCCCTTACAGTTAACTTAGTTTACTAATATTTTGGGAAAAACAACAACAATATCATTACCCAAAAATATGATGAATCTACAACCAATGGTGCTGCAGGAACCACCTTAGAATTACAAACCTTAGGAGCTAAGGGAGTTTCCTCAAACTTAATCAAATAGACATTGTAGAAGCTACTTGAACAAGTATCAGTGAGGAATTTCCTATGACTGGTTCAGTGTATTTTGTCCACTGCAAGTTGTGAAATTAGAGGGTTTTCATCCTTCAATCTCCAGTGATATACATGTACAATGTCCAATCTATTTGAGTTGAATTAATGGACAAACAAGCATGACTTCCCTTTACCCTTGTTTTCATTTATTCCTGAATTTATTTACTTGGAAAGATAAAAGACTATGGTTGTTTTTTAGATTTATAGGACCATACATTGATCATTGGAAAGAAACACTTTACTTTCATAGCTTGAGATTCCTTTCTTGCTCCTTTTCAGATTATCATTTCTATCTTCTATGTTCACGAACCCCATCTTTATGCGGAAATAACTATAAGATATAATTTGGAAAAAGTGCTCAGCCTGGGGACACAATTCAAAACTTACATTCCTATGGCAGGATGTTATTTACTTATTTTCCATATTTTGAGATACACACACCAATGAATGATGGTTGATACAGTGGGTAAACATACTAGAGAATTGACCCTAATTAGTGATTCGTACACTTATTATATTGTTGAGGTATTCTTTGAGTTGCATACTTGTCATCATCTCACCTAATTTCTATCTATGAGTTCTTTTAATAAATAGCTCTTTTTTATAATATAATCATATGTTATGTAATGCCCTACTAGGGAAACTAGGAGAACTTAACCTAAACATGACACTAAGTTCATGGAATAATTTGTTTCTTTAAATGTTTACAAACAATAATGATAACAATGCGGAAACAACACAATGAAGTACATGACATACACATAAGTACAACACAACATATATAACATTTCTTGAGGGTTCCTTTATGTAGAATTACTTAAGCATAATAATCTATGAATAATAATTATAAAGAACTAACATAAAGGATACATCAACTGAATCCAATAACATACATCTCATAATAAAAGATTACATATACATCTGATACCAAAGGGTATACAACCTAGTTAACATCCACGGCACAAGTCGCAGGGTATGTAATAATACATAATAAAACAATACAATGCATTCTCCAAAGGATGATAACCAATATCCACATATGGTACAAATATCCAACTCATGTAACTGAATAAGTCTCCAAAAGAATAAGAAGATAGAACTGCAACAAGGATCATCCAAGCATGAAGTAGAACCATCAGATCTCAATGGTAATAAGAATCACTACCACCTAACCACGTGTAACCAAAGGTCCACTCCCACCGTGCTGAGGAGATAGTAACACGCCCACTCACATGGGGTATACAACAAGAAGGAAATATCAAGGTATACATGACATCATAATCAAATGCATAGGAAGATCCTATAAGTCCACCAAACCATAATAAGGAACACTAAACAATACGAGAGGAAACCGACGCACGTAGGATAACCTAAGCTATATATAGGGAATTGTTATCACATAAGACTAACCTTGAAGGTAAACCTAGTATTGCCTCTTGACTCTAGCCTCCAAGTGACACTATGTGGCTTAGTAATCCTTTCATGAAGACGAGGATCCCAACTCCCATCCTATCATGCGACAACACTCAAGGCATGAGTAGAGACTCAGAAATCTTATTAGTTCATTTTAAACCCCTTTAATGTTTCACATTATCACTTATTAAATAACTTGCCAATGGGGTACCCTAGTAACCGCTTAGGGCCTTGGACCCATTGCAAGACACTTCCTCTCTATACACTTAGTTAACCTACCTAGGCTCATAATCAACACATGAAGATATACATAATCAAAAATCCCATCCTGCCCATTCAGGAGCACATGGGTTCTCAACTAACCATACAATAACCACAGTATCCTCATAAGACCATAAAGCACATCATAACTGAATCAGGTTGGGTATAATAAATTAGGACAGTGACATCATCACAAAATACAAACTGGCATCACATAAGATACCATGCAGAAATTACAACCCCAAAACCTCTGGATTTATGTCCTAAGGTAATCTAGCCCAACAGATACCCAAAAACATGATACCATAAAGAATGTATAACTCATTTTATCGTGCACTCAAAACACATCATGGCATAATAAATTCATATTCAGAATACATTAAATCGAATACTGTGTTAACGCAGGACAAACAAATTTATAACATCCTAATTATGCAAATTCATTTATCCATTTAAATTACTATCTAGAAGTAATTATATATTCCATGTTGGTAAACAATAACATATCCTATAGATTTATTTATAAAATTAGCCTATAAATGAACCTATAGAATAATTACCAATTACAACTATAATTACAAAATTATGAAATCATAGGTGTAACATAGCATTAATAAGATTCACCCAATAATGACTATTATTATCTAGTTTACACCGTCAAAACTTGTTGATTAATAATAGTTGATTTATAAATAATACAAAACCCTCTTCCATTTATAAATTAACAATACTATTAATTAATAAATAAACATAAAGAATTAACAACATTATTATTCAATAATGAAAATAATCCTTTCTAAAACAAAACATTACCATAAACTAAATTAAATAGTATTGATTAAATTTAAATACTATTAATTACTACATCTAAAAGAATATTTTAATAAAATTAAAATATATTAAAAACTAAATTAAAAATTAAATTGAAACTAATTTTAATCAAACTAAATTAAATTAAAATGAATTTAAAACATTTTAATTTTAAACTAAATAACATTTAATTAACTTAAAATTAACTAAGTGTTTTAACAAAGTAAAACACCGAAACAAATAAAGGGGCGGGGAGGTGAGGGGGTGGGGGGGTGGTTCACCCGCAGCCCCCCCTTCTCTCTCCCTTGGGAGCCGCAGGGTGTTGGGGTGGGGGAAATGGTGGCCGCAGCCCCCAAACCAAATTAAAATTTTCTTTTAATTTTTTTTTTTGAAACCGCTTCACTTTTAACAATTTTTTTTTTAATATTTTAAAATAAACAACTCCTCTAGTATCAATATGTAAACTACTGTTTACAATTAAATTTTTTTACTGGTGTAATAAATCAAGATTGTATTTTAAAAAAAACAAAAAACAAAACAACAAGGTACTATATTTTTTTAATTTAATTTCCAAGCAATAAATAATAGATTTAATTTCTTTTTCCCAACCATAATTAATCTAAAATATATTTTCCAATACAAGGGGATTTTTCTTTCTTTTTCTACATGCAATATGATAAAAACAAGAAAGAATTTATTTTTTATTTTTAATATAATTATTTATCTTTTCAAGAATAGTTTCCTAGTTTTCAAAGCATGCAAATTAACCCAATTCTTTTTTTCTTTCAGGTTTGATCAGGGGTTTGGGCAAGGACATGGTGAGAGTATGAATTTCATATTTTCATGGAAAGGAGCTACATATATGAGGGTTTCCAGCAAGATTATCACATTTACCAAATTTCCCTCAAAGAAGTCTTCTTCCTACAGATCTGAAACCCTAAGGCCCAATAATTGAAAACTCATATATTAAAATTGAAAACCCTAACGCCCTTTTTAATTTAACACCCAAAATGAAACCCTTTATACCCAAAAGCATAAATCTGACATGCAAACTTGAAGGAAAACACAAATTGATTCCAAGATCACATTTTTCAATTCTAAATCAATGAAATCACTAAATACCTCATACAAGGAAGATCACACAAAGGGTCCTAGCTTTCAGATGCATGGAAGATGGGGATCTGAAAGCTAGAATTTAAAAGATGAAGACCCTACCTCAATAAATTATGAGAAGAACAATTTTCAAAATCCAAGCAAGAAGAATCCACAATTTCAAGCAAGCTCTCTCAAAATTCCAATCACCTGATTTTCTCCTTCTCCCTAATTACACAACCTCCAAAAAGGCTTCCAATCCAAAGTTATAGATATTTCAAGCAATTAGGTTTTCAAAAGTGAAAACCCTAAAGGGGATATAAATAATCTAATTATCAATTAAAATAATTCCTTTATTTTCAATTTCACTTTAAGCATGCAAAACTCAACTTAGGAATATAAAACTGAAAATGCATGAGAGATAATTTCAATTAAATAATCAATTAACCATGCAACTAAAGTAATATTCAATATTTCAACTATGCACAATTAATTACAATTAATTGAATTTAATATTTATTAAATCTCAATTATTTTAATCAAGACTTAATAATTAAATCAATTAATTAAATAGAGGCATTTAATTAATATTTAATTATTAAATAGCCATATATTTCATATATTAATATTTTAACCCTATTATAGGTGCAATAATTAACATCAATATTTAGCATAAATATTCATTAAATAAATCAAGCTAAAAGCATCATTAAATCACCTGAAACCCATCCAAATAGAAAATCAACTGAAATAGACAACAACTGAAACATAAACCAAACACACACAAACAGGCTCACGAATCCATGTCACTTGACGGATTTAAATAGGATAGTCAATCAGATACTTGTCCAATACTTAGGATAATTAGGTTTAGGGTAGGATTTGGACCTGAATACTATCTCCCATATCTTACTATTGAGATATTGTGATAGGGCACGTTCACAACTGCCAATTTAGGGAAGACGTAGCCGGGCACCTGCAAACCTGTCATCACAAAGATGAACATACATGCATATATAATATAGAAAACAATGGTTGAGACTAGGTTATCGCATGGATCTTGCCGAAGCAGGTAACTATGACACTGTCTGATTAATTGAATTTAATATTTATTAAATCTCAATTATTTTAATCAAGACTTAATAATTAAATCAATTAATTAAATATAGGTATTTAATTAACATTTTATTATTAAATAGCCATATATTTCATATATTAATATTTTAATCCTATTATAGGTGCAATAATTAACATCAATATTTAGCATAAATATTTATTAAATAAATCAAGCTAAAAGTATCATTAAATCCCCTGAAACCCATCCAAATAGAAAATCAACTAAAATAGATAACAACAGAAACATAAACCAAACACACACAAACAGGATCACGAATCCATGTCACTTGACGGATTCAAATAGGATAGTCAATCAGATGCTTGTCCAATACTTAGGACAATTAGGTTTAGGGTAGGATTTGGACCTGAATACTATCTCCCATCTCTTACTATTGAGATATTGCGATAGGGCATGCTCACTCCTGCCAATTTAGGGAAGACGTAGCCCGACACCTGCAAACCTGTCATCACAAAGATGAACATACATGCATATATAATATAGCAAACAATGGTTGAGACTAGGTTATCACGTGGATCTTGCCGAAGCAAGTAAATATGATGCTGTCCCATACCAGACCAATCACATCAAGTAGTAATGCAGAATGTAAAATAATCCATGTGCATATAAATCTAGGGTTAGTATTGTGAGAAAACCATAATTGAAATGAAATCCTAACATATACATAAGCATCATTAAATAACCCTAAATTACTTGTACATAGAAGATATAGTAATCTAAGCAATGGATTCATAACATAATGAAATGCAATACATAAATATCCTCAAGATCAACTGAAAGAACCACACATACAAAAACATGCCTAAAAGAGTTTGACATCTGAAAACTGAAAAGCAAACAAAGAGGTAGGTATTACATCATCCTCCCCTAAAACTAGGCTTACTTTTGGAAACCTAAAATAAAGATAGAGATATCACTCCCTCATCACAAAACATCCAACCAAGTCCTAAAAGACTCAAAGTGTGGGTCCCATAGGACCCTTCCCAAGTCTCTGATTCAAATATTGAGGATCATTCCCCACTATAGGAATCTAAAAACTAGCTGCTGGTCCTCTACTCGTAGCCCCACTTACAGGAGCATGATACATAGCTAGAGGATGATTTAACACTGCATACACTTCGTGAGACATACCAACATTCCTAGCTATAGGCTCAGAAGCTACTAGCCTCTGTCCTAAGGACTGCGGTGCACGCTGAGGACAATTGACAGAAAAATGTCCAAACTTCCCACAAGTAAAGCAAGCTCCTCTACTACCACCTTCTCTAACTGAAGGTGCTCTAGATTGCTGAAAACTGCCCCTAATGACATCCTAGTACACACTCTATTCTGGCTGAACTGGTTGATTATGCTTGTTGCGCTGGATGTCATGGAAGTTCCTAATTCGAGGACCACTAAAAGAAGAAGAATTGTTTCCTCCTTGTTGTCGAGACTGATTACCATTTGGAATGGTAGAAGGACCTCTCAAATTCATAGCTCCCTGAGAATGATTACCTCTGACAATAGAAGTAGGTGCTCTAGACAACACTCTTGAATGACCACCATGGCCTAATGCTAGGTTTTCCTCTGCAAGGGTATCTTTGATGACCACCTCCCTGAGGGACGTAGGCTTATAGAGTCTAACCTCCCCAATGATGCATTCATTTATCCCCCTAACAAAGTGCTGAATCATAAGGGCTGAATCCTGACCATATCCAGCCTACTGTTTGAGCTCAAAAAATTGACGCTCATACTCAACCACTGATAGGGTCAACTGCCTCAAGTTATGGAACTCATCAGCCCTCTATTGTCCCCACTGATTAGAGAGGAATCTCTATCTAAATTTCTCAAGGAAGAGTTCCCATGTAACTGTGTCCATCTAAAGACCCATCTTATCCTCCTCGATCTTCCACCATATAGCTGCAAAGTGTGACAACTACATCACAACATACCTCACTTTAGTGTTTCTACTAAAGGGGTGCATATCGAAGATCCTCTCTAAGGCCATGAGCCAAGTCTCAACTTCAAACCCTGTTCCTTTCCCATCAAAGGGAGTAGGTGGCACTCACATGAGATCTCTCATGTGGTTTGCTGCCACAACCTCAGGATCCACTATAATAGTCCTCCTTGGAGGGCTCCTAGATCTCTCCCTCTCCACTCTACCCTACCCAGGAATACAATTCAATAACTCCTGCAACAAATGCCTAATGTCTAGCTCTCCAGACTCAGCCCAATGCTCATCCCTCTGCTAATCTCTACTATGTTGATGAGCACTGTCCTGATTGACATTCATGGAGGGATTTTTATCCCTACCCCTTCCTCGACCACCATTTTGGCCTCTTCCATGAACCCTAGCAGCTCTAGTTTCAGGCATGATTCCTGAATTAACCAGAGAACCAAACCACAACTTAGAACCAACATCAAAACCAATAACATCAAAAGAAATCAAATAATCACAAAGCAATGGTTTAAATACATCAGAGTTTTATGTCTATGTTTGTTTCAAGTTTTAAAATCAAAAGACAATGAATGGGCATACATATTTCCCAGAGCTCCCAATGTAGAAACGTGGGCTCTGATACCAAGTGTAATGCCCCACCAAGGAACTCAGGAGAACTTAACCTAAATATGACACTAAGTTCACAAAATAATTTTTTCCTTTAAATGTTTACAAACAATAATGATAACAATGCAGAAGGAACACAATGAAGTACATGACATACACGTAAGTACAACACAACATAGATAAAATTTCTTGAGGGTTCCTTGATGTAGAATTACTTAAGCATAATAATCTATGAATAATAGTTATAAAGAACTAACATAAATGATACATCAACTAAATCCAATAACATACATCTCATAATAAAAGATTACATATACATCTGATACCAAAGGATATACAACCTAATCAACATCCATTGCACAAGTCACATGGTATGTAATAATACATAATAAAACAATACAATGCATTCTCCAAAGGATGATAACCAATATCCACATATGGTACAAATATCCAACTCATGTAACTAAACAAGTCTCCAAAAGAGTAAGAAGACAAAACTGTAACAAGGATCATCCAAGCATGAAGCAGAATCGTCAAATCTCAATGGTAATAAGAATCACTACCACCTGACCACATGGAACAAAAGGTCCACTCACACCATGCTGAGGAGATAGTAAGAGGCCCACTCACACGGGGTATACAACAAGAAGGCACCATCAAGGTATACATGACATCATACTCAAATGCATATGAAGATCCTATAAGTTCTCTAAACCATAATAAGGAACACTAAACAATACCATAGGTAATCAACATATGTAGGATAACCTAAGCTGTACATAGGGAAGTGTCATCAAATAAGCCTAACCTTGAAGGTAATACTAGTAGTACCTCTTGAATCTGGCCTCCAAGTGACACTATGTGGCTCAGTAATCCTTTTGTGAAGACAAGGATCCCAGCTCCCATCCTATCATGTGAAAACACTCAAGGCATGGGTAGAGACTCAGACATCTTATTAGTTCATTTTAAACCCCTTTAATATTTCACATTATCACTTATTAAATAAATTGCCAATGGGGTACCCTAGTAACCAGTTAGGGCCCTGGACCCATTGAAATTCACTTCCTCTCTATACACTTAGTTAACCTACCTAGGCTCATAATCAACACATGAAGATATACATAATCACAAATCCCATCCTGCCCATTTAGGTGCACATGGGTTCTCAACTAACCATACAATAACCACAATATCCTCATAAGACTGTAAAGCACATCATAACTGAATCAAGTTGGTTATAATAAATTAGGACCGTGACATCATCACAAAACACAAACTGGCATCAAATAAGATACCATGCAAAAATTACAACCCCAAAACCTCTGGATTTATGTCCTAAGGTCATCTAGCCCAACAGATACCCGAAAACATGATAACATAAAGAATGTATAACTCATTTCATCACGCACTTAAAACACATCATGGCATAATAAATTCATATTCAGAATACATTAAATCGAATACAGTGTTAATGTTGGACAAACAAATTTATAACATCCTAATTATGCAAATTCATTTATCCATTTAAATTACCATCTAGAAATAATTATATATTCCATGTTGGTAAACGTTAACATATCCTATAGATTTATTTATAAAATCAGCCTACAAATGAACCAACGGAATAATTACCAATTACAGCTATAATTACAAAATTACAAAATCATAGGTGTACCATAGCATTAATAAAATTTGCCCAATAATGACTCTATTATTATCTAGTTTACACCGTCAAAATTCGTTGATTAATAATAGTTAATTTATAAATAATACAAAACCCTCTTCCTTTTATAAATTAACAATACTATTAATTAATAAATAAACATAAAGAATTAACAACATTATTATTCAATAATGAAAATAATCCTTACTAAAACAAAACATTACCATAAACTAAATTAAATAGTATTGATTAAATTTAAATACTATTAATTACCTAATCTAAAAAAATATTTTAATAAATTTAAAATATATTAAGAACTAAATTAAAACTAATTTTAATCAAACTAAATTAATTTAAAACATTTTAATTTAAAACTAAATAACATTTAATTAACTTAAAATTAACTAAGTGTTTTAACGAAATAAAACACCGAAAGAAATAAGGGGGGAGGGGGGGGGGGGGGGG
>MU222369.1:155248-198496 GCA_018584345.1 Thuja plicata | reverse complement strand
TGAGAGGGGGGGGGGGGTGAATCAGTGGCCTCAAAAATATTCCAATAATCAACCCAAACACTTAGTACCACAATATTAAGCCTGTAGTTATCTTCAATCCTATAAGATGAATGCCTACAAATACTATTATCAAATTACTACTGCTCGGAATGCTTTGTTAAAACTTCTACTGTATGTTTACCAAATAGGAGTCTGTTAATTTACCGAAAGATAATAAATTATCTAGAGTATACCAATCAATCCATTTAAGCTATAATGAAAAACACTAAAGTAATGAATCATAAACACATTGACACATGGATTTTTAATGTGGAAACCCTGTTAAGGGAAAAACCACTTGGGACTGGTAACCCAAAATTTTCACTCTTCTAAAGTGAGCTCGGTGAAGAGCCAACCTTGTTAAAGGTTATAAATACACTATTAGGTGTGACCTTGTTAGAGGATTTAATAGTTTAGTTTGTCACTTGATGTGACGCATCTCTATGCTACCTTCCTAAATCAAATACTCACTTGGCCTTTCAATAGGTATCTGGCGTCTCATGCTATCTTTATGATTAAACCTTTGGATACTCCTTGGGATGTATCTTAATATATAATGGATCTTTAAATCTCGCTCGGTTAAGAGACTTTCTAAAACAATAGTTAAACTAAAACAGTATAATCCGTTCACATATACAACTGATTCTTGCAGATTTTTAGATCTATTGTAATCTCATAAAACTAATCTGATCAATATAACCCTTTTTATAACTTTTCTCCAGTTAAATTATGCTCGGTGATGCTATGCTCTATTTCTCGGTGTCCATAGAAAACTTTAGCTCTTTCCTTAGCTTGATTGATCAAGACTGTATGAATTTTCTTTTCATTAGTTTCTCTTCAGCATCCTCTTTTCATTCATTCACCCATACTTATTCGTAATGAATTAAGTTGTCTCTTTATAGACATGATATCACCACTATTAGGTTCTTGATTTTCTTGATCTTGACGTCATCCACAATTCTTTCCAATTAGATTTAAAACAAAACTCCTATTTTATCTCGTAGAGATCTTCTTGCCAACTGGACAAAAATCTTTAAATCCTTTACTTATCTCTAGCTTTATCTTGTCTATGAAAACAAAGATAACTACCAGTTAAGTCCATATTTAGCTCTTCCAGCTAGATATTTTTTCATTTATGAACTCAAGTTAATTTCAGTGTTTTAACTCTTTGATAGCTTCGGTCAACACTCCAGTTCTCCTTGGGTTTCTCTGTCGGTTATGCTTATGATTCTTCTTGTCGGTAATTCTCATCGGTGTTCTTGCTAGGGCATCACTGTGACTTGAATTTCAGTGATCTCTGTCCATCAATTTCCACTAACCATCGGTGTTTGAAGTCACATTGTGAATGCTTGTCTTTTATACATTATTGAAATGCATAATCTTTATCTATCTGATTCCTTAAAGTCTTTGAAAAATTGATTATAACCAATTAGATTATATCAAGTTGACATCAATGATAATACAATCCATTAACTAATTTAATGTATTTCATTTTGCTTCTATATTTCGGTGATCAACTTAACATCTTCAAACATTCAATCAGTTACATGTCATCAATCTCTCCCTTTGGCATTGATGGAAACATGCTACATTATCATACTATATTATTACTAATATAATATGAAATATAACAGTGTCATCAAGATTTCCTAATGTAACTAATACAAGTGTCTGGCTTTCGGTAAGCTCACAATAGCTTAGATTTGTTTCATGTAGAATGGTTGTCTTCAATCTTCAATCCCTTCACTAGATAGATGTATCATCTAATATCTTTGTTTTGATATGTGCTCTGCCTTGACTATTCCTCTTCTTGATAATCTCTTTTTCCTTTGACAAAAATCTTTGTCTTTGTATGAACTCTCTCCCTTTGTTACTTCTCTCCCTTAGATGGATATTTCATATGTAATCAATTTCTCCCCCTTAGAATATTGATTAACTTTTCCTTCTGATTCTCAAGAACTTCTCTTCATGAATAATGATATAATGTTTTCTGATCAATGAGATGATCTCTCCCTTTTTGATTCAATAAGACAATATCTCCCTTTATCATATCTCTCCTTTTATGATAATGGAATGATCTCTCCCTGATGATCATGTAATGATCTCTCCCTGATGATAATGAGATAATCTCTCCCTTTGACAATAATGCCAAACAAAAACTATCTATATCATGTTCCATCCCTTTGTATAATATATTCCTTGAATTTCCCTATCCATCAGAAATATAATATCTCTAGTTTTTGGTGCATATTTGTACCTTTCTATGTACAGATGTATCTTTTGCTTTCCATCTCAGTGTTTGCATCAACATGACTGATCTTCAAATTTGGTATAGGTTGATGCAACCTGCTAGTCAACTTACTTACCGATAGACAAGGGTTGGACCCCTAGTCTCTGTCTTAGGTTCTCAAATGTATCCTTCACTAATGGCTTGGTGAATATATCACCTAACTATTCCTTTGATTGAACATATTCAAACGTCACCTCCTTTTCTTGCACTTGTTCTCTCAAATAGTGATACTTTATAGCAATATGCTTAGTCTTAGCATGCATGAATGGATTCTTAGAAATGTTTATTGCACTAGTATTATCACAATAGATAATTACTGGTTGAAGAATATTCATATTCATACCTTCCAGCAATTGTTTGATCCTTGCAATAGTGGAGCAATTTGTAGCAACAACCACATACTCTTCTGCAGTAGAGTGAGAGATGCATCCTTGCTTCTTGCTAATCCATGTGACAAGTCTGTCACCCATGAAGAATGCTCCTACAATTTTTCTCTTTCGGTCATCAATGTTTTTAACCCAATCATCATCTATATAGACTTGTAGCTCAAATTTTCCTTCTCTTTTATACCATAAGCCATAGTCCTTGGTGTTCTTCAGATATCTCAAAATTCTCTCAACAATAATCATATGTGATTCTTTGGGATTAGTATCGAATCTTGCAACTATTCCAACTACATGTGCTATATCTCATCTAGTGTGAACAACATACATTAGTTTTCCAATCATTGATCTAGATACAAGGTCTGATTTACCTCATTGGATTTTTCTTCTTTTGTCAGCTTACATCAAGTAGCCATAGGTGTTCCAACTGGTTTGGAATCTTCCATCTTGAATATTTTCAACACTTCCTTGATGTATTTGGACTAAGTGATATATATGCCTGCATCTTGTTGAAGAATCTGTTGACCAAGAAATAATTTGATCTCCAAAAACATAGACATTTCAAATTCATTTCTCATTTCATTACCAAAGGATTTGCATAACAATTCATTTCCCCCAAAAATGATATCATCAACAAAAAATTTAGTAATCAGAATATTACCATCGGTATCTTCTTTTAAGTACATATTTCTATTTTTCAGTTGTTCTAACAAATTTTATGCTAATGGCATAAGAGAAAATTATTTCATACTAGGCTCTAGGTGATTGTTTAAATCCATACAAGGCTTTATGTAGTCTACATACCATTTTTCTCTTGTCTGGATCAACAAACCCTTTTGGTTGTTCAATGTATACCTCTTCTTCCAGTGTTCCATTTAGGAATGTAGATTTGACATCCATCTGATATACCTTGAATCCTTTAAATGCAGCATAAGTAAGTAAGATTCTAACTCCTTCTAGTATAGCAACGGGTGGAAAGGTTTCTCCATAATTAATACCTTCTTCTTGTGCATATCCCTTGCATACTAACCTTGCTTTATTTCTAGTGACTTCTCCATTCTCATTTAGCTTGTTTCTGAATATCCATTTGGTACCAATGACATTCTTGTCATCTGGTCTTAGTACTAGTGTCCATGTATTGTTCTTCTCAATCTATTCTATTTCTTCATTCATAGAACTAACCCATTCTTCATTCTCAAGTGCATTGTTAATAGATTTAGGCTAAAAATCACAAAGTACACATCTGGTGTTTAGTGACTTACTTTTTGTCCTTGTTCCAACCTTCTTGTCTCCTATGATTTGATTCTGTGGATGATTTCTTCTGACATACTTGGCAAGTTTCAGTTCAACTCTATGTTCATCATTCTGATCATCTTCTTGACCTTCATTTTGATCTCCATTGTTCGAAACATCATCTTGAGGATTTTCCTAATTTTTCATAATTGTAGCCTGATGCTCGGGTGCAATGTTTTGTTTCTTGAGAGAGAGACACTGTTGCTTGGGTAGAGTGTGAGGTTCTGTATAAACAAACCTGTTGTAGTCCTCTAGTTCCTTTTTACTTTTCTTATCATTCTTTTCTGCAAATTCATCTATTTTCACATTTGCACTTTCAATGATTTTGTTAGATGCCTTGTTAAGACATTTATAAGACTTGCTTTTGGTTGAGTATCCTAGAAAGATACCTTCATCCTTTTTGGAGTCAAGTTTTCCATTTCTATCATCCTTCAAAATATAACATTGAATACCAAAGATTGTGAAGTAACTTACATTGGGTGTATGACCATACCAAATCTCATATGGTGTCTTCTTTGTGTCCTTAAATTTTAATCTGTTTAATGTGTAGACAACAGTACTGACAACTTCCCTCTAGAAAGTTTGAGTGATGCTTTTCTCAATCAACAATGTTCTTGCATAGTCAACAATTGATTTGTTTCTCCTTTCAGCAATTCCATTTTGCTGTGGTGTTCTCGGTGCAGAAATCTCTCTTTTAATTCCATGCTCATTGCAATAGTTAGTGAATTCTTCTGAAGTAAATTCCCCTCCTCTATCCAACCTTAATAATTTCAATTTCTTTTCACTTTGTTTTTGTACCATTGCTTTATACCATTTAAACATCTTAAATGCTTCTGATTTATCTTTTAAGAACACGACTGTCATCATTCTAGAATAATAATAAAAAAAGAGAATAAAATACCTATCTCCATAGTAGCTCTTTGTCCTCGTGGGTCCACATAGATATGTATGGACTAATTCTATAATTGCATTAGATTTATGGGTTTTACTCTTGAAACTAGACTTTGTCATCTTACCTTTTTGACAATTCTTGCACATGATATGCTCGGGCTTAGCCATGCTCGGTAAGCCTCTGACATTCCTCTTTTTTCTTATCTTTATCATGTTTTCAAAGTTCACATGACACAATCTCTTGTGCCACAACCATATGTCTTCATTTTTAGCCATTAAACAAGTGGTGTTAGTGTCATTAAGATATCAAAGGCTAACTTTTGTTTGCTCACCAGTACCAATCCATCTTCCTGATTCATTGAAGATATTTTTCTTCTTATTTTTCAAATGCTACGATGTGTCCTAAATTTTTCAACTGTGAAACACTTAACAAATTATAATTCAGTCCTTTTACCTAGTAAGCATTTTCACATTTTATCAGGTATTTCAACATTATGGTTCCTTTACCTCCAACTAGACAAGGTGTATCATTTTCCATTCTCATTGAACCAACATTATAGTATTCAAAAGCCTCAAAATTTTGTTTATCACTGGTCATATGGTGAGTGCAGCCACTATCTATGATCTAGATATCATTTTTACTAAATTTAGATATGAGTGCAGTTTCTACATACCTTTCTTCTTCTTCATCTGAATCATCCTTCATGGCTACAAATACCATATCAATGTCTTCTTCTGATTTGGTGTCAGTGTCATCAGATCTTTTCTCATCTAGGTAACAAGCTTTCCTCCCTTTTTCCTTGTAGTCTTGGGTATCTCTTTTGTTAGATTATCGGTTGCTTTGGTAATCTCTGTTATCACCTCTATCAAAATTTTTCTCATATGATCTGTCATTTCCTCTGTCATCTTTTCTTCTATTTGGACATCTTGCAGCAAAGTTTCCAACCTCTTTACAATTGAAACATACAAGTGGTAATTTACCTTTGTATCTACCTTTGCCTCTCTACAATCTTTTGTCCTTTAGTGCTTCAATCTCATCAAGTCCTTGATCCTCATTATCACTTTTACTATCATTTCTAACATGTCTATGACTTGAGTTACTTATCTTTAGAGAATATTTGAATACAAATTATATAGATGGTAAGAAACTATTATCAAAGTTATTTATCTCAAATGAAATGAGTCTACCAATTAGACTATCTAGAGTAACTGTATTGTTTGTAACTGCTCCCATTTCTTGAATAGAAGAAACTTTAATAGCATATATAGGTAGTAAGGTTCTTAAAATTTTACTTACCATTGTCTCCTCTTCAATTACACCTCCAACTCCTCGAATATCATTTACTACCTCTTTGTTTCTACAGCTATACTAAGTGATATTTTCTCCTTCTTTCATCCTTAGGTCATCAAACTTCCCTATTAGCTTTTCTTCCTTTTCTCTTAGTACATTGGTATCTCCTCCATGTACCAGCTTCAACTTATCCCACATTTGCTTTGCAGAGGTGCAGGTTTTGACATCTTCAAACTCTGCATGGGAGAGTGATGATGCAAGTTCTATCATCATGCAATTGTGCTCATGCTTTACTCTTATTTTATCAAGAGTGTGAGGTCCTGTAGGCAACACATATTCAATATCGAAGTATTGAATAATATCATTTCCAATACCTGATAGGTGGATTCTTATTCTGCTTTTCCATGATGCAAAGTTGTCTTTATTCAACTTGGGCACATCTCGTCTGTTCATCTTGTGATTTTTTTCTTGAGCTGTTAAACTCCCTTTCTAAGCACACAAGCTCTGATACCAATTATTACTTATAATTGAGAGGGGGTGGGGGGTGAATCAACAACCTAAAAAATATTCCAATAATCAAGCCAAAAACTTAGTACCACAATATTAAGCCTCTAGTCATTTTCAATCCTATAAGATGAATGCCTCCAAATACATTATCAAATTACTACTACTTAGAATTATTTGTTAAACCTTCTACTGTATTTTTACCGAAAGACAGTAAATTATCTAGAGTATACCGATCAATCTAGTTAAGATATGTGTAATGAAAAAAACTAAAGTAATGACTCATAAACACATTGATATGTGGATTTTTAATGTGGAAACCCTATTAAGGGAAAAACCATTTGTGACCGGTAACCCAAAATTTTCACTCTTCTAAAGTGAGCTCAGTGAAGAGCCAACCCTGTTAAAGGTTACAAACACACTGTCAGGTGTGACCTTGTTAGAGGTTTTAATAATTTAGTCTATCACTTGATATCGGGCATCTCTATGCTACCTTCCTTGATCAAATGCTCACTTGGATTTTCAATAGGTATCTGGCATCTCATGCTATCTTTATGATCAAAATTTTTGATACTCCTTGGGATGTATCTCAATATAGAAAGGATCTTTAAATCGCGCTTGGTTAAGAGACTTTATAAATTAATGGAAAAACTGAAACAGTATGATCTGTTCACATATACAACTTATTCTTTTAGATTTTTAGATCTATTGTAATCTCATAAAACTAATCTGATCAATATAACCCTTTTATACCTTTCCTCCACTTAACTTCTTCTCAGTGATGCTGTGCTTTGTTGCTTGGTGTCTGCAGAAAAATTTATCTCTTTCCTTAGCTTGATTTATCAGGACTGTATGAAGTTTCTCTTCATCACTTTCTCTTCAGCATCCTCTTTTCATTCATTCACCCACACCTATTTGTAATGAATTAAGTTGTCTCTTTATAGACATGATATTATCATTGTTAGGTTCTTGATTTTATTGATCTTGACATGATCCACAATTCTCTCCAATTAGATTTAAAGAAAAACTCCTATTTTATCTCGTAGAGATCTTCTTGCCAATTGGAAAAAATAGCTTTAAATCCTTTACTTAGCTCTGGCTTTATCTTGTCGATGAAAATAAAGATAAATACTAGTTAAGTCCATATTTAGCTCTGCTAACTAGATATTTTGTCATATGTAAACTCAAGTTAATTTTGGTGTTTTAACTCTTTGATAGCTTTAGTCAACACTCCAGTTCTCCTCATGCTTCTCTATCAGTTATTCTTGTCATTCTTCTCATTGGTAATGCTCACCAGTGTTCTTGCTTGGGCATCATTGTGACTTGACGTTCGGTGATCTTTGTCCATCAGTTTCCATGGACCGTCGGTGTTTGAAGTCACATTGTGAATGCTTGTCTTTTATACATTACTGAAGGCATAATATTTATCTCTCTAATTCTCTAAAGTCTTTGACACTTTGATTATAATCAATTAGATTTTATCAAGTTGACATCAATGACAATACAATCCATTAATTGATTTAATGTCTTACATTATCCTTCTGCATCTTGGTGATCAACTTAACATCTTCAAACATTCAATCAGTTACATGTCATCATCATATTCATTTAAGAATTCCTTCATATATAATTAAACTAAGAGATTAAAATATAATCTAAAAAATTCTTCTATTAGCTACAAAATGCTTATGTTAATTGGAAAAATATTGGAGAAGATTGGATTTTTATAATTTATGAACGAGTATCCCAAAATATCATAGATTTTCCTGGAAAACAAAGAAGAATATTGAATATTTATAATTTATGTACAAGTGACCAAACACAACTATATTTATTGCAATAATGAGATCTACAAACATCCTTCAAATCAAGCTAGCTTCACTTTATTATTGGTTGAACCAAAGGAGCTCAAACACTTACATAAAATCAGATTCCAATACAAACCATTTAGAGTAAGAAATAGGGTAAGATTGAATTAGCATGCTTTCATGGTCAGAGAGTGTGTTAATTATATTTTGGATATGATAAAAAAATTGATGAAAATGTTGCCACATGATAATATTTTTATAAGTTAATAATGATTGGGAACTCTTTTAGGTGGAAGAATTGGAAAAGAAGAGCCAGGATCCATGCATATTTGTATAGAAATAATGCATCAAGGAACATCCCCAAAGGCTTGAATTGCCTTTCTCTAAGGCTGGTAGCTGAATATTCCTCCAATGCAAAGGCTCAAAAGCCACTACCTTCGCCTGGACTAGTTCCTTTCCTTGTATAGTATATACAAGTTATTTGGCATATATATACATGTAATATTTAGATGCAGAAATTTCTTTTCCAGTGGTTCCACACACACACACACACAATATACAACCTTCACATGTATATAAGAGTTTATTAGAGAAGGTATATGTTGTGTGTGTATTTTTTGGATTTGCTAGCTGCAACACAACACTTCAATATTTCATTGCATTAGTGAAATAACATTAAATATAAGAGTTAGAACACATATCAATCACCAAAATTGACATATTTCTCCCTATCTAAGAAGAGTATGAAATATGCTATAATTTGCCCTCAGATTATACATAAATCAGTGACACATTCATGCTTAGAATGGAAGATTTAATCTAAATGCAAGATAAAATGCTCAATCAAAGTACATTTTAGAGCTCCAATTGAAAGATTAAGATAATGCTAAATGTTAGAGCTAAAATGCAATAAGAAATCTCTAAGAATATGAGCAGCATCAGTTTGCAAATGAATTCTAAAATTAGGGGCCCATTGAGCTCAAAATTTATTCCGTTTATAGAAGAATTTGAGGAATGAGAGGTTAGGATTGAAAGTTGAAGAGAGGTGGAGATTGAATCTTTGGTGATCTATGTGAGGTGATCCAAGTGATTTAACTCTCACTGGCTAGGGAATTAACTTTCCATTTTGCAAGTGAGGATTTGTAATTAGGATTTATTTAATTTCTTTTAATTAATTACTTCAGCCATGTATTTGTTTGTTTTTGATTTAATTGATTTGATTTGATTTAATTGGCTAAGGCAATTAATGTAAATTAATGATAAGATCACTTAGGAGATTAAATTTGATTTAAATGAATTATGCCAATTAATTAAAGAATTGCCTTAACATAATTAGGGGTATGATCACACTTAGGGAAAATGGGGTCTATGGTCAGAGCAGACCAAATTAGGGTGGTTATATTTGCCCCTCTTTGAATTGATGTGTGAGCAATGCATTGATTAAAAGAATGATTGATGTTGACTTCAAAAATTTTGAGAATTCTGCACTTGGTTTGAACGAAATGTCTGATGAGATCAGCCTCGCACTTGATTGAACTAAGACTGATAGTACTGACTTAAAATTGATCGAACAAAGGTCAATTAAAACAAAAATCTTAAAGATACCAATTTTGAACTTGAGCAAACAAGAATTGATAATATTGACTCCAAACTTGATTGAACGAAGGTTAGTACAAAGCTGCCAGGAGCTTAATAATAATATGAGAAAATATAGACATAGATATCTAGCTTGTGAGAACCGAAGCCTTCTATCCAATAGTTCTGACTTGATCGAAGAAAACTGTCATGCCCCTAGTATTTTGATGATGAAGTCATTTTAATGTTTTTTGAGCAAGAATTTGAATGATTTAAGTGTGATCATGCCCCCTCAAGAATGAAATCAAAGGAAAAATAATAAAATCCCTCTGTAGAATGATATATCACTTGAACAGATTGATTGAATCAAGAAAGAATCAATTATAAGAAATTAAGAAGCAAAGGTGTGTTAAGAGAAAACACAATGTTACCATGTTAATGACATGAAAATGTGAGTTCTTAGTCTAATAAAAAGATGTAGGACCAATATTTTGATGAATAATGTACAATTTTGATCATAGAGAGCCCAAAAAAATGATTGTGTAAAGCCTGCAAATCAATTTTGGAACATGTATAACAATTCTGCATTTTTGGGAAGCTATCGTAAAATGTATACTTTGTTGTTAAAAACATTGTTTGCGCATTTTATTTCATTCCCGATAGATCAGAGAAGAAAAAAATTGAATTTTGATAGTCTGGGAGGAGTTTTGGAGCTCCTAAATAGCTCAAAAAGTTCAATATATATCCCAAAATTCACTTTTTACCCATTCATTTTCACTTTTGTGTTTAGTAAATTCAGAGCTTTGTAGAGAACATGGTGGTCTCCATGGAGAAGCATTGATTTGAGATTTCCCATCAACATCAGCACCCAACTGATTATGCATCTCTAGTGAGTACCTCAAAACCTACCTTTCCATGTTTTCTGGTTTTCATTTTGTCCCTTTTTGCAATAGATATATAGCTTTTAGTTTTGCATCACATCCTGTATATGGGATCACATCCGGTTGATCTCGCGTCATATCCTATTTTCCCCCAAAATCTTGTGTCGCATCCTGTTAATTTGGGAACGCACCCTGTTTCCAACTTGAGTATCGCATAGGGTAAAATTTATCAAGTTTGAAATGTTGTTGCGTCCTATGGAAACATGATTGCACCCCGCGGCCCATGTTACATCCTGTTAAAACTGAATTTTTTCTCGTATGCCCTATCGCATCCCAAAAATCTTGTATCACATCTCCTTAAAAGGATTGCACCTTGTAAAAATAGAGTCACTTATGGTTTAGGAGTTAGGTTTTGTCTATTTTGGCCTGTTTTTTTTCCTTCTGAAGACCAAAACACTTAGCTGAAAACTTTTGTGCATAGTTGCCTTAGCTAGAATGCTGATTTGAACTTGTATTTGCTTTCTATTGATAGAATTCTTTTGAGGTAGTCTCTTTTTGAGGACCATACCTAGGTTGGGTCCTTGTGTTAGTGCGATCATTGATAGATGCCAAGCTACAAATTGTGGCTCGAGTAGGCTTAGCTTCATTGATAGATTTACTCGATATCAGGGTAAATCAGGGGTTATTAATTGCGCTTGCCAAGAGATGGAATTTAGAGCATAAAACATTTCATCTCCCAACCAATGAGATGAAATTCACATGTGAGGATGTGTGGCATATCTTATGGATTCCAGTGATGGGCTAGGAGGTACATTTTGAGTCCCGGTCTGCTATAGCTATTGCATTGGCTTAGAGGTTCTTAAGAGATTAGACCATAGTGCCGTGGTATTTGACTTGGGATTATATGTGTGATCATTACAATAGGATACCTATATATTTAGTCAAATTGATTGGAGGCATCCTCATGCTTGATAGGGGACAACATGGTTTTATGTGCGGCTGGGTAGACACTCTGGAGCAGATGGTAGTTTCATCCCGCAGATTCAACTGGGTAACTACATATTAGCGAATATATATCGAGAGCTACATGAGATAGTATATTAGTACTCCCACAATATGAAAATAGGGATTCTAGTTTTATATATCTGGGTCTGGGAACATATCTCAGTGACATGACCGATTGTAGACAGGAAGTGAGTAGATGAGTAGCCTTATGTGTACATGTATTATGGATTGATTCAACAACCCTATCTAGACAATGTGGAGTAATGGTGCAGATTGTTTGATGATACGACTATAGTGATATGGAAAATGTATTTGGATTGTGAGGACTGGGCCTCAGATAGGTGGAAGATGCCATATTTCTTTCAGAGTAGGTACCTGATAGGCCGTACCATATATATTATAGAGATTCTTGGTTACCCAAGTTTTGAGATAGTATGGCCATGTATAGGGCAAGTGTCAAGATATGTCAGTTTATGCTTGGATTAGAGATTAGGAGCCACTGTGGGGAGCATGGTTGGTATATGAAACCTCTTAGCAGGATATCGGTCAGATGGTTGCATTTGGTTGGGACTATATGCCAGAGGTTATTGATGAAGGTTGCACTAATGGGTACCTTGGTCATATGTTACAGTATCCATTTCCTAGATTCATAGCTCCTGATGAGGCAATTCCTCACATAGAGGACCCTTTAGATTATGATCCCATAGATGACAGACCCGTTAGAGGTAGAGGCGGAGCCCAACAAGACCAGAGAGGTGGGGGAGGGATGGAGGGAGAGATGGTAGGTTCCCTCCCCTAGACAGAGGTCATGGTCCAGATGATGGAGATGATGGTGAGGATGACAAGGGTGGTGGGGAAGGGGGCGGCAGTGGCAGCAGAGAGGGTATACAGACTCATTTCAGGTTCGTGGCTCCATGGAGAGATCCAGGTCCATTGCTTACTAGAGAGTAGTATAGACCTTCAGAATAGGTACCAGGTGGACATTTTCTTGATATTTTAAACACAAAATGAGAGATGAATTTATCTTCCATGATCATATATTTCCTGGTAACTTAGAATACCATTCCATTGCTTGTCCCCCAAGACTTCTAGGAAAGAATCTCATGAGATATGTGTCATCATGATGAACTTTGATACAAGAAGTGTAAAACTCTCTAACATGATCAATTGGATTACCTTTCCCTTTGTACTTTTCAAAATTCGGTACTTCAAAGTTCTTTGGAAAAGGAGGCATATATATACTCTAATCAAATGGATTAGGACAAAGATCCCGTTCTGTATAAAGTGTCTTCTTGTCCTTGAATTGTATGTCATTAAGTTTCTTTTGTAAGCATTACATTTATTAAACGATGTCATCATTATGTGAAGACTCTATAGCTTTTTTATGTGTATAAGAATGATGACTCCATTTATGAGCTATTGGGCACTGATTGTATTCAGGAGTATCTGCTTTTGATGATTTGGAAGAGATTTCTTTGAGTGGTGCTATTTTTTGTCTCAAATATTATTGAGGATATTCTACTTTTCATTGGATTGTTGGTGGAAGTCCATACTGTTGACCTTGTGGCACATAGTATTGTTGAGATACTTTTTGTCGATACCTTGGTGCAAACTGTTGTTGTTGCAATGCATTCTATGACATAAAATGTTTTTGTTGAGGTTGCACCATATGGTTATGTTGTTGTGAAACTTTTTTGTTGTTGTGGAACATATTGTTGTCATTGTGAAATATACTATTGTTGTTGTTTTTGTTGAACATGATATTGTCATTTTTGTTGAGCATGTTGTTAGCATTATTGTTGATCATGTCACTATTGTTGAGAATGTTGTTCTTGTTGACGTAAATGTTGTTGCACATATTAATGTTCATCTTTTTGTGGGTGCTCTTGTTGCTCCTTTGGACCTTGCACATGTTGTGTGATAGGATAAGATTCTTGACCCACTTGAATCATTTGTTGTTACAAGTTATGTTCTTGTTGAAATCCTAGTGGTGCAAGTATACTGCCAAGACTTGGATTCTTATGCTTTGATATTTTCTCTTGAGACATCATATTGACTTGCATTACATATGGTTGTTGTGCTTGTTTTACTACATGTAATTTTTGTGCTTATTGATCCGCTTGGGCTTGTTGCGCTTATTGTGCCACGTGTGTTTTTTGAGCTTGTTGTGCCACATGTGTTTGTTGAGTCACTTTAGGTGGAATTGGTGAAATTTCAATGATTATCTTCTTCTTTGGCTCAAATGGTGTAGTTGGCACAATTGTAGTGGTCATACAAGATGCATCTATTGTGGGTACCTTTGGTGGTTCATTGAGTGGTCCTTTGGATGTCGTTGCAGTTGCAGTTGTAGTACTTATTTGGATGATTGAATGTGTTACCAAAGGAGGACTACTTTGTTGTGTTTCTTCAAAAGAGGGTATATGTGGCATTCCCCAAGGGAATGTGAACACATGTTTTGTTTCTTTGTGTTGACTAACTGGCATGAGATTCTTATCAATCCTCTGTATCCTTTGATGATATATCTAAGAGGCTTTTGTACCATCAAATGTCTCTGAAGGAGGTAGTAATGTCATTTGAAATAAAGAATTATTCAATGTCACAAAGAATTCCTTTTGAGGAATTTCAATAGTTAACTAATTTCTTTGTCTTTTTTTTTCTACCTTCATAGTTGACTCATCATACGCTTGTTCCCCTTTTTCTTTATCCCAAATCACTAGGGCTTGGTTCTCTTCCAAAGTAGATTGGGTGGGATTTTGATATTCCAAGAATAATTGAGGATTTTCCTTCTGTAAAACTGTTATACACTAAATTTTGTACCCTGCTAAGTGCTTGAGCCTAAAAATCTATTATAACATGGTAATCACTTATCGGTTGTGGGACCTCTGCTAAGTGAAGTTAAGCCTCCATATTCTAGGCTA
Organism: Thuja plicata; assembly: GCA_018584345.1. Classification (NCBI taxonomy): domain Eukaryota; kingdom Viridiplantae; phylum Streptophyta; class Pinopsida; order Cupressales; family Cupressaceae; genus Thuja; species Thuja plicata. The sequence continues at coordinate 183,618 of MU222369.1, read as the reverse complement.
GTTCATCTTGGATAATCACCTAATCTACTTTAAAGCATGAAAGTAAACTTGGAAGGAAAGGGGATAGAAGGAGAATGAAAGGAAATGAGTGAAACAAAAATTATCCTACTAGGTGATACACTAAAGGTAACATGAATCATAACACAGTGACCAAGCTAGCATGAAATTCCAAAATCTAGCAGAACACAACTTTCTGAATATGTTTGCATAAGTATTTCATAAAGAGGTCTAAAATGAAAAGAGGTTATTCAGGGAAAGATAAGATTTCACAAACAATAGAATATTCAATAGAATAGACACATACTATGACCTACAAATAGACATCCACTCTAGCAAATAGGCACATGAATGAGACAAAAATGACAGGGGATTGAACAATATCCACAAGATCATCTAAATCAAATCATTCACAACAACACACAAATATGCAAAAAGAAAGAGGGCTCAAGAAATCAAAGATTTCTCTAACATTAACCACTATATTATACTTCAGTAAGATAAATACAGACAACAAGGTGCATGGATAGAGAAAATGTCACAAAAATCCTTTGCATAATCTGAGTTCCAATGAGAAATTACAAACATATGAAAACAAGGGGGCAGAGAGAATGCCATAGAAAGTCTTGCATAAGTTGAAAAACCTAGCTATGAAAGATTCTAAAACTACTTATATACAACCTCCCCTAGCACATAGGCTCAGGAGTCAATCCATCAATCAGTTTGGGAAGAATTAGGGTTTATAATAGAAATTCAATAAACAATGTAGAAACCCTAAACCAGTCATGTCTTCCCATCAATGCACTCAAGAAATATCTCAGGAGATCATATATGGTCATGAATGTATCTCCCATTACCATTAATTTGAGAAGAGAATTTGGCTGATCCATTTGCCCTATCAACAACTTGAAAGACCACACCATAGCCATGAAATCCTAAAATCAGATTTAAATTTTTGAATATTTGAACATAACGGCCATAGGTGGCATGGATGTCTGTATCAACGGCCCAAAAAAATACTTGGTTTCCTGTTTAAAATGCAGTCATTGATGTATCCTTATTTTTACTCAGGTATCATATCTTGGATCTGATCAAGCCACATGGAGCCTCATCGCACACTCGCAATATCAACCAGATGTTAAAAAATTTATTCGTGAGTTAGCGAAAAAGATTCTTATTCTTATTCAGTCATGTACTTGCAGCACTTTATTTTATCATGCTTGAACCTATGTGAGTAAGCGATGACCAAAGTTGCTACTTGAATCTTCTCTTAATCACACACTTGCTAAACTTTTATGTCCTTAGTATTGACTCATCCTTGGACACGTGGGAAATAGGCGTGATGCCTCAAAGATTAAATATCTTCATCTTGGCGATCAAGGATTTACACCTATTGTTGGATCTTTATTACTTGTTATGTCTTTACTGCACTTTTCCACCTAGGACCCATGACATCATCTATCCCAAATCTCACCATGCCTTGATGGCTTGAAGGATAGCTCTCGATTAATTTGACTTTAAGTCATTAAGCCAACCGTTGGATTAAAATTGAGTTGCATGACATATAATCCCCTCCTTACCACTATGATGGGCCCACCATGTGTCATGTGTCATTTAGGCTTAATGGCTTGATTGCTAGATCTCAAGCACTTTGGCTTCAATTCTTTAAGCCAACCATCCAATCAAACTGAAGTTGATCGGTCTTTAATAAGCCAAAGAACCTGCATAAAATTGAACCCACCATCCACATGGCACAATGACTTAATGGCTTCATGAATAGATCTCAATAAATTTTTATTTAAGTAATAACACCGACCACATGATCAAAAGAAACTTGATCGACATTTAATTTGTCTCTAACTTCAACTAGCCCCACCAAGAACACATAGAATCTTGTTACACACTCTCCACCCATGAAAGAATATACCTTGATTTTGGGTGAGTGAATGACGACCATCGATCTTCATCTTTCCTTTCAATCACATACTCACAGCACCCTTCTATCTTGATCTTAAACCCGCATGAGTGAGCAATGACAACACATAACCTGCAACACAAATTGCATTGCACACTCACACAACAAAAGATGCTAAGTGGTTTAGCTTAGCAAGTGAGGGATAACATAAAATCTCCTTTACTTGCACAGTCATAGACTAAAAAAATTAAGGAAAAATCACATAGAGAGTGAGCGATAAATATTTCTGATAACACCATCACTCACTTGCACAGTCAAGTTTCCATGCCATAAGACCGTTGTGACTGCACGACCACATAATAATTCATTCACTCGCTCACTCGCAGAGTTAAATGACTATTTAAGAAATACAATGCGACTACTCAACTAAGCATAAAAGGTGACCACTATGGAAAACATAAAAAATGTGATGAATTTGGGACTTAAGTGGCAGAAAAAGTAATGAATAAATATAACAACCACCAAGGAGTTAGGGTTTAAGAGGCTTCAAGGGTTTTTTGCATTTAGGTCTTTAAAGACATGAACCAGGGGTAAAACTAGTGACCTAAAAATATGCAAAGAGAAAGGAAAAGACAAGGAATCATGGGAGAAACCATATAAGATAGGTTCTACCCTTGTGGGAGCCTCATTTACTCCACTTGTAGCCAAAATTGGATAGGATGGGAAATTTAGGTAACATTTTTGGTAATTTTTGCTAAATGTCAGCCTGCTAGACATATAAAACTAGTGTCCCTAAGACATTCCATTGGGAAGGGAGTCTTCATCAAGCATAAAAAAACTTCTGGGAAGCAGAAGGATTGAAACCAGGAGAAGGAACTATGAATCAAAAAAGGAAAAGGACTATACAAGAAGAAACAACTAACTACACAAAGCACTTCAAGGAAAGAAGGAAAACTAACCTAAAAAGAAGAATAGAAAGAAGGAAAACTATAATTACAAGGAAGGACAAACCTCAAAACAAGGCTTGAGGTGAAATCCATTAACAAAAATTTCCAGGGTTTCTCCTTCAAGAGTCAATATTTGAAAAGCATTATGCTCCTTGCACTTAGTGATCACAAATGGGCCTCCCCAAAAGGAGTCAAACTTGGTATGCCTACCATGTCTGGATCTAAATTCATCCCACTTGAGGACTATATCCCCAACATTGAAGTTCCTTGATCTAGCTCTCCTATCAAAGCTCTTCTTGGTTTTCATCTATTGGAACTCCATATTCTACATGGATTTGTTTTTGTTTTCTTCCAACTACATGAGCTGAGCATACATTATCTGCAAAGGGTCTCCCTCTTCAAAGAGGACAAGTTGGGTAGCAACGTCCAAAGCTGGTAATTTAGTTGAAATGGACCATTTAGCTTCCCTTACATAGACCAACATATAGGGAAAGTTCCCAATGATCTTCTTGTGAGTGATCCTGTCTAACCGTAAGGAAAACTTCAGTTTAAAATACCAATCTCTCTGATTTTCTTGTAGAGTTTCTTAATTATCCTGATCAGGTTCTTGTTTGTAGACTCTCCTAAACCATTACCATGGGGGTAATAATTAGAGATTGTGTTTAGGTAAACATCATGTTTAATTTCTCATTCAGTGACTCTTAATCCTGTGAAATAAAGTGCATTATCCAATATAATAAAGTTTGGGGTCCCAAACCTATGAATTATGTCATCATAAAATCCCAAGACAACACTCTTATTTTCTTCTTTTATTGCAATAGCCTCCATCCATCTGGTGAAATAATCAGTTCCAGTGATTATCCACTTATGGCCTGCACTAGATGGGGGGTTAATTAGACCTATGAAGTCAATGCCCCACTTAATAAAAGGTTGATCTGTCCTGATTGGTTGGAGGGACAAAGATGCAAGCCTTTCCTTCCCTGCAAACATGACACACTTCATGCATTTTCTTACATGATCATGACTATCCTTAAAGATAGATGACCAATAGTATCCATCCCTCATGATCTTAAATGCAATAGTCCTAGGAGAGAAATGGCCTCCAAAAGGTCCATCATGAAATTCATGTAGGACACCTGCTACTTGTTCTGAATCAATGCATCTTAAAAGAACACCATTATTATCCTTTCTAAAAAGGATCTCATCAATCATCACAAAGGGAATATATTGCAATATATAATACCTTCTTTTGGATAAATCCAATTTTGTAGGGTATTCTCCTATCTTTAAAAAATGAATCATGTTAGGCAACCAACCTGCTGCTTTGACATGTTCTTTTTTTGAATGCACAACTAAGGATGCATTCATTTGTTCTTGATCTTTCAGAGTTTCATCTTTTTTCAATTATTCAAAAAGGCCTCTTTCACTGAATAGCTTGGTAACTTGGATAACAATGTCATACTCCATGACTCTGGTGATCCAACCAACTCTTTTCTCATTTAGGTCCTTAGAAAGAAGCAACTCCTTGACACTTGGATGAGTAACCCTCAATTGTACCTTAGTTTGAGTTAATAGATGTCTAAAATTTTTGAGGCTCTTCACCACAACAAGTACATGTTTCTCTAAAAAAGCATACCTTTGTTCATACTCTTCCAAACCTTTGCTAAAGAAATCAATAGACTGCTCCAATCCTTTAGGGTTTTGTTGAGTCAACATTGCAGAGATGGCATCAGAACCTCCATAAGCATAAAGAATAAAATCCTTACTGAAATTTGGATTCAGCAAGGTAGGAACCTTAGATCCTCTTTAATGGCCTGAAAAATTTTCTTTCCTTCTTTTCTCTAATAGAAGACTACATTATTCTACAACATTATTGTTAAAGGCTTCAAAAGATCTGCAATATTAGGGGAAAAATGCCTAACAAAATTAATCCTTCCTATGAAGGATTGAAGACTCTTCTTTTGATGTGGGAGGGAAAGCTCTAGAATAGCTACAATCCTCTCAAGGTCCACTATAATACCTTTCTTGGACATAATATATCCTAACATATTGCATTCATGGAATGCAAATACACATTTCTTGGGATTGAGGGAGATCCCAAACTCCCTACATATTTCAAATATTTTCATCATATGTTTGATGCGGTCTGATGCATGTTTAGAATATACAGTGATATCATCTAGGTAGACCAACACAAACTTGTACATGATGATTTTAAAACCCATATCCATAGCCTTTTGAAAAGTGGCACCTACATTTAACAAACCAAAAGGCATATTTTGATAGGCCATGGTTCCCCATTTGGTTGTAAATGCAGTCTTATATTGATCATCCTCATAGACTAGGATCTGATTGTATCCTAAGTAGCCATCCAACAATGAGAAGTGTTCTGATCCAGAGACACTGTAAATTTTTTCCATGGATGGTAATGGGTGGAAATATTTTAGGGATGCCCTATTAAGGTCCCTAAAGTCAACACATAGTCTAAGCTCCCCATTCTTTTTTCTCATAGGGACAATATTGGATACCTAACTAGTATGATTAATGGGGTATATGATACCACTTTCTATCAGTTTGAGAGCTTCCTTGTGCATAAGTGGCTCTAGTTTTGGGTTGAGAAAGTCTTGGATTACAGTCTTTGAGGTCTTCATATTGGCAGGAAAAGACATAACATAACTCCTGAAATAATTGAGTACAAGCCTATTTCTCTGAATCATTGTTCACTTTTCCAAACTTTAGGCTTTTACCTGGCTCTAGTTCTAAATCAACATAGTGTTCCTATTGAACTACCAAGCTATTCTTATTATTTTTCTCTTGGTCATCTTTGTTGAAGATAGATTTCAGGATGACAAGGCCTGTAGGCATATTATTTGATTTAAGTTGTACCACCTGGTCACCACAGTTTTGCATCACTCTATCTTGATTGTGCTCTAAAAAGACATCTTCTTCAAACAAAAATCATAGAATTTTCTCATCATTATCAAACACTTTCCAATTAACATTATTATCAGGGATGGAAGGCCTAACAATAATCTTAAATTTTTTTTTATTCCTCCTTACTGAAATGTTATTAGGAATGTCAAATCAGGATCCAATAGTAGCTAATCTATCTACATTTTGATTTATTTTTCTGGGGATATCAATGATTTTGAAAGTGTATAAATCTTCTATAACGTACCAAAATTGATGCTTGCATGCTTTTATTGTATCATTCTTGTTAACACTTATCCCTCTTACTTGGATGACCACTAGCTAACTATTGCCATATACCTTTAGGGCTTTAATCCCTCTCTTTCTAGCCCACTCTAGTCCATTTACCAGACTCTCATATTCACTAGTATTGCTTGTGCAAGAAAAAATGAATCTAAAGGTTGTATAGTATTTCTCACCTTTTGGGGAGAAAAGCATTGCACCACCACCAGATCCATGCCTACTTCTAGCACTATCAAAGAATAGTTCCCAAACTTTATTTCTTTGTTCTTTTGATTCCTCAGTGTCTACTTTGAAAATATTTGGCTCTATGAAACCATTCTCTTGTATCATGTAATTCCCCAAACCAAAATCCCAAATAACATTAGCTTGGGCCTCTAAAGCTCTTTTTGATTCCAATTCATCTAGATAGACATCTGGGACGTTCTCTATTTGAGTATTTGTCTCCTTGATGATTAGAAAATCATTACTATCTAGTGCAATACAACTTGAATTGGATACATTAGACACATAAGGTTTTATATGATGAACTGCCAATGATTTAGTCTTGATAGTAACCTTGGTTCCATACCAAGTATGAAAAAGAATGTGAGACTAGTGAGAAGAAATATAGCCTCCTATTTTGGTTGTGAACTCCCTTGAAAGACACATGGAAAAGAGAGCAGGGAGGTCAATGATGTAGATGTCAAGTAAGATAGAGAAATTAGGGCTTGCATGAAGGATCAAGCTTGTATCCTTGGCCAAACCTATTGTGTTTAATGATGAACCATCAAGTTGTGTTACTCTTTTTTTGGAATGGTTCATAATTAAGCCCTAATTGGTCAGCTATATTCTTGGGCATCACCAAACTATTAGCTCCACTATCTACCATACAATTATGTACTAGAGAATCTCTAATAATTATTCATACATAAATGGGAAATGATTTTAAGTTCCTACCTTGAATGACTTCTTCTTTGGTGTTTCTATTTGGAATCTTCTTCTCCTAATCAATGTTGACCAACACCGGCTTAGCTATCTCATTTGTGGGTTGTTGAGGGATTTCCACTTCACCCATAACCCTCTTCAAGATTTTAGGTTTCCTTGGAATAATCAAGGAGTCCCACATAGACATAGTCACATTCATCTTCTTCATGTTGTCCACAATATTGAAAGGTACTACGGCATGGACCTTTTGATATGTTTTCACCATTATGGGCTCAAATTCCTTGGGCGATTGACTCTCCTTGAATGGCATGGTGGGATCCTTCTTTAGTATGGCAGGAATAAATGGATATGATGACTATGAAGATGTAGTATCTTTTCCTCCATCTTCTACTTTCTCCATGTCTTGGGCTCTTCTCTTGGACCAAGTATTGGATGTAAATGAAGATTCACCATTTAATCCATTAAAATCTTTCTCTTCCCAATTAAAGAGAGAAGTTTCATTAGATTGTATATCTTGTTGGGGTACTGATTCACTATAAGATGCTTCTGATTGGGTGTTTAAGGCATTTTTAACCATGAGCGCTTGGTTTACCACTCCGTTCAAGCATGTAGCTTGATTATGGGATTGATTGCAGGGGAAAAACCATTCATTTTATGATGCAAGATTATTCTAACTTGGAATCATATCTCTGACTAGATTTTTAGAATTAAGAGGTGCTAGATTATAAGGTTGGAATGACCTCTGACTATAGTTCTATCTTTGGCCTTAATAATTTCCCTGATATGGTGGTCTATTCTATTGATAGGATTGTCCTTGAGCTTGATATTATTGGTTAGGAAATTTATTTTTTTGTTGAAAAGGTGGTCTAACTCCTAATCATGCTTTTTAATACTAGTCAACTCATTACTCATGGTCTTTAATAACTTCTTCATTTCTTGTAGCTCGTGGGAAGGGCCTTCTTTTGACTCCTCAATACTCTTAATAGCTTGAGGTTCTATCACAGTGGGTATGGGAGTGAATGGAGGAATTTCCAGAGGCATATTAGGCTGGATATTAGGGTAGTGAGGCATGGGTGGCCTTCTGGCTATCATACAAGCCTGAATTAAACTATTTTCTGCCTTAACAACTATGTCAAAAGCCTGAGGTACTGAGGTGCCTCCCATGGATTGAATCATAAAAAATATGTTGCTGTTCAAACTTTGCAAGAAGTATAGAAAATCATGGTCTTCTAAAGGCCTCATAGAGATAGGAATCCTATTCCATATCTGGAGGAAATTGTTATTGAAATCTGTCATCTATTCTTGAGGGGATCTTTGTATATTAGTCAATTACTCTACTAGGGAAAAATTATATGACTTGACTTCAAAGTATCTGTTGAGGGAGTCTCCAAGTCTGTCCCATGAACATATAGAGCCAAATGCTAAAGTTCTAAACCATTCTAGTGCTTTACCCTTAAAAGCGGCTACCAACAACTTAGTATCCACATATTCCTTAGTCACATGGTGTATATTACAGATGGTAGCCACATCTCTGACGTGTTCACAAGATGTTGTGTGGCTTTCACTTGTGAAATCAGGTAGAATTTTTAGTGCTACTAAGGGCACATTGTTATGTTGAGAAAAATTTAATGGAATCCCTTGGTTGAAGGGTACAAATGAAATCAGTCTTGCCATTATAGGAACTGTGAATTGATGAATAAAAATTGTATGGGTTGCACTGGAACTAGGGAGTGAAGTTAAATCTATTAACAAATATTTTCTTAAAGACCTTCCTCTCCTTGAATGGAAAAGAAAGGGTCTTTCCTCTGAAATAGGGGGTGTAGACTGTACTCTCCTTGTAGCGAATGTCCTTTGAGATGGTCTCCCTTTTCTTCTTGTTGTAGGTAACTACAAAAACTGAGAAGGCTTTGAACTCCTTGTTTCTATCCTTCTCATAAACTTGATTATGACTGGATCTTCTTATTCTTTATACCAATGGAGCCACTAGATATGCTTTAAAAGAGAAACTTCTTTTGGGGTTCCACCAGGTGTGCCAGAATTGTTATACACTAAATTTTTCACCCACCTAAGTTCTTGAGCCTAATAATCTAGTATAACATGGGAATCACTTCTAGGTTGTGGGACCTCTGCTAACTGAAGTGAAGCCTCTAGATTCTAGGCAGATTCCTCTTGGATAGTCACCTTATCTACTTTTAAACATGAAAGTAAACTTGGAAGGAAAATGGATAGAAGGAGAACTTAAGGGAAATGACTAAAAAGTAAATTATCTTACTAGGTGATACACCAAAGATAACATGAATCATAACACAGTGACCAAGCTAGCATGAAATCCATGAAACTAGTAGAACACAGCTTTCTGAATAGGTTTGCATAAGTACTTCATAGAGAGGTATGAAATGAAAAGAGGCTATTTAGGGAAAGATAATATTTCACAAACAATAGCATATTCAATAGAATAGAGATGGACTATGACCAGCAAATAGACATCCACTCTAAAAATTAGGCATAAGAATGAGAAAAAAATGATAGGGGATTGAACAATATCCACAAGATCATCTAAATAAAATCATTCACAATAGCACACAAAGATGTAGAAAGAAAGAGGGCTTAAGAACTCCAATATTTATCTAACATTAACCACTATATTATGCTTCAGTAAGAGAAATATAGACAAGAAGGCCCAGGGATAGAGAAAATATCACAAAAAGCCTTTGCATAATCTGAATTCCAATGAGAAATTACAAATATATGAAAAACTGAGGGTAGAGATAATGCCACAAAAATTCTTGCATAAGTTGAAAAACCTAGCTACAAAAGCTTCTAAAACTACTTATATACAACCTCCCCTAGCACATAGGATCGAGAGTCAATCCATCGATCAATTCGGTCAGAATTAGGGCTTACAATAAATATTCAATATACAATACAAAAACCCTAAACCAGTCATGTCTTCCCATTAATGCACTCAGTAAATATCTTAGGAGATCAGATATGGTGATGAATGTGTCTCCCATCACCATTAATTCAATTAGAGAAGTCAGCTGATCCATCTACCCTATTTGCAACTTGAAAGACCACGCTGCCGCCATGAAAGCCTGAAGTCATATTTGAATTTTTGAATATTTGAACATAACGGTCATAGGTGGTGTGAATCTCTATATCAACGACCCAGAAAAATACTTGGTTTCCTATTTAAAACATAACCGTTGATCTATCCTTATCTTTACCCAGATATCATATCTTAGATTTGATCGAGTCATGTGGAGCCTTGTCACACACTTGCAGTATCAACTAGACATTCAAAAATTTATTCACGAGTGAGAAACAAAGCTTCTTCCTCTTATTCAGTCTTGTAGTCACAACACTTTATTTTATCATGCTTGAACCTGTGTGAGTAAGAGATGACCAAAGCTGCTACTTGAATCTTCTCTTAATCACACACTCGCTAAATTTTTTTGTCCTTAGTCATGACTCATCTTTGGACACATGGAAAACATGCGTGATGCCTCAAAGATTAAATATCTTCATCTTGGCAATCAAGGCTTTACACCTGCCGTTGGATCTTTATTACTTGCTATGTCTTTATTTCCATTTTCCACTTGGGACCCATGATGTCATCTATGCCATGAGATGTCACAATCACTTGATGGCTTGAAGGATAGATGTCGATCACTTATACCTCCATCACCCCTTATCTTGATTGCACTATCATATCTATATCCTATCCAAAGTTAACCCCTTGGTCTTGATCAAATAAAAGAAAATAAAATCTAAAATAGTTTCTCAAAAAGAAACTTCTTGACATGTCCATTATTTTGCACCACATTATTTTCATGACATCAGGTCATTATCCTATATGCTATCCAGCACTGCTCAATGAGCCTACATTGTGGTATATTTTTCCCTATCTTGGGTAATCTTGAGGAGACTTTCCTTGAGGGTTGCATTCACCCTCTTCATCCACCATTTTCTATTTGCCTCATCTATCAACTTTCTAATCCATCTTTAATGTTCTATACCTTGCTAGACATTGGGGGTAAACCAATGTGCTCTTTCTCTAAAATGAGTAATCTCTAAAAAGACTAAAAATAAAAATGTCCTGAAGAAAAGACTAAAAAAAAGTTCTAAAAAAATTATCATCTTGGTGAAAACCTAGCAATAGGCACTCTGATGCATCAACCAAAAAAAATCAAACATAGAAAAATCAAAAAATGGAAAAATACAAAAAAAAGAAAAAAAGAAAAAAATGTGCCTTGGTGAAAACCTGGTAAACAGGCACCATGATAGAAAAAATAAAATCTCTAACAGGTAGGTGAAAACTTGGTAAATAGAAACCTCTTGTACTCAATGCTCTATCTATCAATGCTCAGTCTTGGAAATCCTTTGCTTTAGTATGTACATAAGCTTTCAGTCACTTTCATGACACTTTGGTTCTTCTGAGAACCCTCTTGGCTTGAAACTGATCTAGAGTCATCGTCTAGGGGCAATCAAATTGGATTTTTCCTTGCAGTATGAGTCAAGTCAGTCATCACTATTTGAGTTTGTTTCTAGGGGGCATAGGTCCCCAATTTGATCGCATCTTTGGCTTACACAGGAGTTAGTACTCTTGTCATTTCTGAAGGACATCTCACTACTTACACAACAATTGTTTCTCAACATCCTAATCAAAAGTGTTTCTTAACACTATCTTTGGATGCATCTGTGTTTCTTAACACACATTGGATAATGCAAACATAAATAATAGATTGATAGAAATCAAACACATCAAACTCACAAGCATGATGGTGTTTCTCAACACCTCATACACGTATGCATTTGAAAACTTTAAAACTGGCTAAAGTATGTTGAAATTATATTTGTATGTTGTCTATTCTCATTGATTTTTTGTCAATATTTTCTTTGTCTACTGCTTGTTGGTGTGGTCCTGATGATCTAACAACATCAAATAAACTAGGTGCATGTGATAAGAGCTACTGCATTAAGGTGGAAAAGACTCACATCCTTCGATCTTGTTTACTTGTATGCCAAGGTGAGGTCATAACTATCTCATTGATTTTTATTGCTCTTCTTGATTACACAAGATCACACTCATGGTTATCCTGGCTTTGAATGCCTCAATACTGGTGTACTCTTACAACATGAACTAGAAACAATGTTCAGGTCATCTCAACTTTTGTGCCCTGATGCTTACATTATTTTCTAATATCTTATCCAATTGGAGTCATATTCATGTTCTTATGGTCACAGTCACACAAGTAAGGATTGTATCAACTCCGATATTCCAAAAATGCTTGATCATGAAAATTTTCAAAGCTAAAAGTTTAGTGACTACACCTTTGGTTGCATTCATGTTAGTCTTGCATCTGCATTATGTTGAAATCTACATAATATTAATATCCCTCTCCAATGTGAAGGATCTGAGGCTCCAATCGATCGATCTTCCTTGTTCCAAGTGGTTAGTTGTGCATTGATTGACGTGAAAATGACACCCTTGGCTAATTCAACTATCATGATTCTATTTTCAAGATTGAAATCAAAATTTGAAATCATTTTACTTGTCATTTTTGATGTTTGACTTTTTCAGTCAACTGTAGCTGACCGCTTGCATAATCAATCTGTGTGGACTCCAAACCAGTGGGAATCTCTCATAATTTCTTCCAGCCTATCCTCATGTCATCAATTTTAGTCCAATTCGGTCAAATGATACCTCTCATCAAGTACACATTCTGTCCTAACTACTTGGGACCTCTTTCTAATCAGATCAACTTATTCCTGCATCATGTTATCAATCAAATTGCTTCCCCTCACTAGGGCACCTAGCCATATTTTGATTTCACTCCCGAGGGGGTAGGATCAAGACATCAACATTCTAGTGATCACCCCACCGCTTGGGGCATCTAAGCTTCATCACATCAAATCAAGTTGAGATCATCTTAAATCAAAGGAAACCTAATCAATGGTCTTATACAGTGGTGAATACACTCGAAACCAGAAAATATCAGTTTTATACAAGTTGTTCATTATTGAAACCACATACATTGATTAAATTGACTTCATCACTTCAAATCAAGTCAAATTGTTTGCTAATCAAATCTCTTAACAATAATCAGTTTCTGTAGACACCTAAAATTGACCAGGTGTTTCTTAATCATCCAAATCTGCAAATCTCAACCAATTGCCTTAAATCTCATCAAAATGCATCAAAATGGATTAAAATCAAATTAAAAGGAAATTTATCAAGCAAATTGGACAAAATGAATTAAAATCAAAGGATTAATTAATAATGAAATCAAATAATCAAATATAAGCCTAAAAGGGATCAATCAAAATTATATAATTGATTTTAATTAATTAATTGTATAATTTTAAATCAAAAATAAAATCCAACCTATTCACCCTTACATGGAAAATTTATTTAATTGATTGAATTAGATAAATCCTAATTTCTTTCAACTCAATTTGATCAACCAATGAGAATTGAGCATTTTGTCTTCTTGTCCCCCCTTTAAGGACAACCATTTAAATGGTCCCCCCATCTAAAACCATTTGAGGGATCAAAATCAACCAAGGATTAACCCATGGTTAATTCACTCTACCCCCTACCCTTGGGAATTCGCTGTAAATACAGACCATTTTGTAAGCATATCATGATCCTACAAAATTTGAATGCATAACATCATTATTATAGGTAGTTTGTGAGCAATTGAGAGCAACTGAGAGAAATTAAGAGCATTTTGATCATTTTGAGAAGCAAATTATTGATTTGAGAGCATAATCATGAGCATTTGAGTTGCAAAGCACACATATCTTGAGAATTTGAGCTAGATTTAGGCATTTTATCTTTAAATTTCTCATTCTAGGATTGTCCTTGAGAGAGATTAAGTCTGAGAGCTCTTTCAACAAAGCTTAGTTAGAGAACCATGAGATGTCATAGATTTTAATTGCAATTCTTTAGGGTAAATTGTTATTTCTTTCCATAGAATTGTAGTTGTTAATCCTAATTTCATGAAGGTGTAAATTCTCACACACAGTTTCATCGCTTCAAATCAAACTGGTTATTCGTTGAAACCAATCAAAAGGTTTAAGAGTTCCTGACAGAATGTTTAGTTTCATTGCTTCAAATCAAATTAAGCATTCTATTTTATGTCTTTTGATCGATCTTCATCCAATCAAGCTTGGAATTGGTCTTCTTAAAAAGAATGGTTTAATTGCTTCAAATCAAATTGTTCTGGGTATTCTCGCTAACAAGTCTTTGAATCAATGCATTTATCACACACCAATTCAAAGAGGGACAAGTGTAATGACCTAAAAATGGTCATCTAAACCCTAGACCCCTAATCTCAATTGTTTATAAAGAAACCCTAATATTGATTATTCTAAGTACTTAACCAAATAGGAAATTCATCAATTTCAAGTTGAGTTGACCTGAATCCTAAGTCCTAATTAATCATCATAATTGATTAATTAATTAATTCCTAAAAATACATTACATTAGCAAATAAACCTTAAGTTAATTATTTAATTGATATTCCAATATATTAATTAAATAAATTGCTAAATCGTCAATAAAATCCAAAAAGGAATTAAATTAATTAATAAAAAAAAAATATGCATTTAAAATCATTTAAATCTTAAAAAATGCATATGATGTCATCATTTTCAGTTAACTGATTCTTGAATTGGAAATGAATCTGTTTTATTCTGTTAACCGATTTTTGAATTGGAAACAAATCTATTTTATTTATTTAACTGATTTTCGAATTGGAAACAAATCTGTTTTATTTAGTTAACTGATTTTCAAATTGGAAAAAATATGTTTTATTCAGTTAACTCATTCTTATCTTTTTCTCATTTTGGAAACAAATCTGTCAACTGAAAACTGATTTTGGAAGTTTCCAAAATAACTGATTAGTCAATTCATTCAACTGACTCTCTCGACCAATCATCTTCTTTGCACGTGGATTGTTCTTCCTCAGATCAAATCGTGTCCATTCTTTGGCTTTCAATCTCGACTTTTGATTCAAGAGAGATTTCTAAAAAGAGAACCTCTTTTCCTTCACAAAGGACCTAGATTTTATTATCATTATTATATTTTTTTGCATTCAAGCATTCTTAGCTTTCAATTGCTTAGTTTTTGTTAATTATTTAGTTTGGTGCTCTAAAATATAATATTAATTAGTATTGGATTTAAAAAAAATATTGCATTCTTATATCATTTTGATCATCATACAGGTCTTTAAATCCTTAATTTAGAATAGGTGTATTCACTGAGTTTGCGATGACCTGATAGAAAACTCATACTCCTGCCTACTAGAAGACAATAGATTGATTTATATTAGTCTTTGTTTATTGTATTTAGTTTTTTTTAACCATGTAATGATCTATTGAAGTGTGTGTTGTAGCTTGTAGGTACCCAACACGATTTCACATGCACACATCATGGTACATCACAACCAGAGGGAGGTTCATAATCAACTAGGGGCACCACCTACACCATCTGTCCCATTAGTACCACTTGTGCCACCTACATCACCTATATCACTTGGGCCACATGTGTCATCTGCCCCATTTCATGTTGAACCTGTCTGGATCTGTCTGAGGCATTTGACTAGTACTCATAATTGTAGGCCTCTATGCCATCATTGTCATGAAGCTTTGCATCATAGTAGCAACCTAATCAATCTAGTTTCTCATAGCTGTCATCCCATCTTGTAGAGTCCTGGCATCCCGTGTAAGTGTATCCATAGCCTATGGAACCTATGGAGCTATAGGAACCTTTGGAGCTAACGGAACCTATGGTCATACCAGAATAATTGGAATCACTAGAGCCTACTGAACCTATTTAGCATGCACTAGCTTAGCATGTCTAGCTACTCTATGCCATCTCTATCCCCAAAATGCTAATGAAACCTACAAAACCTAACCACCAATCCCACCACCCCTCATTTTAAACCAACCACCAACCCCACCACTTGTCATCTGAACCCCGTCACCCACCCCTTCACCTCTCACTCTCACTCTGCCACCACCTCTCCCACCATCTCCATCTCCACTCTCCTTAGGAGTCTCTATCTCAGTTCTCTACCAACACCTCTCCCACCTCCTTTGGATCCATCATCATCAAATGAATCATCAATATTAGGTATAGGCTCCCCTGGGTCTATAAATCTTGAAAATCTATGTCAAGAAAACCACTAAGTATAATTTGTTGACATCCCTGCATTGACTATTTTATCTAGCATGCCCCAGACCATGTAACCCATCTGATGTATATCCTCACATGCATATTTGAAATATGCCTTTGGACCCCACATCGATCTCTCTGCCTGAACCTGAGCATATAAAGCTAAACCCTGATGGATGTCCTATGTATGACCATACTGTCTCATCAATATGTAAAGGAAAAATCACTCGATAATCAAAGGGGATCATCCTATCATCCAACAAGGTGCATACATCTATGGTAGCTCTGATTCCATGCCTTGTAGCCAAGGTAAGGTCACCACATGACCTGATCTATGTCATCAAGCATCCGTCACCAAAACTCTAGCTTTCCCAGATGGGGTTGGACTATCATACCCTCATAAAGATAACCATATGGCCACCCTGGATCTCTATGTCTTGTAGCGATCGATTGTGTGACTGGAATATGCTCCTATATCTAGGGCTTTAATACCACTACACCTATTGAAAGTGAAACACCACCTATGTACACATCATGATGTAACTCATGATACAATTTTTCTAGTGCACAAGAACCTCAATTGAATCCTCATGGATCTGCAATCATGTTCTCTAAGATCCGACCCCAACCAACTACAGGTCCATGACCTTCGTGGTCAGGAAGAAAGAAACATTCAATCAGAGATCCAAAAAATATAGGACATACCAGGAATGAGACAAATTAAGTCTATGGTATGCTCTCATCACTTATAGTAAGATCTATGAATACCCATCTACATGTTGCTCCATTGTAGACCTAATCATAGTAAACCAACTCTCCTCAAGTCAGGATCCTCAATAATCTATACACATCCTTTGGTGTGATTTTCATCTCACCTAAAGGTAAGTGGAAGGTATTATGGTCAAATTTCCATCGCTCTTCCATAGCTGTAAGTAATCCTTGGTTCATCCATAATAGAAAAATATCTAACAAAAAGGACAATCCATAACGACCTATGACTCGACGATCTTGGGAAGTTAGCTGATCGACCATATCCAAAGGTCATGGAGGTAATCCCTAGATATATAGCTTCCTAAACTGAATTTTTTTTTCAATCAAGTGGAATCATATTAGTATCATCATTTTTACAAATCATCACAAGTCAATCAAATTATCCTATCATCCTATCACTCTTCTTGAGCACATCAACTTTTTTCCTATCTCTATATCGTGAGACGGGAAAAAAATTTGTTATCCTATCAACCTATCAGGATTGACACCACAAAAATTCATCAAAATTTTGGAACTAACATTACAAGCACTTGTTTTCATCATATATCAGGCTAAATCAAACAATCGATCGATCAGACACGTAGTCAAATCAAAGAATGATCAAATCAGGATTCAAATTTTCAAATCAAGCTACACATCATTTCATGTGGGTGTACATGACATTTCATAGCATCATGAATGCCACATTATCTATGTGCTAGTCACAAAATGCAACGTGCTATTTCATTCTTTGGAAGCATCACATCAAAGTGTACACATTATTTCTTCTACTACACACCAATTCATTCATCATATGTGCTAGAAGAATTTGGATGCTAAGATAGGGTTTCCTAAGCGCTACTTAACCTATCATACGTGCTAAAACTCTATTGGGTTGTGCATTTCTAAGTGCTATTTATTTCTATCCTACATGCTACTTCTAACTAAGGATGTGTTAATTTGCTTTTCTACACACTACTTTAATTATCCTACATGCTAATTTACAAAAATTTCAAAAACCTAATCTAATAACACATATAAATCCTATAAAAAGTGGTAAAAAGTTGAAATTGATCAAATGAGATGGATTGAAGTACTCACCAGAGGTGCATAATCTACAGGATGCTAGAATATATTCCCTTGCTTGAACCTATGCTCTCAAATTGGCACAACCATCGCTATTAGTCTTCTAGTCACTCAGAGAAAAAATGAGGGTAAAAGTAAAAATGATATGTGAAAATGACATTTTTACCCCCTTTTATACCCTTTTGATCTGATTGAAGGGTATGTTTTACCTTAATTTAATCAAAAGGTTGAAAATTCATCATCGGGGAACCTTTTGAAATGGTCATTTCATCAAAAAAGAAATCATAATTGACCAATCACGCTCATTTTCAAAAAAAATTTCACATCAATTTTGCTTTCATTTCCGAGGGGCCAAGATATCATCAGGACATGAGATCAATCAATCAAATCCAAGGTATGAAAATTTCATCATAATCAATGGGGTATCTCAATTAGGTCATTTTTCACATCAGGACATCACATCAGAGTTTTTCATCAAATCAATTGCATCAGTGAATTAGTCATCGAGATCAGATCAGACATCAAACTGTTAATCCCAAAGTTTTGTTGATGATTAGTGACCAACACTTAGTCATTTACTTAGGTAGTTTAGTTGGTTATCACTGTGTCTGAGCTAAGCATTCAAGGCTGAGAAACATTGTTGATCAATTTTTAGGTTGCCAAGTTACATCATGTCAAGCCAAGTAAAATATTAAGTGCTGAGCGATAGAGATGTTAAGTGCTGAGCAGAACAGTTTTTGCATACATGTTAGTATTGATTCAAACTTTGATGTGAAATGTTTAGGCTGACTTGTATGAGATTTGGGCTGACATATGTATGCATTTAATATTTGTCTACTGAGTTAATTACACATTTAATTGTTTTATACTATGCATGGCAGGGAGCCAATCAGAAAATCAGAATGCCTTGGGGGCATAAATAATAGATCTTGATCGTTGATCTAGATCTCGCTCCTAGATTTGAAAAGACATATAAGATTACTTCTAACCCTAGAGAAGGAGAGAGAAGGAGAGATACAGAGTGTGAGAGAAGGGTTGTTGTTCATGAAATATGAACAGTGAGTTATTTTGAGAAGAAGCCTAGATCAAGCAGAATGACAGAGCAGTGAAAAGCAGAGTAAAGACATATCATATTGTGAGATCACAGAAGGTATTAGAAAGAGAAGATCCATCATCAACATTTGAGTGCATAACAAAGGATCACTACTTGAAACATTCTAACAAGTGTATCAAGTGAAATCTCTTAACAGAGTGGTTCTAGCAGATCATTTTAAATTTCTTAGCCGAGTGCTTGCTTTACTGTAAGTTGAAATCCTTTGACAAGGTAGATTGTAATGATCTTTAGTTCTTAACCGAACATACCTTTAACCAGGTAGATTGCATTTTTTAATCAAACTCTTGTAGCCCTAACATGCACACTTTATTGCTACAGTAGTGAAGATTTTGTGGGTGTCATCCCCACCCTAGTTTTACCTATTTGGGTTTCTGGGTTACCAAAATTATGTGTTATGAGTTATATATTTCATGCTATGGATACTATCTGATGTTAGGTTAAATTTATATATGTATGAATGTGGATTAATTTTTTTTAAGTGATTAAGTTTTAAGATCTGATTCACCCCCCCTCTCAGTATCTTTCTTTCACATTATTGAACTTCCAACAATTGGTATCAGATCACAGTTCACCTACAAAAGCTTTTAATCAACTTGTGAGTACATATCTTGAGATGGAGGTTTACAAGTTGGGTAAAGTCATTGAGAATCAGAAGATCAAGATTCAACTAGCATTACATCAGCTTGAGATAGAAAGATAGGAATTGAAGAAATCATTGACATCTAGGAAATATTTGGCCAAAAAAATGAATGATACTCATTACCAGGAAGATGACACTGCGAATTTATTTCAGAATGGAGATTCTACTAAGAGCGATGTAACAATTGAAGATCTAATGGAAAAGAATAATGTACTATGTGAAGAAGTCATAAAATTGAAAAGAGAACAAGAAATGCAGACAGTGAGACTATGTAAAGTAGTGGAACAAAATAAGAAAGCTAAAGATGACAAAGCTATGGTAGAAGAAGATAAAAGAGTGATAACTGTCAGACTTGATGAGAGGACACATGATGTGAAAATGATGACAATCAATCAGGTTGACATGGAAAATCAACTGCTACTTGAAAATTTGGAGATTAGTAGGAAGTATATGGAAATGGTGAATCTGAGATTTGAGAACAATCAATTGAGAGATGATTTGAGATCTAAGTAGGAATTGAATGAAAGGCTGAATAAACCTAATGAAGCCTTGACTCATTTTGAGAATCTGATGGAAGCATCAAGAAGGCTAAAGGATTCTTCTAGATTAGGTCACACTGAACCAAAGACATTGACTGAGAAAGGAGAATCATATAAGAATGGTGAAAGGAGGAATACAAAGACAAAGCACAAAAATCCTGTTTGCCACCACTGTGGAAAACTAGGTCATACAAAAAACTTTTTCCGAAGCAAGAAAGGTAAGTCCAATCCAAAACCTAAGTTCAATGGTTACTATTTTAATTGCAAGAAACTTGGACATAAAGCACATGAATGTTGGGCTGAAGCAAGTGATGCACCTCCCAAACCAATATTTAATGGTTATTGTTACAAGTGTCAGTAAAATGGTCATAAAGCACAAGACTATAGATCCAATGATAAACAATAATGGACATCAAAGACACAAACAAAAGCACCTAGGAAAGGAAACACTTACAACTAGGATTATAACACAATGCAGAGTTGTCATTACTGTGAATAATATGGACATGCACCTAAAGATTTCTTAAAGACACATTTTAGAGGGAAAACTAAGAGTTGGATGAATGGAAGCTTAGTTTGTTTTAGTTGTTTGAAGATAGGTCACACTAAGAGAGGGTGTAGGACAAGAGTTCCTGCTCCTACTGTTGAAGAAATAAGAGCACAAATGAACCAGACATGGTAAGGAAAATGGAGCTGAGCAGCAGTGAAACCACTGAAGCCGAGGTCACCCAATCCAATGGATCAGGTGATCACACCATCTCCAACTGAGCAATAGAGGTATGTAAGGAACTGCATTTAAATTTCAAATCTTATATTAGTTCCTAACATATAATTGTGCCAAAGTTCATATCTGCATATGTTGAGATGCACCAGGACATGTTTGTGACAAATGCCAAGAAGAGTTAACTACACTATAGGTGCTGAGTTGGTTGGTTGAGTAAGTTGTGTGATGGCTGAGTATGGTAAGCCGAGTGGTATACAAGTTGTGTTAGCCAGCTAATGATAGCTGGCTTGCACTAACCTAATGGGAAGAATATTTATTACTTACCTACTTTGAACTTTTGAGTCTACATAAGGACAAATAGTTTATTCTTCATTTTACCTTGCAATTTTTAGAATTCACAGAGCGATCAAAGAAGTTGCAGAATTGATCTTAGTAAAGTTTATTTTGAAAAACTTGTTAGCATGCCGTCGGCAACCCTAAGTTGAACAGTGCAAAGTGTTACTTGTTGAGGTACCCTGTTCTTCATTTTTGAACCCAAATTTCAGAGATTATGGCTGCAAGTTCTTTTGCACCAGTCAAAGGAATGGAGGAGCTGAAATAAATTAAGTTAGTAAGAAGTGATGCATGTGCACCACCTAACTTTTGAGCCATTCCTGAAAGTGCAATTTTAGGTGATCTGAATGGAGCCCTCTCATCTATCCCACCAAAAGTACTTATGATCCATGATGTTAGATCCTGTTACATGGTTAAGATTGGCAAAGTAGGTGATAGTGAATTTAGAAAATCCTACAACAAGTTATGCAAAAATGGAGTTCTGAAAGATGAATTCAAGCATTTAGCTGACAAAGGGTTAACTCGTGCCCTATATTTTCCGCCAAACTTTAAGGATGAATGGATCAAGGTTGTTCTAAGCTGAGTTCATAATATTCATATGTGGCTAGACAATGGACTAGTTAGGATCACTAAAGATATTATTCATCGAGTAACTGGATATCCTATTATCAGTGGTAAGCAAACAATGAGAGATCAAAGTAAAGAAGAGATAGTAGCTAACACTGGAGATGTTTGGAACAATACATGTATGACTATCTCTACAATTGAGGATTTAGAACTTGAATTTTGAGTAAGAGTGATAGCACACAAGTTCTATCAGTCAAGCTGACTGGATAGTGTTCCTTGCATAGCTATGGACCAAGCATGGAAGTTAGTCAAGAAGAATCACACCTACGACCTTGTCGAGCTGCAATTGAAACAACTAGCTGAGAACTTACTATTGATCAGAAAAGCTAAAAGCTCATCATGTAAGTTTGGCTCTTTACTAGTTTGCATATTATTCTATGTATAGAAGTCATTTACTACTCTGGGAAATATTATTTGGAAGAAGGATAGACCTATTACTGTACAAATTAGTGAATGTATTCAACAATTAGGCAATAATTTCAATAGTATTATGGGAAGCTACTTTGTGGAATTCAAAAAGAGAATGAGGTTGAAGACTAGATGTTGGAAAGTTGACTACCTGAGGATGCATGACTCATTTTGAGTTGTCATCATGGAAAAAAAGTCATGTTTAGTTTCTTTCTTAAAAGACAAAATGACTAAGTAAGGAAAATAGGGAAGAATAGAGATACTCAATGATCAACACATCAACGCATGTGTGAAAGATCGATTCTACTTATGTGTATTAAGATATAAGTTGTATGTCATATGTACATGCTACATCCAAACATGCATAGTATGGAACTACAGTATGACAAAGTTACAAGCAGATCAATAGACCAGCAGTCCAGGAGACAGAGCATGGAAGCCGACTAAGTGATTTGATCAGCGTGTGTTATTTTGTGATGTAATGGCTAAGTGCCCTTTGTTATATGTTTGCAATGATTTAATTAACATTGTAGTAAACACACTTGAAGCTAACTTGTTCGAAAGCATTGTATATTTTGTTTTAGGGCCGACTAGTGTTTTGTTTTGGGTTGCGCCTATTAGGATTTGCATATATAAGTATGTAATGTAAAGATATGAAAGAAGTGTCGATTATTATGCAAGAGAAAGATATAGAGGGATAGTACTATGAAGTCAGTATATGATATAGCTCTTTAAGAGAGTAAGAGCATTCGCGCATACATGAAATTGATCAGACAGTAGTGTCATCACAGCAGTTCATTTTGATATAGTGTATATCATCTTTCAGAAGGTTGTAGCCTTCATCTTATTGGGCGGTGAGCCTAGGCAGTGATCCATATACCTTTAACAAGGTTTTTTAAAATACTCCTAATAGGGTCCGACCTTTAACCAGGTCATTGTACTCATATTGTAAAGATTGCTTCTAATAGGGCAAAGGAACTCTCACAAGTTCATTATACTTAGTACAATATTTGTGGGTACTAATTCCCACCAGGGTTTTCCTCTGATCAAGGTTTCCCCATAATCATATCATGTGTTATGAGTTGTTATGTTAAGCTTCATTCTATGTATGTTTGATTTATGCTTAAGTTGCTGAAAAGTAATTAATAGAGAAACACTGATTCTCCCCCCCCCTCTCAGTGTTTCTATAAATTGGTATCAGAGCTCTGGTCCTCAGCAAATAATTTTAACCACTTGAGGAGATCATGGACTCAACAGAAGCAAAACATTTGAAAAAGAATCTTGAAGTAGCTCTTGAAGATCTTGATAGATTTGAAAAAGAAAATGAAGAACTTAGACTGAAAGTTGATGACTCACAAATGCTTATCAAGAAACTAAGAAAAGATTTGAAAGATTGTTCTACAAGTGACTTAGGGAAAATGATCAAAAATCTCAATGAAGAGAATATGTCTCTGAAGGATAAAGTTGAGAATTTGGATGAACAAATCACAGACTGCCAAATTTCTATTGAAGAAAAGATCAAAGAAAGCAAGCAAGTAGATGATGAACTTCTAAAAGAAAACATGAAAGTTCTGGAATTGGAAAACATAAAAAAGAAGTTGGAATCTGAATTGACAGAAGCAAAGGATAAGATTGATAAAATTCACACAAGTTCTAATTCACTTCAATCTTAGCTCAATGCACAAAAGAAAAAAGGTGACACTATTGGTCTTGGATTCAATATAACACAAACTGAAGACAATTCATTACAGAAAAGAGAGAAACCTCATGAAGCACCTTTAGAAACAAGGAAAGTTGAAAATGTTGAAGAGATTAAAGTAGATCTACCAAAAAGGGAAATCAAGCAAGTTAACAGAACTTGTTATGCATGCAAAAAACATGGTCATTTGGAAAGAGATTGCAAAAAGGTAAGACCCTTCAATGGTTATTATTTCTCTTGTAATAAATTTGGTCATAGGGCTATACATTGCAGAACTTAGTCACAGCAGAATCAAAGACGAATGAATCAAAACAATCAGAGAAATCAACCTCAAAGGAATTTGTAGAACACTACATGTCAGATATGTAACTAAAATGGACACATAGCAAAGCAATGCAACATGATGAACAAAAGCATCAGACCTCCTATAATTTGTCACACATGTGGAAAGGCAGGACACGTCTCAATGTTTTGTAGATCCAAAACTCAAAAGAAAGATGAACCTAAGAAATCACTATTTGAAGAGAAAGGAGAAGTTAAGTTTGTTCAAGAAAATTAACACTCAAGAAAAATTTGGGTTGAAGTAAAGAAGGACAAAGATGTTGACAAAGTAGTTGATGCATCCATAGTGGATGCACCCTCTACTTCTACCTGAATAGACCTTCTTGGTCTTAGGGGGAGCTATTCTAGCTCAGGACCCCTGTGTGGTTGGTATACTCACCTCTGAGTATGCACCTATGAAATCATGGTTACAAGAACATTATACTACTATGTGCATTCACGCATTGTCTAAAATGCATCAGGATCAAAGTTTCAAAATCACTGGGTAATTTGTGTACGGTTGCAAACATTAAATGCAGTAGATTGTATAAAAAGAAAGAATGTATTCGATCATCTTCACACTTTCATTCGAAGAGCACAAAATTTGGATAGCATTGGAGAACTAGACATCAAGGCATAAAGGCATAATGGATTTGGCAGTTGACCAAATGGATAAGAAGATTGAAATGAAACCCTAGCAGTCGCACCATTTCAGAATTTTGTGAAACCCTACTTAAGCAAATCCCAAGTAAGTATGGCGACTCCAGTTTTTTTTGATATAGCAGAGAGGAAGAGATTTGTGTTCAAAAGGAATCCTTTCAAATCCATACTGGATGATGTGGAAGGGGCTTTCTCCAAAACCCCGCTAGGTGTTGTTCACGTGGAAGATATCCACGCGTACATATACTGTAAGAAGGAAACTATAGATGTTAAAATAGCTACTCATATGGCATCCATGATGAAACCTGACTACACATTCAAAGATGAATTCATGCACTTGATTGATAACCCTATCTTTGAGTATTCTAATGCACATGAGTTTGATGAGCCCGAATGGGTAAAGATTTTGTTGAGCAGAATACATGATGATTTTTACTAGATTGGTGAGGTCCTTGTGCATATCACCATAGACCTAATTCATGAATTAACTAGACTACCCAACACTGGACCACTCTTTTCCACTGGAAAGGATGTCAAAAAGCAGATTGAACAAGTTTGTCTGTCCAGAAGTGACAAGCACATAATGAAAGTTGACCCTATCAAAGAAGATGATATAAAACTTCTAACAATGATACTTGGATATAAGTTTCAGCAAGCAAGTAGGTTGAACAGTGTCTTTGCAGCAACAGTCCTAACATCTATAAGAATGGTGAAGGACAACACTCAATAAAACCTATGTGAGATCTTGCATGATCAATTGATTGACAACATCTTAATCATCAAACATGACAGAAGCAAGACATTCAAGCTTGGATCTCTGATCATCTACTTGTATTTCCATATAGTTGGAAAGGCTGCAAACCTCTACCTAGACAGGAGCAAACCCACAATGTCTCAGATATCACTCAAGGTCACATTAGAGAGTAGTGCAAGGGATTCCATGGATATGGATATAAAGACATTCAGAATCAAAATGCAAAATAGGTTCAGACTATCTAAGAAGATAGTTGACAAATACAAGGATGCCATATGTTTCATGGCAGAAATAGATTGCACATGCATGGAGGCAGTTGAACCTAGAACCAAATGGATTCATCCTCTTGATTATGAAGTGGAAGAACATGTGCTAGAAGGATATGCACAAGTTCTATTGTTAGCGCCCAAAGATCCTAATGAGCCTAGGTGGGGAACCTACAGAGAGAAGACCAATGAAGTGGATACTATCTTACACAGTGCTGATAATAAAAGGAAAGCTTCTAGAATTACATCCAACATACTAAAAGTTCATGGAGTCACTCAAGAAGACCTTGACAAAGCCAGAGATGCCAAGATAGCAAAAGAACTTGAGAAAGCTGAACAGATCCAGAAAAAGAAGAAAGTAGAGAGCACCTCTGCGCCCTCTACCACCATTGACTTAGATTCATCTCCACTATCTACACCAAGCAAGAATAATAAAGGAAGAAAATAGGCCCCTACAAATCACCCATCCTTAAGGAACACTCAAAGAAAAGCTAAGAATATTCAAGCTCCTCCTGAGGTAGGATTTAGACCTAGTCTAAATGTGTTGAGGAACAAGATTGTTAATGAAGGGAGATTAGATACACTATCTAAATTCTATGAAAAGTATCAAGAAATTGATAAGACCAAGATACACTCTATGATCATATCTCATATGATCAAGTTCAAAAAGATAGTTCTTGAACTCAAGACAGTAATACTGGATGAGTTATGGAACTTGTTGGAGATAATGAAAAGACATGCAATTGAGGAAGACATAAGGATAAGAGAAGAAACATTGGATAATCTTCTTCCTATATGCTCGCATGATGAGAAGGCTATATTGTTAGATCTGGTGAAGCCTCATCTCTAAACTAAGATAAGGACCCTACAAATAATGAACAAGGAGTATGAACAGATAGGTAAGGAGACTTAAAAGGCATTTGCACAAGTCTTTATGGATAGACACATGTATCCACCAACGGCGCCCACAAAAAAAGTTACCCCAACTCCTCCCAAGTAGGCTACAACTCTAGTAATTTATATTGTGCCCATGATAGATCCATAGGCCTCAGCACCCATAGTGACAATAACTTCTGATACAAATAAAGACTCAGAAGACACTATAGTAGTTGACAATGTCAAGATATCTATGACTGCATCTGAAAAGGATATGGACAAAGTTGATAAGGCATTTGTAAGCACTGAAGAAATGTGCACTGATGATACCACTGCACAACAAGATGAAGTTCCCATCAATGATCAAGTTGACATAAATGAAGATACTCAATATGATATTCAAGGTGACAAGACAATGATAAAAGAGAAACTAGTGAAGGTTGAATGCGTGGATACCAGTCAAAACACTAAATTCTCACCATCCACTCAACCATCTACCTCATTGTTGTCAAGGTTAACTCCTGATTTAGCAAGCTTGGATGCATGGGGAGAAGAAGACCTAATCAAAATCAGCATTCTTGCTATGGAAAAAGAAAAGGAAAAACAAGTGATGAGGAACCCTTGCTTCTTGGAAATAATGAACATTTTGAATGACTTAGTGCCTACTGATTAGAAAGTAGCCAAAGTCTAATCAGTTGAAGATGTGGACAACATTTTGTCAAACTTCAAGTCACATTTCATAAGATTAGTAGACTTTGCTACTAAGATTGTAGAAGATGAATACAAGAAGGAGAGACTGGATGATTTGGTAAAGAACTATACCTTAGACTTGAACTCCTTAAAGATTGGGTAGTCTATATTGAAGGAATTGGCAGATAAAGGAAAGAAAGTCACATCAAACTATATGGACAGAGTAAATCTCACCTCTAAGCACACTAAAAAGGTAGAAGAGGTAGAGTTAATGATAGATAGCATAAGAAAATCAGTTGAAACCTTGACACAGGACATGAACATATGTAACAGTGTCTACCAAGGGCAGTTAGACAAAATTGAGAAAGCAAAGTTAGAAATCAACAAGATAAGGGTAAGGCAAACACTGTTAAGAAATGCGCTTGTGCCATCCTTAACAGTCCTCAATGAGAACATCAATTAGACTGATGCCACTATTGTGACATATGATCAAGGTCCATACAAGGATCTGATAAAAATGGAGAAGCTGACATATGCATTGTGCGTGCATCTACAAACAGTCGATGCTATGAAAGCATTTTGGCAGAAAGAGATCCAATCTCTTAAAATTGCGTACCCTGAAGTGTATATGGAGTAAGTATGTAGTAGACTTACAATTTTTTGTACACCTTTGTCATTAATGTCAAAGGGGGAGTAATATAGA
>MU222369.1:135916-155198 GCA_018584345.1 Thuja plicata | reverse complement strand
TGTATATATGATGTTATACAGTCACTTTTTGTGTTAAGTCATTTTGAGTAACTTGGCCACATTCCTTTGTTGCCATAAATGACAAAGGGGGAGATTGTTGGCAAGTTGACTACCTGAGGATGCATGAATCATTTTGAGTTTTCATCATGGCAAAAAAGTCATGTTTAGTTTCTGTCTTAAAAGACAAAATGACTAAGTAAGGAAAACATGGCAGAACAGAGATACTTAGCGATTAGCACATCAGCGCACGTACGAGAGATCGATTCAGCTTATGCACATTCAGATATAAGTTGTATGTAATGTGTACATGCTACATCTAGACACGCATAGTATTGAACTATAGTACAACAAAGTTAGAAGCAGATCAATAGACCAGCAGTCCAGGAGACAGAGCATAGAAGCTGACTAAGTGATTTGATCAGCGTGTGTTATTTTGTGGTGTAATTGCTAAGAACCTTTTTTTATATGTTTTTAATGATGTAATTAACATTGTAGTAAACATGCTTGAAGCCGACTTGTTCGGAAGCATTGTATATTTTGTTTTAGGGCCGACTAGTGTTTTGTTTTGGGTCGCACCTATTCAGATTTGCATATATAAGTATGTAATGTAAAGATATGAAAGAAGTGTCGATTATTATGCAAGAGGAAGATACAAAGGGACAGTACTATGAAGTTAGTATATGATATAGCTCTTTAAGAGAGTAAGAGAATTCGTGCATACATGAAACTGATCAGACAATAGTGTCATCACAATAGTTCATTTTGATATAGTGCATATCATCTTTTAGAAGGTTGTAGCCTTCATCTTGTTGGGAAGTGAGCCTAGGAAGTGAGCCATATACCTTTAAAAGGGTTTTTTAAAAGACTCCTAATAGGGTCTGACCTTTAACTAGGTCATTGTACTCATATTGTAAAGACTGCTTCTAACAGGGCAAAGGAACTCTCACAAGTTCATTATACTTAGTACAATATTTGTGGGTACTAATTCCCACCGGGGTTTTCCTCTGATCAAGGTTTCCCCATAATCATATCATGTGTTATGAGTTGTTATGTTAAGATTAATTCTATTTATGTTTGATTTATGCTTAACTTGCTGAAAAGTAATTAATAGACAAACACTAATTCACCCCCCCCTCTCAGTGTTTCTAACACTAGAATCCCTAGTTCACTTGTGGAAAAGCACTATGAGGAGATATGTTTTCTAGTTGACACAAGTTACACATACATTCAGGCTATGAAACCTAGGGTATCATGGTTGGAGCCATTTCCCTATGAAGTTCACATTGATGAAACATCAGCAGCTATCACTACACTCCTAGAAGAGGAGATTGATACAAAAGCAAAGATATTTGGAAATTATGATGAAGCTAAGGTAAAGATATCCATGAATCTTAAGGAAGGAACCATGGAGAGAAAGAGGAAAAAGATTATGAAAAATTTGAAGAAGATGGTTGGATTACCAAGTGATGAGGAGCTAGAGGATGCACCTCTAGGAATATCTACTGGACAAGGAGAAGATGTATCTGAAGAAGAAGAAGTAGAAGTTAGTGAATCTGAAGAAGAGATTACTGTTAAGGCAAAAGGAAATAAACTAGCAGTAGCCAAGGTAACCAAGCTAAGTAAAGAAAAACCTAAAGTTACCCCTCCCATTGCCAATCATCCAAGGACAAGGGCATCTACTGTTACATCTCCAGCAATGAAAACTAATGTATATGCAAAGAAGAAGGTTGGAGAGAGTAGTTATGGATCAAAAAATAAATTTGCAACAAAGGCTGTACCGAGCCTACAGGTAAAGAGACCTAGAAGGAAACTACATTTGGATTAGGAAAGTGATGAAGAAAAGACTGAAACTAATGAACCCAGCAACATACCAACAACACCATTCAAGAGACCCACTGATATTAATGAGGTATGTGAGAATTTGAGAAATTCCACAGGGTTATTTGGTTTTAACTTTATCAAATATGAGAAATTGAAGTTAGAAGATAAGCACAAAGTTAAAGAAGCACTACTAGATATGATGTGCAACTTCAAGTTAACTCCTATAGAGATAGGAAAAAATGTGCTGAGTGAGTTATATGAGTTTCTACCTAGCAAATAGGAATTTGCACTCACAACTGAGAGACAGATCAGAGAAGGCACATTAGCTCAAGTCATTCTTGAGATGACTAAGAAATAGACATAAAAATTTGTTGAAGAGTATAAGCATAAATTCATACCTAAATAGAGAGGTTATGCTATTTTGAAAAATGATATTGAAAGTGTAGTACAGTAGAGTACTAGGATTTGGAAGGAAATCTTTGGATTGATTGCTCCAAAAGAGAAGACTGATGAAGGAACATCTAAGCCAAAGGCTAAAGAAATTGAAACCACCCCTACACCATAGAAAGCACAACAAAAAATTGCTACTGAGCCTAACAAGATTGGAGCAGAACCAAAAGAACAAACAAAGATAGTAAACATTGTTGATCTGACAATTGATAGTCCAATTGATGTGACAATTGATGACTCTAGAAATTTGGATGCCGAGGGTCATGATGAGCTGAGAGACTCAACTATAGAATTGCCTATTAAGGCAATTGAGGCTGAAGGAGAGAAGAGTATAGAGGAAGACAAAGAGAGAAATCAAAAGGAACCCGAGGATAAAGATGCACAAAAAGAAGCAGAAAAGGAGAAAATAGATGGACAAGAGGTAATTACACAACATTCACCTATTTTAGAGGTTATGAAAATAGTCTTAGATAGTGGTGAGGAGATGAGGGATACTAACAATGAACCTAAGGAACAAGAAATGCAAGTGTTGGTTGGTTTACCACAATCGGTATCATCTACTCCCACTAGACTAAAAATAGGAGGTACACCTGATCAACAAGCAATTTTGACTGAATTAAAAGATGCAATGGTGACTACTACTCATACAGGAAAATGTATTGCGAAAACAAAGCCGAGCTGTAGCTCACCAGAATTTAAGAGGAGGAAAATCATGAGGAAGAAGTCTCCCACTCCTAATGTCATATTAGATGAAGTTATTGTGATTCCACCATGGGATCCCAATGTTTTATCTTATGAACAGATTGAGACTCTTCAAGAATTACTCAAGATGAAGAAAAGACAGGAGGCAATGAAAAGAGAGTAGAAGAAAAAGCAGGTGTTACATGACATCAAGGACATATTTGTAAAAGCTTTTGATATGGAAGATGACAATCCTCAAGCCCCTATTCTTGAATAGTTAGTTCATATTGTGCAAAAGGTGAATGATGACAACATTGAATCTAATGAAAATTTATTGTAATGGTCTAAGACAAAATTTGAGAACAAAGTACTAGCAAAAATCTCAGGAGAGATTGTGGTAAAGTAGGTTGAACTTTCTTCTCTTGTAGAAAATTTGGAGGAAGTTGCAACTAATGTTTATTCTTTGTATAAGAATTTATGTGATGTTGAATTCTTCATAAAGGATAATCTACATGCCATAGAGAAATTGCAATTAGACTTAAAGTCAACTGGAAGTTCACTGAGTATGGATGCTAGCACTAGCTCCTTACATATTAACATATTGACTTATGCACAAAGGAGGATAGCCGAGCTCATGGCTGAAGATGGTTGGATTAGGACCAAATTTATTACTATCTAGACAATCCTGATACCTCATCTGGAGGTAATTTAGAAAGAAATTTCAGCTGCAAATGAAT
The DNA here is from genome assembly GCA_018584345.1 of Thuja plicata. Lineage (NCBI taxonomy): Eukaryota > Viridiplantae > Streptophyta > Pinopsida > Cupressales > Cupressaceae > Thuja > Thuja plicata. The sequence continues at coordinate 151,509 of MU222369.1, read as the reverse complement.
TGGTTAAGAGAGATTCTTATCTCTCCACTGCAGAAAGTTTAGTAAGTCTAGCTATCGAGCTAGAATTCAAAATAGAGGTTATGAAGTTTGTTAAGGATAGTTGGGACATTGCATTTGCGACCACCTTAAAACTTCATAAATAGTTTTTGGATAAGTATAACTTGACCCCACCTGTAATCAATGAAAAAAAAGGGGGAATCTGACAGGACTGACAGGGATACAACATAAGGAGATTAGTACAGGTATCAATGTAAATACTTTTTTGAAGGCATGTATACTATGTAAATTTTTGTATGTAGTATGATGTACATTCCTAGGGGGAGTACATTGTGTACTTAGGAAACATTTTGGATGGAATGAATAAAAAGAAATGATAAGTGTGTTTTTGCAACTAATATCAAAGGGGGAGATTGTTAATCCCTAAGTTTTGTTGATGATTAGTGATCAACACTAAGTCATTTACTTAGGTAGTTTTAGTTGGTTATCATTGTGGCCGAGCTAAACATTCAAGGCCGAGCAACATTTCTGAGCAAGTTTTAGGTTTCCGAGTTACATCATGCCGTGCTGAGTAGAATATTAAGTGTCGAGCAATAAAGATGTTAAGTGTCAATCAAAACAGTTTTTGCATACATGTTAGGATTGATTCAAACTTTGATGTGAAATGTTTAGGTCAACTTGTATGAGATTTGGGCCAACATATGTATGCATTTAATATTTTTCTATTGATTTTATTACACATTTAATTGTTTTATACTATGCATGGCATGGAGCCAATCAGAAAATCAGAATGCCTTGGGGGAATAAATCATAGATCTTGATCATTGATCTAGATCTTACTGCTAGATCTGAAAAGACATATAAGATTGCTTCTAAACCTAGAGAAGGAGAGATACAAAGTGTGAGAGAAGGGTTGTTGTTCATGAAAGATGAACAGTGAGTTATATTGAGAAGAAGCTTAGATCAAGCAAAATGAAAGAGCAGTGAAAAGAAGAGTAAAGACATATCAGATTGTGAGATCACAAAAGGTATTGGAAAGAGCAGATCTGTCATCAGCATCTGAGTGCATAATGAAGGATCACTACTTGAAACATTCTAACAAGTTTATCAGGTGAAATCTCTTAATAAAGTGGTTCTAGCAGACCATTTTAAATCTCTTATCCGAGTGCTTACTTTACTGTAAGTTGAAATCCTTTGACAAGGTAGATTGTAATGATCTTTAGTTCTTTACCAAACAAAACTTTAGCCTAGTAGATTGCATTTTTTAATCAAAATCTTGTAGCCCTAACAGGCACACTTTATTGCTACAATAGTGAAGATTTTGTGGGTGTCATCCCCACCCTAGTTTTACCTATTTGGGTTTCTGGGTTACCAAAATTTTGTGTTATGAGTTATATATTTCATGTTGTGGATACTATCTAATGTTAGGTTAAATTCATATATGTATGAATGTGGATCAATTTGTTTTAAGCGATTAAGTTTTAAGATCTAATTCACCCCCCCCCTCTCAGTATCTTGCTTTCCCATTATTGTACTTCCAACACAAACATCAGACATTCTTTGAACCAATCTACTTTGCACATCAGTTCAAAGAGTGGCATTTGTAGACACCTAAATTTGGTCAAGCAAATCAAACAGAAATTAAAGTAAGCAAATCAATTAAAATCATGAATTACTTGAATAATCAAATCCTTGGATTAATTAAATCAAAATAATCAATTAATTATGTAATTGATATTAATAAATTAATTATATAGTTAAATCAAATTAATTCCAACCCATTCAAGGGCGCACATGGATAAACAAATTAAATAAATCAATTAATTTAAATCCTTTTATTCTTCACCCACCACATGGGTAAATCAATTTCAGCAAATAGGAATTAAATATTGAGCTCACATGGATCAAGCCCAAAGTGATTCTCCATCACACATCTTGGAGTTTCATCTTGACCACTCATTTTTCCCCTTATTTGAAACCATTATTTAAAAGGTCTTAACCTTTGAGACAATCAACTCAACCTAACCCTAATAAAGGTTAAATCAACTCTACCCCCTACCCTTGGGAAATCCTTTAAATAGAGGCCATTTTGAGTGCCAAACATATAACACACATTGATGAGAAAAGCATCATCACTATAGGCATTTTGATTTGGAGTTCATAGAATTCAATATGATTCAAAACTGAAAATAGTGATCAATCTTGAAGCATTTTAGAATAATTGAGCTAAATAGATTTAAATCACATCAAATAGCTTAAATTTGTCATTTCTAGGACTATCATTAATGGATGCTTGAGATGAGAGCATACTATTTTCTTTCCTAGATAAAGAGCCATGAGATGTTCATTTTTCCTTTTGATTAAATTAGCTTAATTTTGCATATTTTGAAGTTAAATTGATAGTAACAATACTAATTTCATGAAGGTATGATTTTCATATACACACTTGTTTACCAGGTTTTCACTTGTGGACATAATTTTTCTCTTTATTTCCATTTTTGCGTGCCAAGATGTCTGTTTACCAAGTTTTCATTAAGGCGATCATTTTTTTTCTCTATTATACTTTTTAATGCTTTTTTCTCTTTTTTTTGCTTTTTTGTATTTTTTTTATAAACTTTTTCAAAAACAAATTTGTATTTTTTTTCAGAAACTTTTGCAATTTTTTTGTTACTTTTTTCAGGATCATGTGTAATACTTGCGGAAGTTCATGTTGTTCACTTCTTCTGATAATGTTTCTCCCTCCGCTGTTGTAAGTTGATATACTCTGGACCCATATGTTGCGGTGACTATATAGGGTCCTTCCTAGATTGGTTCAAATTTTCTAGGCTTCTCTCTGTGTGGCTTTGTTTTGTAGTTCATTTTCAAAACTAAATCTCTGATCTCAAAATGGTGGACTCAGACATTTTTTTAACTCCTTTTGAGACAGTTTTGATATGCTTGCAGGTGGACCAAGACATCTTTTCACTGTTCATCTATCATTTCAATCTCATGTGCAACCTAGAAACTTTGTATTATTCATCATCAATAATGGGTTGCAAAGATACTCTCAATGATGGAATTTCAACCTCAAGGGGTAATATGTCCTTAGCACCATAGAGGACATATTACCCCTTGAGAGTATGGAGTGGAACTAGTGGGGGGTGTGAATGATAGTTCTGCAGGCCCAAAGAGTTGGATTTAGTTGTAGGTTCCAGTCTCAACCAGCATCATTGACAGTCTTTGGAAGGATCTTGATTATTGTTTTATTAGATGCCTTAGGTTGGCCATTGCCTTATGGATAGTAGATGCTATAAAATCCATGACAAATTTTAAAATTCTCACAAAGCTTTGTAACATCCTTATTTTAAAATAGGCTACCATGATCAGTAATGATAGCTAAAGGAACTCTATAGTGGAAAATGATATAATTCAAAATAAATTTTTAAACTTGCTTGCCCGTGACATACATCATAGGGATAGCCTCCACCCATTTGGTGAATTATTTAATGGTAGTTATGATATACTTGTGGCCATCAAAAGACAAAGGTGTAATCTTCCCTATGAGATCAAATGCCCATTGATAAAAGGGCCATGGAGATACAACTAGCTGTAGATCTTGCACTGGAGCATGAATCAAGTTTCCATGTATTTGGCACTTATATCATTTTTTAGTAAACTTGTGTGCATCTTTCTCCATGGTGGGCCAATAATATCCATCTCTGACCAAATTATTAGCAAGGCCTAAACCATTGAAATATCCTCCACAATACCGTCGTAGACCTCATGTAAAGAAGTTCCAGATTCTCTTGAATTGAGGCATCTGAGGAGGGTTTGGTCAAAAGATATCATATAAAGGGTATCACCGACGATGACATATCTAGCAGCTTGACAGATAAGGTCTCGGTATTTGTTTTTGGACAAGGCAGGAGATAAGATCTGGGCATGTAGGTAATCATAAATATCTTGGTACCAAGGGTAATCGAGACCAAAAATATCACACATGAGCTTATATTGTGGAATATGAAATGCAGGAAGCAACAACTGCTCTATGAGAAATTCGTAGCATTCTTCATTGTTTGGCATGTCAATCATGAAGGTGATATTATCCATAGCATCCACTTTCTTATTGTGTACCTTGGGAAGTTTCCAAAAGCTAATTATAATAAATTTATCCTTTAGAAAATTTGTCAGTTGTTTGTAAGGTACCAATTTTTCATCTTTTGTTTCATAATCATAATTTCTTGCTGGATGAATAATTGGGAGTTGCCATACACTTTGAGATGCTAAATTTTCCATTGAATAGATAGCTTTATCCCAGTGACTAGGGCTTCATATTCAGTGATGTTTTTTGTGTAGTCAAATGCAATTCTGCATGATTTTGGTATTACATCACCTTGTAGAGTGACACACATAATGCATGGTCCTTATCCATGTCTAGTGTGTGAACCATCAAAATATAGTTTCCATTCATTAGAAGTTGTGAAGGTGAAAATAGAATCATCTGGAACTTGTGCTTCTGCAAGGTGATATTCTATCACTTGGCCTTTAATCACTTTATGGTCCACATACTCAATATCAAATTCACTCAAGAGCAGTTACCATTTGGCCAAGCATCCTGTAAGAGCTGATTTTCTTAAAATATATTTCAATGGATCAATCTGGGACACTAGCATAGTTTTCTGATGTAGCATATAATGTCTTAGTTTTTGTGTTGCAAATACCACAGCAAGGCATGCCCATTCAATAATGTTTGGCTTATGTAATAAATGGATCTTTCTCTTCCTTTTTCATCATGTTGTGCTAGAAGAGCTCCCAATGCAGTCTTAGTAGTAGAAATGTACAAGATGAATGGTTTTCCTGGAATGGGAGGAGGATTTAGCAGGTACTCTTTCATTTTTTGGAAAGATTGCTCACATTTTTTATTCCAGTTAAAAGTCACACCTTTCTGCAACAGAATTTGGAAAGAGTGACACTTGTCTTCTAGTTATGTGATAAACCGTCAGATAGAATGCTACTTCCCTTGTAGACTTCTCAATTTTATTAGAGTATTAGGTGGAGGAATTTCTAATATAACTTGTACCTTTTAAGGATCCACTTCAATAACTCTTGGAGAGATAATGTAACCCAGTAGTTTTCCAAAAAAAACTCCAAAAATACTCTTTTTGGGATTTAAGCGAAGATTATACCCCTTCATTCTCTCAAAGATTTTGTCTAAATTTCTTAAATGATATTTTATGGTGGTAGAATTGCATACTATATTATCAACATAATTTTCCATTAGGATATGCATGAAATCATGGAAGATTGTAGTCATTTCTCGCTGATATCTTTCTCTAGCATTCTCAAGGTTAGAGGGCATGCAATTACAATAGTAAGTTCCCCAAGGACATGTGAATACTATCTTGGGATAATCCTTGGGAGAAATTATGATTTGATTATAACCAGAGAAACTATCCATCAATGGTAGCATCTTGTATCTCACAGTCATGTCTACAATGATGTCAATATTGGGCAATGGAAAATCATCTTTATGGAATGATTTATTTAGATCAAAATATTAGTGCATATCCTTATGCCCACTTATGTGTTTGCTGACTGATACTAGACTGAAAATCCAATTTGCATAGTCTATCGGCCTGATGAAACCAACATACAAAATTTTTTCTAACTCTACTTTTACCAAAAGGGATACCTGAGGATGCATTTTCCTTAACTTTTGTTTCACTAGTTTCACATCTAGTTTCAAAGATAAGTGGTGAAGAACTAATTATAGATCTAGGCCAAGCATATCTATGTAGGAATAGGTAAAATTAATTTGTCTTTCTAGAAAGAATCTGACAAACTCTTCCTTTTCTTCTTGTGATAGCAAAGTTGCAAAGTGTATGATTTTTGGGTTATTCAACATTCCTAGATTGATTTCCTTAGTCATTTCAATCAACAATGCTTACTTCTCCTTCTGAGTGGGAACATCCAATCTTCCATCCTTGGGCACCTCAAAGAGGGTTTCACTCTTGGATACATCCTTTGTTTTTACTTTTGTATGGTCTAATCACACCTTTTGGTTTTGACTAGAAGACCTATTCTTTTCATTTTTTTCTTTTTTAATTTTATCATTTTCACTTTTGCGATTGGAAGATGGAGTTGCCTCTCCAAAACATGTTGTGGTAGACGTGATAGCTAAATGTGGCCTTCTTATTTAACCATACACTTTAACATGGTCATTGTTCACCAGTCACATACAAGAATGGATATGAAATTATCCATCTTGCATGTCTGTATGATTTGACCTGTTGCCTCCTATCTAGCTGGGGTTTTAAATAAGCTCTCAGAATAGAGAGTCCAACAACCTAGACCATTACTAGACTGAAGGATTTAAGTAAATAACTAAATGCAAGATTAATTTAGAGAGCTTAATTTATTCTAGAAATGAATGTGCAAATCTATTCTAGAAATGATATGCAAAACCAGATTAACCTACAAATGAGTATGAAATTAATCTAGGAATGAGATATTAAGCTAAGAATGAGAAAGATACAAGCTAATCTAGAAATGAACAATGATATATTCAAATTAAGATTTCTTGAAATGAAGTTAAATATGCATGTTTAATCTAAATGATATTAAGATAGAGCAACAAATCTAATAATAATGTATTCAATTAGAAAACTAGCAATTTCAAAAATCACAAATTACAAGACTAGTTTGAATGAGAGCTAAGAGAGTTCTTTTATAGACCTAGAGTCCATTCAGAATAGAAAGTTTCTTTGGAGAGAAGCAATTAACTTATTGAAATCCAGTTGAGAATAGCAAGTTGCTTTTGAGAGAAATAGTCAACTGTTGCCTTTTTGAGTTTAACTGATTTGTTTCTCTTTTAAATCACAGTTAACTCAAAGTTTCTATTTTTGAACTAGAGAGAAGATTTTGGAGAAAATAATTAATTAAATAAATAGAATATGACCTCATAAATGTATTTTTTCAATTATTTGAACAATTAAATTCAATTATTGAAATGAGGGTATTTATTTAATAATTAAATAATATTTAATTCCTTTTTATGTATCTTAGCTAAAAGGGGTGAATTTAATTTAATTAAAGCGCTAGGACTTTATAATTAAATTAATTTGATCATTGGGTTTATTTAGCCAATTATGATTGATATTTAGGAGTTAAATACAGTATATTGTTAATGCAGATTTAGGATTTTCTATATTTGACACTTAGGTCAAGTAGAGTCAGTCAAAACTTAGAATTGCCTAGTACAATAGGACTTTGATGATTCAGACAAATGATAAATGCAACAAAATTGGTTAGGGTTGCAAGATGCCAATTTTGGGGTGTTACAAAAACAAGATCAATAGATAATCTTTCTTTATGATCACCAGATTTCATGCCTTCTTGGAACTCAAATAAATCCATTGTTGCTTCATCATTTTTGAAGCAATCTAAGCTCGGTGATCCTTGTTGATCCAAATCTATAAGTTTAGGGTAAACACATGGGATGTCATCATCTATATTGCAAATTTTTTTGAGGCCAAGGGTAAGGGAAAAGATATAGATATCAGTCTCATCAGAGTCACAGACTTCATTTGTAGAAATTTTAGGACTAGGATCCCATAAAATTTTGGACTAGGGATCAGGACAGGTTTTTTGAGGGGGGGTGTCATCAACATGTTTATCCTCAATTGGTGGGTTACCATACTTAGGAAAGACACACTCAAGCTCATAGGGATTGGAGGAATATGAATTCTATTTCCACTCATTGGAATTAGTAGTTTCAGAACATGGAACCTCAAATGCCTTGTCATCATTCAAAATATCCACATTTTTATATGACATCACTTTAGCATTCAAAGATCCAATTCACAATGATTTAAATCCAGACCCCAAATTAGGGGGATTTATTTTTGTAGAAATGTGTTCAACAATCCCTTTCTTTTGTGAACCAAGACCACTGCAACCATCATAGCCTTTTCTCTGAATTATTGTGAATCCTAGTCCATATCTTTCAACAGTTATCCGAGGGGGTTCAGAGTCTTGTCTTTCTTTATAAACCCATGTAGATGTGTTTTCATACACATGTTCTTCATGAATCCTCCAAAACTTGTGAATGTGGTTGAGGGTTTAACTTCCATGGTGATCTTTGGTGGTTACTTTTGTAACAATCATGGTTTTCCATAAGAATTTGGGGAAAGATGAAGTTTCCCAATGTGAAATGCTTGAGCCATGGTATACTCTCCGTAACCTTTATCTTCAATTTTAATATTTCCTTTTAACATATTAGTGAGATTGGATGCATCAACATACTTCAAAGAATTGTTTGATGTTGCTTTACTATTTATAGGAACCTATTGTGTGGGAGTTTCTCTCAAATTAGCACAGAAATGGAAAGGATTAGGATCTCCTGGAATAGTGATCTCAACTCCATTATCAAAAACATTTAGACATTGGTGATATGTGGAGGGAAATTCCTTCATGGAAAAGATCTAAGGGTGTCCCAAGATCATGTTGCAAGGGAGGTCTAGGTCTAGGACTTGCAACAATGTATTCTCAATAACTGGACCAATTCTGATAAGCATTACAATGACTCCTTTGGAAGGACGTTAAACATCATCATATGCTTTTATTATGATTTTTATGGATGGATCAATATCAATTTCATTATATCCAATACCAAGGAAAACCTTTAGGGTACAAATGTTAAGCCCCACTCCACCGTCTATCACGACTCTTCTGACCTTAGAATTATAGACAAAACTTCAAGGTGTAGGGGATCATTATGACTGAGTCTATCTTGTGGGACACCATTTTTTGAAAAGGTAACATGCTAGGATGCAGAGAAGTGCCCTATCATTTCCTAAAATTGGTTAGTATCAATTTAATTAGGTAAAATAGACTCTTTCAAGGATTTGTCGAGGATTTCCTTGTGTTGGGGGCATGTGCGCAACAAGTAAAGGATAGAAATTGGGAATGGGGTTTTACCAAGTTGTTCAACAAGGTTGTGCTCAGAAGTCACTTTCAGTCTAGGAAGTGCTCCAGACATAGTAATCTTGGTATGATGAGTGGTGATTATACATTAAGGCATATCATCTTTGATAGTAAATGTGGACAGATGTGCATCTGACTCAGGAAAGTAGTTTATGGTATAGTCATGGCTAGTTTGGGTATTGTTGACATTGGTATTTGAATTTGAATTTGAACTAGATGATTTCCCCTTCTCATGATCTAACAAAGGAGTTTAAAAAATGGTGTGATCGATATTGAAAGAACCTACGGTAGGTTCCACTTCAAGTATGTCATGATCCATGAGATCTTGCACTACATGATTCAACTAAAAAGAAGAGTTGGTTTTGTGTCCTTTGGACTGATGATAATCACAAAATTTATTTTCATCCCACCAAGGGGACTTTATGGCTGGTTCATTTTTTTTAAATCTCAGGTAACTAAATATAATTTTTAAGAATAAATTTTTGTGGCACGGAATGAAGTGGTTCACCCAATGGTGTCAAATGTCTAGGAGGTCCATCTCTGTTTCTCGGTAGTTGACATTATCAAGTTTGTCGTATATTATTAGTTGCTTGCACTTGAGGTTGAGTGGGAGGTGGTGTTTGAGTCACTGCCTATGTATTTGTAACATTAGGCCCTTTTATATTGACCTTTTCTTGCATCGTGTTTATTGTCCATGCATCGACAACGCCATCATTTATGACATTTTTATTTTGAGATCATAATTTTGTCTTGTCATTTGAAATATTCTCATTGTTATTTTCTTTTTTAATCTTAATGACTCCTTTCTGAATGATAGAATCTTCAATATCAATTCCCTTTTTCATGAGATTTTGAATGGTGCTTGAGTGTTTCATCTTTAGCTCATACATCATCTTTGGCACAAGATTTTAAATGAATGAATGTATTTTTTGTTCTTCTGGAATATCAAAGGGACTTTGACTAACAAAATTTCACCACTGTAACAAGAAGATCAAAAATGATTCTCCAAATTTTATTTTAGCTGTGCACAAATCAGCCAATGTAACTTTTCTTGATATGTTAAACACAAAATGAGAGATGAATTTATCTTCCATGATCGTATATTTCCTAGTAACTTAGAATACCATTCCATTGCTTGTCCCCCAAGACTTCTAGGAAAGAATCTCATGAGATATGTGTCATCGTGATGAACTTTAATACAAGAAGTGTAAAACTCTCTAACATGATCAATTGGATTACCTTTCCCTTTGTACTTTTCAAAATTTGGTACTTCAGAGTTCTTTAGAAAAGGAGGCATATATATGCCCTCATCAAATGGATTAAGACAAAGATCTAATTTTGTATAAAGTGTCTACTTGTCCTAGAATTTTATGTCATTAAGTTTCTTTTGTAAGCATTGGATTTATTGAACCATGTCATCATTATGTAAAGAATTTATAGCTTTTTCATGTGTATAAGAACTATGTCTCCATTTAAAAGCTATTGGGCACTGATTATATTCAGTAGTATCTGATTCTGAGGATTCAAAAGAGATTTCTTTGAGTGGTACCACTTGTTGTCTCAGATATCATTGAGGATCTTCTACTTGTTGTTTGGTTGTTGGTGGAAGTCCATACTATTGACCTTGTGGCACATAATATTGTTGAGATACTTTTTTTCAATACCTTGGTGCAAACTATCATTGTTGCAATGTGTTCTATGACATAAACTATTGTTGTTGAGGTTGCACCATATGGTGATGCTATTGTGAAACATTTTGTTTTTGTGGAACATATTATTGTCGTTGTGAAATATACTATTGTTGTTATTGTTTTTGTTGTTGAACATGATATTGTAATTTTTGTTGAGGATATTTTTTTATCATTGTTGTTTCCCATGTTGCTATTATTGAGCATTTTGTTCTTGTTGACGTAAATGTTGTTGCACATATTGATGTTGGTGTTGTTGCGGGTGCTCTTGTTGCTCCTTTGGACCTTGCACATGTTGTGTGACAGGATAAGATTCTTGACCCACTTGTATCATTTTTTGTTGCATGTTATGTTCTTTTTGAAATCCTAGTGGTGCAAGTATACTGCCAAGACATGGAGTCTTATGCTTTGATCTTTTCTCTTGAGACATCATATTGACTTGCACTATATATGGTTGTTGTGGTTTTTGTACTACATGTACTTTTTGAGCCACTCGGGCTTATTGCACTTATTGTGCCACATGTGTTTGTTGGGCCACATATGTTTCTTGAGTCACTTTAGGTGGAATTGGTGAAATTTCAATGATTCTCTTCTTCTTTAGATCAAATGGTGCACTTGGCACAATTGTAGTGGTCACACAAGATGTCGTACCCTTGGCGGTTAATTGAGTGGTCCTTTGGATGTCATTGTAGTTGCAATACTTCCTTAGATTGTTGAATGTGTTACTAAAGGAGGACCACTTTGTTGTGTTTGTTCAAAAGAGGGTATTGTTGACGGGACTTTGTGACCATCTCTTCCAACAGAGGTAAAGTTGTCACTAGGTACCGAGGTACCAGCCAACTCTACCTGAAGAGGTTTTCCAGAGAATAAATTCTCCTAGCCTCCAAGCACCTGGTAGTCGGGTCTTGACGGTGCGGGGGAGATAAGTTGGGCAGGTGCCTATTGTGTGAGGGGATAGATGGTTTTTACTCATCTTCTTTGGGGATTTCAAGAGGGGTGAGGTTTCCTACAAGCATTTGGATTATTAAATAAAATTCAAAAGATCGATCAAGGTTAGACATGCATTTCTATTTATAGTTATGCAATAAACATTCAAACATCAAACTAAGCTCCAATGTAAGGAAACTACTCTAAATACTGAATACACAAAGAACCAGTGATTCACATGCATTAAATAGAAAGGGGAGATAAGATCATTAATATAAACTAGAACATTGGAGCAAAGGACATGAGAAAAAATACTGCACAAAATACATTCGCTAACTCTAGAGATCAGAATAACACATAACAAGCAGCCATAAGGCATTCTTCCTTCTTCATTAACTCAAAGGGTTCTAGCATCACTGGTAAATACATCCATGGCTCCAGGGGAGCATTCTAACTACTAAGAACAACTAAGCATTGAGCTTTTGAGAACAATTGAAAATGAAAAGCTATCTTCTATTACTTGTTGGACTGCAAAATCATCAATTTCACCGACCCTTGTTATGAGGTCAGACCTCTTATTTATACACAAAGTTTGACCTAAAACTAACCTAATATAAATGTACACTCAAAAAATAGAATACGCTATCCTATGGATGATACTACCTACACCACTTACAATCACCTCAAAAGATGTAGAGGTTTGATAAGACAGAGGAAGAAGACAAGAAGAGAAATCTGGAAGAATTGGCATAGAGAAGAGTTCTAGGGTATTTTTAGAAGAAATTTTCTTGTCCCAGTATCTGAGGCTACATGCCTCATAAATTAAGATTGTGGCTCACTATCTTCGATGCACATTAGGAAGTTAATGTAGGAGAGGGACCTTGGGAGAATCACCTTTCAGGGCCATCCCTCCATCTAACATGCCTTATCGGGATCACCTACCTATTGAACCCTTATTAACTGCTTGACAGTGATCGGCCGGCTCTGGGAAACCTGGACACGGATCACTACGAATGAATACAAAAATTTAGACCTAGAATTCTAGATTCTGGGAGCTTATGCTCAAAGAATAATGAATTTACAAAATTGTACCCTTTTGGTGAAAATCTCTAGAGTCTCGAGAACTCTATTGTTCCTTGTTTTGTTTAAAGGCCTCCAAAATCTGGCCAATTCCATCTTTATCTATGTCTTTGACATTTTCCCACGAGTCACTGATGACTCCAAATTGTTCCTTTATATCTTTGGCCCCATCTTAGAATTCTATAGCTATCTTCACCAATTCATGAGCCCGGAGCATCATCGTGGATAGTCTTGACATTTTTCCTCCATCAAAATTTCTGGCGGAATGGTACCAGGATTCCATTAGCTCATCAAATTTTCTTAGCACAAAATCTTCTCGGGCACAAGTCCCGGTGTGTGTATGATTTAGTGCACTTTTTATCTACAACATGACACTATAATAGATCATTATATTAGTGAAAAAACATAAAAAGAAAGGGTTTCAAACTAAACACTAAAACTGATCTATTGCTTCCTATCTAGGACGAGTTTGAAGAATGCCATAATCATGCCCGCAGATTTTGCACAAATTAGTGATATATACAACCTAAGAATGGAAGATTTGAATACAAAAAAATCAAATGCCTAAGAAACATGCATATTAGCTCTAAAAATGATGATAATAACAATGCATAATATTAAATCTAACATGTATTATGGATTCACAAGTAATCTAAACAACATAACAATGCTTTGAACTCTGAAAATTAAGGGCCATTTGTGCTAAAAAATCATCCTATTTATAGAAGAAATGAGGAGAGAGAGGGGGGAAAAAGGTAATTAATGGAGGTGTAAAAACCATTAATAAGGTGTAAGAGGCATTAATGCCAAAGGCATTAATGAGGCATGGCTTGAGGAATCTCCATTAATGATGCATTAATGAGATCAATTAAGAAGCATGGTGAGGGGTGTAAGTCCAAGCTTGAGAAAGTGGACTTAGAGGGAGTCAAGCTTGAGAAAGTTGACTTTCTCAAGTGGGTTGAATTCCTAATCATAAAATTAGGAATGTGACAACATTAGGAAGTGGGTTAGGATAGGATTAAGATTAGGATTAGGCTTAGCATGGGGGGAATAGATTGGGATGGGTTTGAACCCAGGGTTAAGGTGGTTGAGATATGTTAGGTTAAGGTTAAGGGGAATATTAAATGAAATAAATTATATTTAATATATTCATTCAAAAATAGGGAAATTAATTATTTAAGCTTTTGATTGCTTTAGATAATTAATTAGGACTATAGCCAATTAACTAGATTAATTTAGGCTAGGGGATAGGGTTTTGCAAGTGATGAGGTATAATTAGGATTTATTTAATTCCTTTTAAATTAATTACCTTAGCCATGTTTTGATTTGAATTGATTTGATTTGATTGGCTTAGGTGATTAATAAAATTGAGTGATTAAACCACTTAGGAGATTAAATTTCATTTGAAAGAATTATGCCAATCGACTGAAGAGTTGTCTGGACATAATTGAGGGTATGATCACACTTAGGGAAAATAGGGTCTATGGTTAGAGAAGACCAAATTAAGGTAGTTACATTTTAACCTCTTTGAATTGATGTGCGAGCAGCGTATCAATTCAAAGAAAGTTTTTTTGATGTTGACTTCAAAAAGTTTGAGAATTTCACTCATGATCGACTGAAATGCCCCATGAGATCATTCTCACACTTGATTGAACTAAATTGATAGAATTGACTTTGAACTTGATCGAACAAAGGTCAATAAGCAAAGATCTTAAAGATACCAATTCTAAACTTGGTTTTCATCCAAAGATTGATAATACTAACTCCGAACTTGGTTATCATCCGAAAGTCAGTATGAAGCTGCCAGGAGCTTTAATAAGAATCTAAGAAAAAGTAGACATAGGATATATAGTTTGTGGGAACCGAAGCCTTCAATCCAATAGTTCCAACTTAGCCAAGGAACTATCATGCCTTTAGTTTTTTTGATAATGAAGTCATTTTAATGCTGTTTCAAGCAAGAATTTGATTCATAATAGTGTGATCATGCCCCCTCAGGAAAAAAATTGAAGGAAAAAGAATAAAATACCTCTATTGAAATGATGTATCACTTGCATGGATCAGTTAGATCAAGAAAGAATGGATTGAGAAGAACTGAAGAAATGAAGGGGTGTGTTTAAGAGAAAACATACTTGTACCAAGTTAATTATGTGAAAAATGTGAGTTTTGAGATTTTGTTCCCGATTGATCAAAGATTTTGGGAGTCATGGATATCAATTATATAGATGATGTAATTAACTTGGATTTCAGATGAATCAAGAATTTGTTTCAAGCTCAAGGCCCTTTTATGCTATTTTTTCTTTGTTTAAAATGAATCATGAAATCTCTAAATGTATCTATATGCAGACTCTTAGGACTGTCACTAATTTGTAGATATTGTAACATTTTTATCATCATCGTGCACTTTTTAGAATGGATACCACGTGATAGTACAATAATCACTAATACCCACTGATATTATGAAAGTATGAATACTATGTGTACGCCTCTCTTTCCAGTTCCCACAGCTTTCCAAAGGTGAGGGTTAGTAGCAAAGGTTCACAAATGAATGCAAATCAAGTATATAATGACTACTAAATGAATAACAGAAATGTGAGCAATAAAATGTACAAGCAAGAGAAAGGAAGAAAAATAAATGCAAACCCCACGATGCTTGAAGCTTCTATTATTTCTCTCTACTCCTTCCGAAACACTGTTCTTGATGCTCAGTATTGGTGGGGCAGCGTCTATGACTTGAGAAGCGTCGAGAATTTGATAATTGAAATGTGTGTGTGTGATCACAAGATGGCTTGAATGCTAAAACCAAACTAACAGAGTAATGGCGCACGAGAGCTTGAAATCTTGGATCCTTCAAATGGTTATGAAGGGTTTATTATATAGGAATTGGTGATGAAATGAACGGTTGAGATCAATCCCAGAGATGGGGAGATGAACGGTTGA
>MU222369.1:120381-130794 GCA_018584345.1 Thuja plicata | reverse complement strand
GCTGTGTCAGATGGGCCAAATGCTTGTTCGCAAAGCTCATGATTGTGACAATATTGATTGATAGTTTTGATTTCTCTGATCATGTTGGCAGCTGATCAAGCTGTGTCAGATGTGCCCAATGCTTGTTGCAAAGCTCATGATTGTGATAATTTGATTGATAGATTTTGATTTGATCAATTTGGCAACTGATCAAGCTGTGTTAGATGGGCCCAATGTTGATTTGCAAAAGCCGATGATTGTGATAATTGATTGACTGGGCGTGTTGTCCCTTGCTCTCTTGATAACCGAGTTGGTTTTATTGCTTTGGGATTTTTGCAAATTTTTGAATGTTTTTGATGAAGATTTGATTTTCTCTTGATATTTGATCTTTTTAGGATTTTTTAGAACATTTAGAATTTCCCCCTAGTCTGGTGGACTAGTATTAACCATGGGTAAGTGCTTGGTGCTCAGAGGGGTTTGCACTTCTGGATATTGCTTGGGATAGTCAGTCTTGCATTTTGAAGTGTGCTCAAGCTTTTATAGCTCATTGATGGTGAAGCTGGATATGAACACTTGGCACCTATTTGTCAGGTTTTCACCAAGGTACCTACTTAATAGTGCCTGATTGCTAGGTTTTCACTTAGAGAGCGATGTTGTTTTCTCTTTACTTCTTTCTTTTTTTTTTTGTTGTCGCCAAGGCGCCTGATTGCCAGGTTTTCACCAAGGTAACTTTTGTATTTTTTTGATTTTTTTTTTTTTTGGTATTTTTTGGATATGTAGATTAATGCCTTAACCATAGAGACCTTTAAGGGTAGAACCTCTTTAGGTGCATGCTATTGATGTAGTCGAGGAGCTGATCTCCTTCTAGTGTTGCTAGTATGAATGCCCCACTCTGACTAGAGCTGACAATAACAAATGGTCCTAGCCAGTTAGGCTCAAACTTACCAGGTTTGATTCGCTCTGCTTGATTCTTCTAATTCTCCATGAGGACAAGGTCTCCTACCTCAAATGTTCATGGCTTCACCTTTTTGTGATAGTTCTTTGTAAGGCAATTCTGATAGCCTTGTAAGTGGTCAAAGGCATGTTGCCTTCTTTCATCTAGTAACTCTAGTTCACTGAGCCTTGCTAATCTATAGTCTTCGTTAGAAACTAGGTTCTTCAATGATATCCTTAGGGATGGGATTTCCACCTTGAGGGGTAATACTACCTTTGTTCCATAGACTAGGGAGAAAGGAGTTGCCCCTGTTGGTGTTCTCACACTAGTTCTGTATGCCCATAAAGCGGGACTAAGCTGTAGATGCCAGTCTCTCCCTGATTCATTCACTGTTTTCTTCAAAATTTTCAAGATTGTTTTGTTGGTAGCTTTGGCTTGGCCATTCCCTTGAGGGTAGTAAAATGAGGAGAACCCTTGTTTGATGCGGAACTGTTCACATAGGTCTTCAACATCCTTGTTTTGGAAAGGGGTACCATGATCCATCAGGATTGTTTGGGGGATCCTGTATCGACAGATGATGTGATTAAGCATGAACATTGCTATCTATTTTCCCATGATGTAAGTGAGGGGAATTTCTTCCACCCACTTTGTGAAGTACTCCATTGTTGCTATGATGTACTTGTGTTTTTTTGTTGAAGAAGGTGTTATCTTACCCACTAGGTCAAATCCCCACATTGAAAATGGTAACGGTGATGTGATGGGATTTAATTCCTAGGCTAGTGCATGGATGAGGTATCCATGAATTTGACACTATCTGAACCTTTGGACATTCTTGTGTGCATCTATCTCTATTGTTGGCCAATAGTATCCCATGCAAATTATTTTCTTAGCTAAGCTGTTGCCACCTCCGTGGGTTCCACATATTCTTTCATGTACCTCATACAAAGCTTTCTGGGATTCCATGGAAGTGAGACAACATAGTAATGTTCCATCGAGACTTCATCTGTATAGAGTAGTGGAGAGGAGGGTATACCTAGAGGCTTGGTGGATGAGGGACTTTCTCTGGTTCCTAGACAAGTTTGGGGGTAAGACATTGTTTTGGAGATAGCTATAGATGTCTTGGTACCATGGGGACTCAGGACCAACAAGGACACATGCTGATTCTATGATAGATGCTTTATGTGATGGCACCAAGATTTTCTCCACTAGAAACTAGAATTTGGTATCGTTACCTGACATATCAATCAGTGATGCTATGGTAGCCACCGCATCTGCCACTTTGTTCTATGCTCTTGGGACTTTCTCGAAGAGAATATAATGAAACTTGGTGCGTAGTTGTTCCATCTATGCTTTGTAAGGTATGAGCTTATCATCCTTGGTCATTTAATCATTGTTAACTTGGCTAATGACCAACTGTGAATCACCAAAGACTTTCAGGTTCTTGATTATCCATTGAATGACTATCTTTAGACCGATGACCAATGCTTCATATTCTGCTATGTTGTTGGTGCATTAGAAGTTAAGTCTGAAAGAATTTGGAATTGTATCATGATCTAGGGTGATAAGCACTATCCCTACCCCCACTCCATGGTTTGTACATGATCCATCAAAATAAATTTGCCATACTTCGATCATTGGTTGTAGTGTCATGATAGATTCATTAGGAAAGTTAGAGATAATAGGCTAGTGGTCTTGAATCGGTGCCTCTGCTAGTTGATCGGAGATCACTTGTCCTTTGATAGCCTTTCTGTCTACATACTCAATGTCGAACTTGCTTAAGATCATTACCCATTTTTCCAGTCTTCCAGTGAGGGCTGCTTTGCTTAATAGGTACTTGAGAGGATCAATATGTGCAACCAATTTCGTTTGATGACTCAACATGTAGTGTCTTAGCTTTTGGGAAGTGAACACAACTGCCAGGCATGACTTCTCTATTGGTGTGTAGTTTAGCTCATATCCAACCAATGTTTAGCTTAGATAGTAGATGACCCTCTCCTTTCTTGCATCATCATGTTGTGCCAAGAGGACACCTAATGTTGATTCTGTCGCTGAGATATGTAGAAGCAATGGTCTACCTTGTATTGGTGGTACCAATATCGAAGACTTAAGAAGGTAGTCTTTGAATATCTGAAATGCCTGTTCACATTGTTCTGTCCATATTAACTTGATGTCTTAATGCAATAGATGTTGGAATGGGTGGCACTTGTCTGCCATTTGAGCTATGAAGCGTCTTACCAATTGGAGCCTTCCTTGTAACCCTCTTAGTTATCTCAGGTTTGATGGTGGAGGCATGTCCAATATTTCCTTGACCTTTGTTGGATCCACTTCAATTCCTCTATGTGATACTATGAACCCTCGTAATTTTCCGCTGTGACACCGAATGCACACTTTTTTGGATTTAGTCAGACTTTGAATTCCTCCATTCTATCAAAGATGGGTCCCAAAACCTGTAAATGATCCTTTCGAAGTATGGACTTTGCTAGTATATCATCCACATAATCTTCCATTGTCTTGTGGATGAGATCATGAAATATGGTTGTCATCGCCCTCTGATATGTTGCTCCAACGTTCTTTAGATTGAATGGCATAACATTCCAACAATATGTTCCCCAAGGACATGTGAAGGCCATTTTGTGTTGGTCCTCTAGTGCTATCCTTATCTGGTTGTAACCTGAGAAGCCATCCATAAGTGATAGCATTTCATGCCCTGCAGTTAGGTCCACTATCATGTCGATGTTTGGTAAAGGAAAGTCATCTTTGGGACATGCTATATTGAGGTCCTGGAAGTCTGTGCAAATTTTAATCTAACCACTGTGCTTCGTAACTGGTACTAGATTAGATATCCAATCTGCATATGGTATAGGTCTGATGAATTTAGCATCCAGGAGCTTTTTCAGTTCTACCTTGACTGATAATGCAACGTGAGGATGCATCTTTCTTAGCTTCTGTTTGACAGGTTTAGCATTTGGTAGCAAGGGGAGATGGTGTAGAACCAACATTGGATCTAATCCTAGCATATCTGAGTAAGACCATGCGAAATTGATCATTCTCACTTTAAATAAACTAATGAAATGTTCTCTCTCCTCAGGGGTGAGAGATTTTGCCAAGTAGATATTCTTTGGGTTCTTGTCATCACCCAAGTTAATTTCCTTTGTCTCTTCGGCTAGTAGTGCTGATTTCTCCTCTGTTAGGGGGAGAAATTCCTTCTTTCCATCTTTTAGCACATCTGTGAGGTTTTTTCTAGAAGATACGTCTTCTTTTAGCTTTTTATTCTTTTTTTTTTTTTTTTTCTTTTGTGGACTGGAAAGAGGTGCTTTCTCCTCGAAGTATGCTACTCTATCTAGGTTGATAGAGAATCATGCCTTGTGATCTCCTAAAATAATGCCTTCCCTTAGTCTCATGAAATGAGCTATTGCCTCATCATTTTCAAAGACATCAAGATCAGGTGGTCCTTGTTGATCCCACTCTATAAGCTCAGGGTGTACAAGACAGACACTTTCACTACTGTTTAGCTTTGGTTGACTGAACGAGACTGCTGATATGGTGCCTATGAAATTAGACTATGATGAGGATGCACCACTTGAGTTCTGATGAATGATATGTTTGTATATACAGGGTTTTTTGGTAATGGTCAGTTGTTCAAACATGTCTGCTAGGTTTATGATAATATTGACTTGAGAGAAAAAGTAAGGGATTGATGGTTCAAAGTCATGGAGGGATCTCCACTCATACTCATTGGAGTCAGTCTCAATGGAATGTTTGTCCAATGTCTCACTTCCTTGGGTATCATCAATTGCTAAGTGTAGGTTTATTTGGGATTGTGTAGATCCCTCTTCGGCGGGCAACAATTGCGCTAATATGTTTCTTATTAGGACATGCTCAGTGTTGTGCCCCTAGTGCATCTCTACTATTTTCTCATGATTGACTTGAATTTATTGAACCATAGGACTAGTGCTTTGTTGTCCATAGCCCAAACCTCTAGTGTTTCTTTGGGTTGGTGGGAGAGGCAATTCATATATGCCCTATTTCCTTGACCCTAGTTTGGTTGTACCATTGTACCCAAACCTTTGTATCATTGTGTAAGCGTTATCGTAGTTTTCCAAAGGTAAGGGTGGTTGGACTGTCTTAGGGGAGTCTCTGTATAACCAGGTATTGATGTCTTCCTCAAAAGGATTCTCTTCCGCTATGTCCCCCCATCAGACAAAGGTTGTGGGTGGACATCTAAAAAGAATCGGTTGCTGAGTTTCTGTTGCAATGACAGGTAGTGGCATACCGTTAGTTCTAGGGCTTAAAGGCATGTGCATGATTGTGAAAGAATTTTCATATCTATATTCACCACATCCTTTGTCCGTGATGGATATCTTGCTTTCTTTTTCTGTGATATCCTTAAGATTTAGATTTGAAGAGGATGAGATTCTTGCATCTTGATTCTTGACTAACTTACCTACTACTCATGTGACATCCTTGGGATTTGATTCTAAAGAGGATGGGATGCTTGCATCCTGTTTTGATGGCACCTAGTTATCAGTGCTGATTTGGACTGCATTGCAATATTGGAAAGGATTGGGATCTCCCTCTATGATGATCTCTTACCCTTGGTGAGGGAACTTGATGCACTGATGGTATGTTGATGTTACAGCTTGCATTTTGTGTATCCAAGGTCTCCCTAATAACATGTTGTATCCCAAATCAAGGTCTAAGATTTGGAAGGGTGTGTTTTTGACCACAGGACCAATGCGAATAGGTAGAATAATAATACCCTTAGAGGACCTTTCCTCTTCATCATATGCTCTGATATTTATCCTTCTAGTGACATCAATGCTTGATTTGGAATAACCCAGTTTCTTGATTAACTTTAGAATACAAATGTTTAAACCAGCTCCACCATCAACAAGGACCCTACGGACAACACTTTTGTGGATTTGGACAGGTAAGTGTAGAGGATCATTCTGCAGGGGCTTATGCGGTGGCACATCACATTCTGTGAAGGTGGCATGTTTGTTAGCTTCTATATGGTTGACCATCATTTGGAAGCTTTCTGGTGTTATGTCCCTTGGGAAAACTACATTTTGAAGTGCTTGATCAAGTGCTAGTTTATGCTGCGGAGATATGCGCAAGAGCTCAAACATGGATATCTGGGTAGGTGTGTGCTTTAGTTGGTCCACTATGCTTGTTTGTGGATCCGAGTTTTCTATAGGATTGGTTGATGTAGTAGATAAGGATGGTACTCCTTGCAAGATGACTCTAGCATGACATGTAGTTACAACACAATTGTTACCTTGGTCCCTGATAGTGATTGTGGCCACATGATTATTTAAAGGATTTAGGCAATTTATGACATTATCACTATTGGCATATGTATAGTTAACTTTATTGGTTTGTCCACCAGACTCGGAGGCTTTTCCTTTGTTGTGATCATGGAAGGTATCATTAAAAATGGTGTGATCAGTTGTGCCTTTAGCTTGAGTGTTCGTCACATTGATGATCCCTGTGTAAATGAGATTGGATAGCATGTTTCAATCGATAGCAGTTGGCTATTTTGTGCCCCTTGACCCGATGAAACTCACAAAAGTCTTTGTCATTATACCACCTTGGCTTGTTTTCCTCTTGTTCAAAGTCTCTAATTGCTGGGAGAGTGATAGTGTTTGATTGTATCAGCTTACGTAAAGCGGACTCTATTGGCTCTCCCAATGGTGTGAAATCTCTTTGTTGGAATTGAAACTGTGGTTTGCGTTGATTCTATTGTTGACTGTTTGACACAATGGCTGCTTGTACAGGGGGGGTGGGTTCTGGATGTATGATTTTTGAGTGGGCCCTGTGGGGTTTTGGTTTGCCATAGGTGCGCCTTGTAGTGACACCTTGGGTTGTGCATAGTTGATCATCTTTACATCAATGACACCATCACTAGTGACATTTTTGTTCTTGTTCCACCACTTAGCTTTTTCTGTTGCATTCTTATTTTTGTTCATTTGCATAGGATCTACAAGGATTCCTCTTTTGACCAAGTTCTGCTCACAACAAACTCCTCTTTCGATGAGTTGTGTGAAATTTGGAGCTAACTGTAGCTCTGTTGTGAATGACATGTCTGGGATCAGATTGTCAACAAACATGACCATCAAGTCTTGTTCAGGCACATCATATGTTATATGGTTTTCCGTGTTCCTCCATCTCTGTAGGAATTTCACAAAGGACTCTCCATCTTTTTGTTTAATGTCGCAAAGGTCCTTGATGCTGACCTTGCACTCGATGTTATGATGGACGTGAGCTATGAACTTTTCAGCCAATTCTCCCCAAGACTGAATGCCATGAGGTAGATGTGAGAACCATTCCATTTTTGGTCCGGCTAAACTTTGTGGGAACAGTCGCATTAGATATGTCTCATCATGAGCGACTTTGACGCAACTAGCAAAGAACTCTCATATATGCTCAATAGGGTTGGTGCTACCCCTTTACTTGTCAAATTTTGGCACTGAGAAGTGGTTTGGGAATGGAGACATTTGAAGAGAATGGTCAAAGGGGTATGGGTATAAATCCTCTGCGGTATAGGATTTAGTTTTCCCCTAATTTTTCATAACCATCATTTGGGTTTGAAGGGTTTGCATTTGTTGCATTAGCATGTCTGTTTGATATTGTGGCTAATGCGTGTGGACATTCCTTTGTGTTGTGGTGGGTATGAGGCTGTGGCTCTATGTCCCTTGAGTAGGAACATATGATTTCATCCTAGGGACTTGATATTGATTCCCCATCGAGTGATTGGTGACTGGAAGGACATGAGTAGTCCATGGTGGTTTATGATGTGTTTTCTGTTGTGACTAAAACTGGGGTTGATAATGCTGGGGTAGGTATTGCTACTACTGAGGTTGGGTTTGAAACTGGGGTTGCTGTTGTTGAGGTTGGATATGAGGCAACTAAAGTTGGGGTTGCTATTGCGGAGGTTTGATATGAGGCAACTAAAGCTGGGGTTGCTGTTGCGAAGGTTGGATGTGAGGCAACTAAAGCTGGGGTTATTGTTGCAGAGGTTGGATGTGAGGCAACTGAAGCTGGGGTTTCTGTTGCGGAGGTTGGATGGGTGTTGGAATGGGAAAAGATGTAGCTTTGGGTGGGCCTTGACTGTAAATAGGTCCTACAGAGATGGATCCTTATGGGCATGATGTGTTGATCCCAAGGTTAGTGTGGATGGATTGCAGCAGTGACATAGTTTCAGAGTAACTGGTGTTTGGTGGGATGGAAGGCATAGCATGAGAGTTGAACTATGCGGGCCATGAGATTAAGGGTGGAGGCATACTAGTGACCATGGGTGCACTTGGTTGTGAGCTTGTCATGCCTTGAGTAGATGATGTGCTAGCTTGGGTCGGGTCATTGGTTTGATTGGATACAGTCTATGTCGATGTGGGTAAAGTCAATGGTGGTAAGATCTGTGACACAACAGGTAGTATCTGAAGAGTGTGAGTAGTGTTTTGACCTGTGAGAGGGTTTTTGGGCCATATAGTTGATACACTAAATTCAGCGGGGAGTTTGACTCCCTTCTTTATTAGCATGGCTAAGTAACATTCAGGGTTCCTCTCTACAACATCATCAACTAATTTGGTGGAGTAGGCATCTTGTTCCACATCTTCAAGTTCTTCTTCTGTGATATCTTGGAAAAAGGCTGCCCCACGGGGTTGTTCAATGAATAGAGTAGAACTAGTGTTCATGAAGGGATCATTCTCTTGCTTTGTTTCCCAAGCAGGGAAAAAGTTGATATATGACTCATCTAGTTGAGCTCTAGTCATAGACCTTGTGTAAGGTCCTCCATGAGGTGTTTGAGGCATAGCACGGTCTAGGTTTTGTAACTAAAACAAGTGATATAAAGAAAACAAAGAAGAGGATCCTTTCTAAGACAAAGTCTAAGTTATGTTTTGGAAAAAGGTAATTCTAAGGACAAATTTTGATATAACTTGATCTCAAAGTGGTGATGATAAAAGATAGGATTTGCCGACCTTTGTCTTGGACAAAGTCAATTTGAAAAAGATGATGATGTTTGATAAGATGAGATCAAGATACTTCGAGTCTCATCTTTCAAACTAACAATGTTTTTGACAATAATCATGCTTTACAAAGAAAGGGTAATCTTTAATGTTTAGAGATTCACACAATGTTCTTTGTTTTTTCCTAGGATAGACACTAGTTTTGGACACCAAATAAAGAATTTTTTCAAGGTTTTTAGGTCAGAACAAGAATATAGTATCTCTGGTCAAAAAATGTGGTACAATTTCATCGATTGCGATAAAATAACTGGTCGATTATGGTAGTTTTATCACACACAAGGCTTCTGATTCGCAAGATAGTTGACGTTGACAACCCTAGAATTTAACACGTTTGACTCATTTTGACAGTTTGGATGTTTTGTTTTGCATTTTTAGAAACTGATCAAAGGAACAAGCACAATAGAAACTGTGTTTTTGAGAAATGAAGATTGAGATTGTGTATGTTCTACAAATTTTCCTAGTTGCAATGTTATCACGAGGTCTCAACAATGAACAATCAGATTAATCTAGGTCAAATTGGCTTCAGAATACAATGCTATAGGCCCAATTCTTGAATGTCCGTTAGCTCACACAACAATTGTCACGCTACTAGGACATGAAGGTCCATGATGTAGGTGCCCGTGCTTTTTCCATTTCCAGGTATTGTTTTCATGGAGTGAAGATCTCTTTCACTACACAAATACCATGGGACACATATGTTGGGAATCTTGGGGGGAAATTCTGCAACCCCTTGCACTATAATAAGGTATCTATTCAGAGGTAAAATGGGTCGGCCTCTAATTAATCAAGGTTGTAGTAAGGGTCTGTGGTGTCTCTCCAATCATTTTGTACGTGCGTGACTCACTTAAGAGCCTAATTGATCATGCTGGCTCCTTAGGGATATTCACCCGATCTAGACTATTATCAACATGCCTTGCCCAAGCTTGGCTAGATAAGATGGAACTTTGGTTTGCACCTTGTTTATATACCAATCGAAAGGATTACTGGTCTAAGGTCATTATCTGAGGAAGAAGCGCATTCCCTAGATAGGCCTTTCTAAAAAAGTATAAAGGTTTGTAATCTAACAGTTTGTGCAAGTGCACCTAAAACTCAAGACACGAGGTAAATTGATTAAGCTCCAAATTTTGAAATGTGAACTAAGCTACACCACCATACAAGCACAAATGTTAAATTTTAAGCCCAAAAGTAGGTGTTGATTGGTTGTTCAATTTTAGTGCACCAAATCAAAAGATTCTTTGCCTTTGTTCAATTTTAATCCTCACGTCAATTTTAAACCCAAATCTGAAATATGAGGTGTGATATGTTTTGCAAACACTGTTATTTTTAAACCCAAATTGACAAATGAATTCCTTTTAGTTTGTGTTGTTTAAACAAGTTAGTACCAAAAAGGATTATTCACAAAATGAGAATATGTGAAACTTTGAAAAAATGAAATGGTGCTTACCAAAACTTACCCTCCTCTGTCCTTGATGA
>MU222369.1:63236-101496 GCA_018584345.1 Thuja plicata | reverse complement strand
ATGCATATGACATCATCAAATCTAGTTAACTGATTTATCAAAATGGAAACAATCCAGTTCCACTCAGTTAACTGATTCTCCACTATTTATCATTTTGGAAACATTTCAGTTAACTGTGAACTGATTTCGGAAGTTTCCAAAATAACTGATCAGTCAGTTTAGTCAACTAACTCTCTCAACCAATTAAATCACTTGCACATGGATTTTGTTTCTTCAATCGAATCTAAGCCACTCTTTTTGTTCGATCTTGACCATCGATTCGAGAGAGATTTCTATAAAAGAGAAACTCTTTTCCTTCACAAAGGATCCTAACTTTTTATCTAATGTTATTATGCTGCATTTTCATCTTAGCTTTCTTGCATTCTTAGTATTTATTTAATATTTGTTGTTTATTACTTTCAAGCAAATCAATCTAATTTAGAGTACACTTTATTTTGGGTTTAAAACTAAATATCTCATACTTTCAATTTGGTGCTCTAAAATTGAATCCTAACTAGCTTGGATTAATAGCAATTTGTATTTGCATTTGCATTTAGATTAATCAATAGTTTACTCTCAACATATAGCTTTTAAATCCTTTGTTTAGGTCTTCAGTGTAGTCACTAAGCTTGCAATGACTTGAGAGCAAGCTCATACTCCTGCCTTCTAGAAGGCAACAGGTCAACTCTTTCAGACATGCAGGATGAATGAATCCATATTCATTCCTGTATGCAGCTGAAGTATAATAACCATGTTCAAGTGTACTGCTAAATTAGAGGCCCACATTTAGCTAGCACATTTCTGGCGCCCACCATGGGGTAGAATATTCAATTTCTAGCCTCATTATTAACTTTTACATTCAATTTTGTTTGCTATTTTGATGTTGCATGCATGTTTTCAATGATTTGATCATATCTCATAAATGGCTTGGAATCTGTTTATGAAATTTTTTTGCAAGTTGGGGATGGTATCAGGAGCCTACAGTCTGAAAATCAGATTTTTATGATTAATTTTTTGCGATTTATAATATTTTTATGATTTTTCATAAAAAATTAATTCTGGGTGCAAATTAGGGAATTTCTCTAAAAAATTTACATTTCTAAAAATCTCTTCCAATTATAAATGGGGTCTATTCTCTGAGTTTTTTAATTTTCATGACATATAATGACCGAAATAAATACACCTTTGAAATCTGATATGTTTTGAAAAATAGGGTCCCTAGGGTACAAATTAAAGAATTTTTTAAAAATTCTTACTTTTTTGGAAAGATCTTCAAAATCTGAATGGGGTATATTCTTTGATTTTTTTATTTTCATGAAAAATAATGACCAAAATAAATAGATCTTTGAAAACTAGTTTGTTTTGAAAAATAAGGTCCCTAGGGCACAAATTAAGGAATTTTTTAAAAATTCTTACTTATTTGGAAAGCTCACTAATTTTTAAGCGGGGTTATTTCTTTTCATTTCTATTTTTCTAGTCTAGAGATATATCTACAAATTTCATCTTTATGACTAGGTAAAAAGCCTTAAAAAATCAAGGTGCATTTTTTCTAATTTCAATTGATTTGTATGTTTTTCCTTTGTATGCATGTTTTTGTGTTACTGATGATCTTTGCAGCACTTTGGAAATTGTGGGATGAAGAAAAATTGAGAAAACTACTATTGTGTTTGATACAGGATGTTGAAAAAGAAGACTAAAAATACAAACTACTAATGAATCATCTTGCAAGTTGCCTTTGATCGATAGAATGCAAAATATTGTGCTTGCATTTTGTTTTTGATTTCTTAAAATAGGAACCCACATGCAAGAATTCTTAAAATGAACATTTGTTTGATATTTTAGGAATGACAATGATGTCAGGAAACTATGCTCTCACCCTTTTGGGATGATCAGAAATCCATAAACATTATTGTCATTTTCTTATTCTGCTTGAAGTGTCTTTTAGTTTTGTAAACCCAAGGAATTGCATGGACGTATCCTCCCCCTTGCCTTCATAGATCTTGGGTGTAAGAGAAATCCATAGAAATTGTTTAGCGTGGCTACCTCCTGAGTGCTTTAACAAAGCTGGTGAGAGTGGATTGCCCAACCGGTAACAGGCTAAAGCCAAGCCCTTTCAAACTGGTATACAAAAAATGCCATTGTGATTAGTATCACAGTGGACTGGTGTAAATTCATTATGGCAACCAAAATCTCCTCTAGTACCCTAGTGGTGCATTAAATTCCCTACATTGTTAAGGTGAAAACCTTTCTTTGAAAGGATTGGGAGAGCCCCCTTAATTGGGAAAATGACTTGATCACAACCACCTAAATGGATGTCCTTACTACACACTTTGTTCTAGTAACCAAAATCCCTCTATCTATTGGCGCAAAAGGTCAGAGACTGACTAAGACATCCCACACTTTCATGACTCTTAGTAAAGACAATGGTCCCTTGGGAAGTGATTACCCTTGGGATTTAAAGCTTGGTGTGCCTAAGAAGTGAGTGCACTGTAAGGAGGAGCCCGTGCCTCCAAGCTTCTAAGTTGTCCACTATGAGTAGGCGTGGCTAAACTTTGGTTCAAGTGGGAATTCAATAGATATTTCCCTGCCTATCCTAGGATTGTGGTGTCTCTATTATTTTTACAACAAACATTATAATTGATGTGTCTTGCATGGGTGAAGCATCAAAACAAACAGACACCAGAACATTCAAAACAAAACATTGAAACCAAACATCAAAGTGATCAACGATTCAAATTCTGCACTCTCAGTGTTAATTGTCAACTCTTGTTCGAGTTTCTGCATCTGTTATCAAACTTTGGAAATCTATCAACTTTCTATCCAATTCTATATTTTGCTGCGAAGGTTTTGTCTAAATTTTCACCGAATCTGTCTTCTCATCAACATTACTACTAAGTCTATCTTTGACTGCAATCTATTGATAGTCTGGCTTGTTGCTGTTTTGAAATCTGATTTCATTGTGCTAGTCCAAGTGACTTTTTGTCTTATCATATTTGTGTGCGTTGTCCTTATCCTGAGTTGCAAGAGCAGGTTCGTTAACCTTGAATCAAGATTGGAGTCATTGCTTCTCTCTCTCAGTGGGACTTTATCTCCTTTGTCCATTTGTCTTGGACTTAATCAACACTTTAGATATCACTTTAGCACCTATCAGTCAATCAACTGATTCATCATACCTCCTCTTCAATCTTCTATGCAAGCGCATCAACCCAATCTTACAATGTCTAAAATAAAATGGGCTAAACCTTATGGTCCTAATAACACGCAAGAAGAAATCCTTATGGAAGCTCTATCAAAACAACTTCAAACTATGCAATCTACAATCCAAG
Organism: Thuja plicata; assembly: GCA_018584345.1. Lineage (NCBI taxonomy): Eukaryota > Viridiplantae > Streptophyta > Pinopsida > Cupressales > Cupressaceae > Thuja > Thuja plicata. The sequence goes on along the minus strand of MU222369.1, from coordinate 98,191 downwards.
AATTAAAAGGGGAAAAGGATACACAATCCAACAAATCCTCATCAAGCTTAATCTATCCTTTTCTATTTGATCATTATCAAGCGAGTGACTCCAAATCTGTAAATACTGCTGAAAACACCACAAAGTCTTCCTCCAAAGGGATTAATAACATCGTGAAAGAAAATTCTTGGGTTAAATGCATGAGAGACTTCACTCCTTTGGGGAAATCTTATGAATCTGCATTAGAAGAACTTCTTGATAATGATCTCATCACATTACCTCAAGCCACATCACGTGGACAAAGATTCTTGAGTAACTATTGTGCATATCATCAACATAATGAGCATAAAACTTCATCTTGCATGGATTTGAAACATAAAATCCAAGATCTCATAGATGATGGCATAATCAAAGTGGAAAATCCTAATGAATCATCTAATGTAGATAATGATCTCAAGCATGATCAATATCAGGAATCCATGTCTAGCGATGGTTCACATACCACATCTACTTCTTCCAACATTCCTCCATCTCTTAAAGCTTCACAACTAGCCACACCATCTCCATCAAGAACTGAACCTAATGACGACTATGTCCACCCTCAGGGACTACCTCTAAAAGATATCCAAGCTAATCAACAAATGACTGCAAGTCTTTCTCAGGCTTCAAAGATCATAGACCCAAAGCATCAATGTGCTTCAACGCTTATCATGACTATTGAAAATGACTATCCATCAGCCTTTCAAGAATCCTATATGCAGATCAAAACTCCTACCTCATCCTTAGAATTAGCTCCATGTCAAGAGGACAATCTAAAGTGTGAAGAAATACATATCACTAATGATCAAGATAAAGATACCATCCATCCTTACCCAACAGTTGACCAACATCACATATCTCAAGAGTCTAATGATGATCCTATCATCCCTTTCCATTTCTTCCTAGAAGAAATTCTTACATCTCCTATATCTTATCCATCTCTCAAGCAAGATCAAGATATCCTTTCTGGCATATCTAATCAGCCTATTGAAAATCAAGAGAAAGGTACCCTTTGCACACCATCTAAATATCCTTGTCAAGATCATAGCATCCCATCATCTCCTTGTCACGATCCTCCATATCCACCTCTAGAAAACATCATTCCTCTAATTCCCTTGTAGAATAATAAATCTCCTCAAGCTTCAGTTGCTCCTATCAAAGTTGCTCATGCTACTATTGATATATAGATGAATTCAAATGAGAAGAGCCTTGACAATGTAGCTCATTCTAAAGATGTTGGTATCCCTTCAACACCTTATATCCCTCCATTCAAATGTATGCATCAGTCTTCACTATCCTCCAAATCCACCGTTGGTCCCTATATCCCAAAGCTGAAACCATCAAACCTTCCATCTATATTGGGTCCTTATATCCCTCCATCCACCATGCCTATGACTACTAGTTTTTCATCCACTTACCCTGTCCCCTATCAAGATCAACAAAGACATACATCCTTGAAATATCCTTATCAACCAATCCATTTGAACCAGCCATATCATCCCTATACATCCACACTCCCCAAGTCTTTTGGAAGCAATTTGGATGTGCAACAAAGAAATCAGAAATCCAAGAATCCACTTACATATGAAGATCACTATGTCCCATCTAATCGACATGTGACTACAAAGAGACCGCAAAGGTCCACTGAGAAAAGAATAAAATCAAAGCAAATATGGGTTCCTAAATCCATCATGGAAGAATTGCATTCTAATTCCAAGCAAAGAATAATATCAAAGAAAATATGGGTTCCTAAATCCATCATGGATGAATTGTGTTCTAAGTCCAAGCAAAGAATAATATCAAAGAAAATATAGGTTCCTAAATCCATCATGGATGAATTATGTTCTAAATCATCCAAAAGCAAAGGAAAATAAAAAGCTATGTGGATTCCCAAGTCTATTCCAAAGAAATTGGATACAAAAAGAAAATCAAAAGTTATGTGGATTCCCAAGTCTCTTTTAAAAGGCTTGAACAAAAAGGAAAAGTCAGAGTTGGCATCCAAGCTTCCAAAGTCTTCAATTGCATCTCCATCTAAATGTATCCCATCTTCTAACTCTCTTTTGGGTCCTCATGTCCCAAAATCCATTACCTTGAATACTTCATCCATCTTGGGTCCTTGCATACCAAGACCCATTTACACTCATCCATCAAAGTCTTGAGCTATTCCATTCAATTTTCCTCCATTTGTCCACTACCCTTCAAAGGGCGTGTCAATGTTGATCTCATCACCTTTTCCATCACCTACCTCTTACCCATCCATCTCATATCCTTCCATCCCTCTTATCTAATCCATCACATAAATCCTTGGCTACTATCTTCCTTATCCTCCATATCATGTCTTCTCTACTATTACCCTATCAGCATCTTTGAGCACACTTTCAGTGGCCTTTGCCTATCATAGCATATCTTTCAAATGAGCACTATCTAAAGAGAAAGAAGCTAAAGTTCCTCCATAAATAAAAAAGTACAAAAAAAAAGAAAAAAAAAAAAGAAAAAATTGGAAAAAGTCCTAAAAAAATGATCATCTTGGTGAAAACTTAGCAATAGGCACCTTGACGCATCAATCAAAAAAATAAAAAAATATAAAAAATAAAATAAAAAATGAAAAATTGAAAAAAAAGGATGGAAACACAGGCATGCTTACTAGGTTTTCAATGATCACCTCAATCAAGAAAGACCCCATTGCTTGGGGTATCTCAGCTTCATCGCATCAAATCAAGTTGAGATTATGATAAATCAAAAGTAACCCAATCAATTGTCTTATACAGTGATGGATACACTCAAAACTAGACAAATCAGTCTTAGATGAGCTATTCATTATTGAAACCAGGCACATTGATCAAATTGGCTTCATCGCTTTAAATCAAGTCAATTTCTGCTAAATATCATTTCTGCCAAGTAGTTGAAAACTTGGTAAACACGCGTCTCTTGTACTCCACACTCCATCTACCAATGCTCAATCTTGGAAATCCTTTTCTTTAGTTTGTACATAGCTTTCAGTCACTTTCGTGACACTCTGGTTCTTCTGAGAACCCTCCTGGCTTGAAACCGATCTAGAGTCATAACCTGGGGGCAATCAAATCATATTTTTCCTCGCTGCATGAGTCAAGTCAGTTATCATTGTTTGCTACTAGGGGCATGGGTCCCCAATTTGACCACATCTTTGGATTACACCAGAGTCAGTAATATTGTCATTTATGAAGGACAACTCGCTACTGACACAAACAGGTGTTTCTCAATACCACAATCAACAGTGTTTCTTAACACTATCTTTCGATACATCTATGCTTCTTAACACACATTGGATATCTCAAATGTAAACATCAGATCGATAGCAATCAAACACAAAGCACTCACAAGAACAACAATGTTTCTCAACACCTCATTCATATACACATTCAAAAACTTTGAACATGGCTGAAGTATGCTAAACTTCTATTTGTATGCTATCTATTTTCATTGATTTTGTTAATCTTTTCTTTGTCTACTACTTGTTGGTGTGGTCCCAATGATCCAACAACATCAAATAAACTAGGTGTATGTGATAAGAGCTCCTACATTAAGGTGGAAAAGCCTCACATCCCTCGATCCTCTTTATTTGTATGCCAAGGTGAGGTTGGAACTATCTCTTTGACTGTTATTGCTCTACTTGTTTACGCAAGACCGCACTCATGGTTATCTTGGCTTTGAATGCCTAGATACTGGTGTACTCTTGCAACATCAACTGGAAAAAATGTTCAGGTCATCTCGGCTGTTGTGCCTCGATGCTTACATTAGTTTCCCATATATTATCCAATGAAAGTCATATTCATATTGTTATGGTCATAGTGGCACCAGCAAGGATTGTATCAACTCCGATGTTCCAAAAATGCTCAATGATGAAAATTATCAATGCTAAAGCTCAGCGGCTACACCTTAGGTTGCATTCATGTTAGTCTTGCATCTACATCTGCATCTACATAGTGTTGAAATCAGCATAATAACTTTATCTCTAATAACTTTATCTCTCTCCAATGTGAAGGATCTGAGATTCTAATCAATCAATCTTCTCATTGTCAAGTGGTCATGACACCCCTTGATAAATCAACTGTCCTGATTCTATTTTTAGGATCAAAATCAAAATTTGAATTTGACTACTTGCACAACCAATAGAAATCTCTCATTCTTTTCTTCTCATCAATCCATGTATCTTACTTTTGGTCAATCTTGGTCAAACAGGCCCTCTCATCAAGTACAGATTCTATCCTAACCACGTGGGACCTCTTTCTAATCAGATCAATTTCTTCCTAAATTATCTAATCAATTGAATTGCTTCTCATCACTAGGGTACCTAGCCATATTTCGATTTCGCTCCCGAGGAGGCAGGATCAGGACATCAACATTCCAGTGATTACATCCTCAATCAAAACCCCATCACTTGGGGCATCTTAGCTTCATCACATCAAATCAAGTTGAGATCATCTCAAATCAAAGGCAACCTAATCAATGGTCTTATACAGTGGTGAATACACTCGAAACCAGACAAGATCATCCTTATATGGGGCAATCATTATTGAAACCAGATACATTGATCAAATTGGCTTCATCGCTTCAAATCAAGTCAATTTGCTTGCTAATCAAATCTCTTAATGGTAATTAGTTTCATCACTTCAAATCAAACTGGTTATTCATTCAAACCAATCAAAAGGTTTAAGAGTTCCTAACAGATGTTCAATTTCATTGCTTCAAATCAAACTGAGCATTCTATTTTATATCTTTTGATAAATCTTCATCCAATCAAGCTTGGAGTCGATTCCCTCTTCTAAAGAATGGTTTCATCACTTCAAATCAAACTATTCTTGATCTCATCAGTAATAGTTCTTTGAATCAATGCGCTGATCACACATCAATTCAAAGGGGAAAATGTAATCACCTAAACATGGTCACATAAACACTAGACCCTCAATCTCAGCAATTAATCAAGAAACCCTAATCTTGATTATTCTAAGTCCTAAATCAAACAAGAAATTCATCACAGTTGAGCTGATCTGACCTAAACCCTAGGTCCTAATCAATCATCATACTTGATTAATTAATTAATTCCTAATATCACATTACATTGGCAAATATATCTTATGTTAATTATTTAATTGATATTATGACATATTAATTAAATAAAAATTACAAAATTGTCAATTAAATCAAAAAGGAATTAAATTAATTATAAAAACATAAATGTGCATCCAAAATCAATTAATTTATTAAAAATGCATATGACATCATCAAATCTAGTTTACTGATTTATCAAAATGGAAACAATCCAGTTCCACTCAGTTAACTGATTCTCCAATGTTTATCATTTTGGAAACATTTTAGTTAACTGTGAACTGATTTTGGAAGTTTCCAAAATAACTGATCAGTCAGTTCAATCAACTGAATCTCTCGACCAATTGAATCACTTGCACATGGATTGTGCTTCTTTAATTGAATCTGAGCCACTCTTTTTGTTCGATCTTGACCATCGATTCGAGAGAGATTTCTATAAAAGAGAAACTCTTTTCCTTCACAAAGGATCCTAACTTTTTATCTAATGTTATTATGATGCATTTTTGTCTTAGCTTTCTTGCATTCTTAGCATTTATTTAATATTTTTTGTTTATTACTTTCAAGAAAATTGATCTAATTTAGAGCACACTTTATTTTGGGTTTAAAACTAAATATCTCATACTTTCAATTTGGTGCTCTAAAACTGAATCCTAACTAGCTTGGATTAATAGCAATCTGTATTTGCATTTACATTTAGATTAATCAATAGTTTAATCTCAACATATAGCTTTTAAATCCTTTTTTTAGGTCTTTGGTGTAGTCACTGAGCTTGCAATGACCTGAGAGCAAGCTCATACTCCTACCTTCTAGAAGGCAACAGGTTGACTCTTTCAGACATGCAGGATGAATGAATCCATATTCAATCCTGTATGTAGTTGAAGTATAATGACCATGTTGAAGTGTACTGCTAAATCAAAGGCCCACATTTAGCTATCACAAACCTATGTATAGAAATCCTCTAACAAGGTCACACTTAATAGTTTGTTTGTAACCTTTAACAGGGTTGGCTCCTAATAGGGCTCACTTCAGAAGAGTGAAAATTTGGGGTACCGGTCCTAGTGGTTTTTCCATTAACAGGGTTTCCAAATTAAAATCCTTGTGTTATGTGTTTATGTTTTATTACTTTATTGTTTTTCATTTCACATATGCATTTATGGATTGATTGGTATACTCTACATATTTACTGAGTATCGATGAATAAGTTTTACTGCCTATCGGTTATCAAGGAGAAGAAGGACAGACAAGGTAAATCGACAGACAGTTATTTATTTCAAGTATTTCAAAGGCATACATCTTATAGGGACTTAATAATCTAAGGTATATTAATTGGTGGATTGAAGTTTAAAGGATAAATTTTTGAGGCCACTGATTCAGCCCCCCCCCTCTCAATTATTACTAACAGGGTATAGATTGGTTAGTGAGGTAGGAAATGATATTAGTATATTGAGATTGGTTTTGGGAGTTCAAAGAAAAAATTACTTGGTATATAGGGGTATCAAAGGCTGGGTAGGATAATTCTTCCACCAAGAATTCATAGTGGAATTGATGTTCCTCCAGTTGTAACATGGATGCCAGCATAGCCATGGAATTTGCAACTTTATTCTTAGTTCTGGGTATCTACTGGAACATGATGAAGACAAAGTACTTCTTTAAGTCCTCAACCAGTTGCTTGTAGGGCATCAAATTCTCATCTTTCATCTGACAATCTCCATTGAATTGATTGATAACAAGCTGGGAGTCACCATACACATGTAACTCTACCATCTTCCACTTCATAGCAAGTTTAGGACTGTTTACCAATGCTTCATATTCAGAAATGTTATTTGTGCATGGAAACATTAATTTGTAGGACTTTGGTATCTTGTAGCCTTGAGGAGTTATGAATAGAACCCCTGCTCTAGATCCTTTTTGCATGAAAGAACCATCAAATTAAATCTTCCATGGATACTCAGTTATATGCATAATTGTTTCATCAGGGAACTCAATTCTTAAAGGTTCATCATCTTGGAGTGGGGAATCAGCTAATTGATCTACCAGGACTTATCCTTTAATAGCCCTCCTATCCACATATTCAATGTCAAATTCTCTCAGAATGAGGGCCCACTTTTCCAGACATCCTGTTAATGCTGTCTTGCTTAGGAGGCACTTTAAAAGATCTATCTTTGCAATGAGCCTTACTGTATGTGATAGCATGTAATGTCTAAATTTTTGTGATGCAAAGACAACTTCTAAGCATGCTTTCTCAATAATTTTGTAATTGATTTTATAGGAGAATAGTGTTCTACTGATGTAGTAGATTTCTCTTTCTTTCTTAGTTTCATCCTCTTGTGCCAGAAATACTCCTAGTGATGTGGCTGTAGCTGAAATATACAGGAGTAATGGCTTTCCATGAATGGGTGCCATAAGAATAGGAGGAGTAGCCAGGTACTCTTTTAATTCTTTGAAGTTGGCTTAACAATGTTCATCCCATTTGAAGGTGACACCTTTATGCAGAAATTTGGTAAATGGTTGTGCTCTGTCCGCAAGTTGTGAAATGAACCTCTTGATTGATTGGAGTCTCCCTTGTAATGTTCTCATTTGACTAATGTTGCATAGAGGATTCATCTCTAGTATAGCTTTGAATTTTGTAGGGTCTACCTCAATTCCTTTTGCTGAGACAATAAATCCTAGGAGCTTGCCTGATTGAATCCCAAAGGCACATTTCTTTGGATTGAGCCTGAGTTGAAATTGCTCCATACGATCCAATATCCTCCTTAAGTCATCAATATGAGCATTTCTTTCTTTGGATTTAGCTAAGGTGTCATCCATGTAATCCTCCATGATTTTATTCATCATATCATGGAATAGAGTAGTAATGGCTCTTTGATATGTAGCATCGAAATTATTTAACCCAAATGACATAATGTTCCAGCAAAATGTGCCCCATGTACATGTAAATGTGGTCTTCTCTTGATATTCAGGAGCAATTTTAATATGATTATATCTTGAGTTCAACCATCCATTAATGAGTATGTTTGGTAGCCTGTTGTTATATCTATGATCATATCAATAATAGGCAGTGGAAAATCATCTTTAGGAAATGCCTTGTTTAAGTCCCTAAAGTCTGTACAAATCCTGATAGATTTATCTGATTTAGATACTAGGACCACATTAGAAATCCACCCTGCATAAGTGACGATTCTGATGAATCCAACTTTTAATAATTTTTCTAGCTCTACTTTTACCAGTAATGCAACATGAGGATGCATTTTTCCTATTTTTTGTTTCATGGGTTTGATCCCAAGAGCTATAGATAAATGGTGCATTATTAATTCAGGATCCAGCCTAGACATATCTATGTAAGACCATGCAAAGTTGATCTTTTTCTCTTTCAGGAACTCAGTGAATTGTGTCTCCTCATCTAACAAAGATTGTGCTAGGTGAATAATTTGAGGATTTCCAGTTGTGCCCAAGTTAACTGGTTGCATTGGTTCTATCAGAACTGAAGGTCTTTCTTGAAAGTGCTTAGGGAGCATATCAAGAATCTCATCCTTTGGCACCTCTGAGAGGTTTTCACCATCAGATACGTCTTTTGTTTTTACTTTTTTAGAATCTGACACTGCCACAACGTGGTTTTCACCATCATTTCTTTTCTTCTTTTTATTTTTCAAATTGTGACTGAGAAACTTGATATCCTCCTATGACATGTTTGTGCTCCTTGCATTGGTGGGAGAAGGGTAAGGTTCACAATAATTTAGATAGAAAGCCAAGGTGTATTCATTAGGGAAGTCTAGGATAGGAGTAGGATCTGTATTAGTGCAATCAATTAGATTTGGGTTTATCAAAGACAAGGATTTAGATTGTGGGAAGGACATCATCGTGTTAGCATCAAGACTATTAACTGACATGACATGTTCTGTTAGGTTTGTCTCTTTGATGTTTAGATCAATAAGAGTTAGATCGTCATTATCGAAGTCATTTTTAGTTATATGTGGACCAAACTCTGTGACTAGTCAGTCGAGTATTCTTCTTCTTCATCTATTTGTAGGAGGAGGCTCCTAGCTTGTCACCTCTGAATTTCTTCTAGACCTAGGAGAACACTAGTCTCTTCATCAATGATTAGAGAAAGGAATACCTCCTCTACTTCAGGAATATCAACATTGTTAGGAGTAGTGTTAGAATACTCTTTGTGTGCTGATGGAGATGCAAAAATGTGGATCACATCTATTTCAATGTCTTCTGTAACAATAGATAGATCATCCCACTCATAATCATGTGAGTCAGTTACTTCGTCATCAGACCTGTTCAATAATTCAACAATAGTTACCTGATGTACCCTATTAGCCAGTTGTAGATCAAAGTGTGGTAAGTCAGGGACATGTGAAACTGTAACTGACTACCCCTATTTAGGATGTGAATCCTATTATCAAGGTGTATCTTCAGTACTTTTTGTGACCAATGGTACTACTGGATTGCCTTCTGTTGTTTCTTCTACCTCTTGAATAGATGTTTGTGCTAACAAAGGCACATGAAGGTCTTGTGGTACTTCAAAGATTGGTACATAGCACTCTCTTTGATATTCAGGACTCTCCATACCAACATGTAATAATCTCTCATAGGACCATTGTTCTAGTTCTATTTCTTCTATTTCATCACTCCCTTTGTCAAAAACTGGACTATCGCTTGAAGTAGGGTTTTTATTATTGAAACCTAGTCCTATTTTATCTTTGGTATTCTTGAATTCCATGTGTATAGGTTCAATAAGGCCTTTTCCTTTGTCACCTTAAGGTCCTTTTCCTTTCTATCCCATTTGTTTAAGAAGGTTATATCCTTTACCATACTTCTCTGGGGGTATTTCGACATGTTTTACCTCAGCTTCCTTTGGTTCTCCCTTGTAAAGACAGGCCAAGACTGGTTGTTCTTCTATGTTATCTTTAGGAGAGGTAGATGCTTTGACCATGCTAGTTGCTTCATGAATTTATGGAATTTGAGATGCAACATGTGTGAATGATGAGGAAGGTTTTCTATAAGACCTTGGTGATATTGGTAGTTCTGTCAGTGATGGAGTCATGTCCAGCTTGTATTATCCCATACTTGTTTCTTCAAGTTTTAAGGTCTATCCAAAACTTTTCATCACCATGTCCTTAGCGGTCTCAGGTACAATTTCCTTTGGAACCTCCTTGTTATGTGGGACCATACTACCTGATTTAACATTGTTGGATGTATAACTTGCATATCCAGGAATGGTTACCTCCACCCCATTATGTGAGAATTTGATACACTGGTGGAAAGTAGATGGCACTGCTTGCATCTCATGGATCCAAGGTCTCCCTAATAGTATGTTGTAAGCCAAGGGTAGATCCATAACTTGACATATTACATTTCTTTCAACAGGTCCGATTATGATGGGTAGAACAATGAGACCTTTAGAGGATCTTTCTTCCTCAGCATAAGATTTGATAGTGATTTTGGTTCTAGAATCAATGGTTTGTTATGAGAGACCTAGTTTCCTGATTAGATTAAGGGTAAAAATATTCAATCCTATGCCTCTGTCTATCAATACACATTTAACATGGGATTTATGAATTAGGACTTCAATATGAAGGGGTTGATTATGTGGATGTGTAAAGGATTTATCATCTTCTTCTGAAAAAGAGAGGTAATGTGGCGCTGAGATGTGATTAACCATTGCTTGGAATTTGTCTATATCAAGGTCATTTGGCACATTCACTAAATGTAGGGCTTGTTCAAGAATTTCCCTATGCATTGAGGAGATCTTAAGTAACTCAAAAATGGAAATTTTAGTATAGGTTTGTTGCAATTGATCCACCAAGTCGTACTTTGCTGCAGGAACGGTCACTAGTTTTTTGGTTGTTGTTGGTTTGGGGATAGTAAAAATAGGTAACTTGGAAGTTGTTGTTGGTTTTGATGAGGAATTGGGTCCTTTGATCGTGACTTGTGCTTGACTTCGAGTCACCGAATTTGTTTGGGAAGATGTGTCTTTGACACCCTTGATAGTGACTAAATTAATTGATTCATTTTTAATGTCTAGCATGTTGATCACATTATCATTATTGGAGTAGGTGTAGTTTACTCCATTTCCTTTCCCTTTAGATGCTTCCCCTTTCTCATAATTAGGGAATGGCTTGTTAAATGTTATATGGTGTTCATTAGTAGTGTGTCCTTCCACCTTGATCTTGCCTCCTTCAATAAGGTCATGTATAACATGTTTGAGTTTAAGACAATTATTAGTCTTGTGTCCTTTGTTCTTGTGAAAGACACAATAATAATTGTCATCCCACCATTTGGGTTTGACCTCTAGTTCCCATGACTTTGAATCCAGGATTGTGAGAACTTTGTTGTCTAATAATGTCTTCAAAATAGTCTCAAGAGGCTCTCCCAAAGGAGTAAATGTTCTTTGAGGGTTGGAAGTCCATGGCCAACCCTTGTTATTCTCATTTTTTTCTTTAGGTATGGAGGTTGTTTCCTTGGCATCTTTACTTTCTTGCATGCTATTTTTTAGATTGAACACCTCCGGTTTAGGATTAACATTAGATGCATCTACTACTCCTTTGTTAACAACATTTTTTTTTTCCCACCATTTAGGTTTGTTTTTGGAGTTGGTAGATTTGTTTTCACTTTGGAGAATTATTTCTCCCTTTTTGACCATGACTTCTTTGATACAGATGGTGTTCTTGATCATCTTATCAAAGCTAGGGGAATCTTTCATTTGCAATGTGTAGTTCAACTCAGGTATCAAGTTATTAACAAAAATTTCCATCTTTTTTGATTTGGGAATAGCTCTTGTATACCATGCAAATATTTTCCTCCACCTTTGTAGAAAGTGTGTAAAGGATTCACTAGTTCTTTGTTTAGTGTTACATAGATCCATCATAGTTACGTCATGTTGTATGTTATAAGAGTAATGTTGGATAAATTGTTGAATTAACTCCTCAAATTTTTTTACCTTAGGTGTAAGTTTTGAGAACCACTCCATGGTGTTACCACCTAGGCTTCCAGGAAATAGCTTCATGAGGTAGGTAGGTTCCTACATGTATTCTATGCTTACAGCACAAAATTCCCTCACATGGTCATGTGGATTGGTCTCTCTTGTATATTTGTCATATTTTGGCCTTGCCATGTTGGGAGGAAATGAAACCATAGTAATACTCTTGTCAAAAGGAAATGGACAAATGGAGTCCAAGGAGTATTTTGTCTTAGGTTTAGCCTTCTCTTATTTGAGAGTTGCAAGCTCAGTTTACATCAAGATTAGTTTTTTGGTGAGAATAGATATAGGAGTTGATACCTCCTTTTCTTTTAGTTGTTCAACATCATAATCCTTAGGTAATTTTATGCCAGTAGATGCTAGATGGAGAAAGTATTTCTCTTTATCTTTGCTAATTATCTTTTCCAATGTTTTTTGGAATTTCTTTCTCTGTTTGAGTTTATTGTATTCTTGTTCAATGATGTCTCACTCACTGTCTAAATCAAACAAAGGACGGTCAATGTTTTTTTCTTCTTCACCATCGCTATCTTCATGTTTTTGGTTTTTGTCATTTTTCATATTCCTCAAAAGCCACACTCCATTCATGAGTGGGTTTTTCCATTTCTAGAGAGTCTAAATTGAACAGGGAACTACGAGATATTTCTCCTTGTTGAAAGTGTAGTGATCTTGGAAGTACTTCTAATTCTTTAGGAGTGTACTTGTTGTGTCTTGTGCTAACCATGAAGTTGTATCTCAACTTTATACAAGTTTCCAGATAGTGTTAGGTAGTGTCTCAAATCATTCAAGTGAGTGTGTCTAGGTAGAAGCATCATTTGTGTTTTGGTGGAAGTAAATGATTCCAGTGCCAAAGGGTTAGAATGCCTTGATAGTGAGCTGGGAATCAAGTTTTTTTGAAAAGCGAATAGACCACACATATTGAGACTGATTGTGAGAAACCAATAGGACATGCAAGGTAGACATTTGGAAAAGTGTTTTGACATAGAAATAGGGAGACCAAAAAAGACAATAGGGACAGACTAAAGAGCCAAAAGGGTATCCAAATCCACTGAGGTTTTGAGAAACTAATCTACAAGTGCCCACTGTCCTAGATGTGAGCCTCTAGATGTGAGCCAAGAAATATAGGATACGGGCCTCTAATGACCCAGATGTGAGCTAAGAAATGCATGATGTGAGATTTCTCCCTAAATTTGACATAATTCTGACCATATGCGATTCAGAATACCAGATATGAGCTAGGAAATACAGTATATGATTTTCTAATGTTTTTGTCGAACTTTGTCAGTTTCATAAAATGTGTTTTTAGAATTTCATGAAGTTTGTTTGATTGTAGATTATGTTATGAGGTGTTCCTATTTGTGTGAAACACATGAACTCCAAGGATTGAATTTTGTTGCTTGTTTTGAATGATTTATCTTGTTAGTGATCTTTCAGACACATCAAGTAGATTTGCATTGTTAGTGGAACAGACACATCCTTATGCCCTATTTTGTAGCTAGAGGATGAAAATCATTGCTCGTTGACTTAGGTACACACTCAAATGCTAATCAGAATATGGCCATTACCAAGAATGCAATGGCTCCAGTCATGATGCCATATTATCCGAATCCAAATGCAAGTGAAGGCACGATATGATGAGTGTCTTGGGGAAATTACTTTTTGCCTTGCACAAGGATTATCACCCTTTCGGTGATGAATTAGGTAGTTTTATCTATGAAGTTCATTGTTTATGATGGGGCAATCTGTTCGAAACCCTCTCCCATAGAATTACACAAGGAAAAATTGAGGCATATATCCCTATGAGTACTCAAATATGTGTAGTCTCGCAAGCAAGATTCAAGTGGCTCTGCTCTACACATACCCAAGCATGTTCAAGGAATGATGTCAAAATTCTGAGAATGAAACCGATTCCGTCTTTTGAGGCTTTGGCCTACGAGGAAGCAATTATTTATAGTGAGTTGGAAGGATTGGGTGTAAAACCTGTCCTCACTTGGGTCATTCCCAGGAGATTTTTTCCTCAACCGAAAATCCCTCTATTGTTAAACAAGCATACAAAGGATTGGTGAGCGTAGGATTTCTAGATTTCTGATTCTTCAAAAGAAGAAGAGCATACTCTCCTAGTCCATGCCGTTTTCTCCTAAAACACTTTAAGCAATGTTCATTCCCTCAAGCTATTTGATCTCAATTTAAATATTCCTAAATTATGAAAGCATTGCATGTGAAAGTAAAGTTTTTTTGTTCATTTGACCACAGTTCTTAGTGCTTTTCTTATTCAATTAATATCCCAAAATGAATTTAAGCAATGTATTTGTTCATTGAGCCACAAAATTTAGTGATTTTGAGTTTTTTCATTTACTATCCAAATTTGAAATTTAAATAGAGTGTTTGTTTTTGCCTTGTTTAGTTACTCCATTTTCCTTTCAAGTTTTAAACCAAATTTTGATGGTCTGATTTTCCTAGAAGGAAAAGAGCATAATAATCTGGTTGGTTTAACAAGTGATTGAGAAATGTCTTAAATTTGGAAATCTTGCAACAAGGCTAGTAGTAAATCAAATTTTAAACACTTGCAAACCCATACGTTAGTAAAGTCTTCCATCTTTCCAACAACAATCTGTAATAACTAGTTAGGCTATTCAAAAGATCAAAACCACAACTGATCAAAATGTTAGAGGTTAGGAAATGGAGCATGTAAAACTTTTAACTAGATACGATCCTAGAAATCCATAATGTGATGAAATATACCAGATGCGAGCTTCTGTTACCAGATACAATAGAGTGATAACTAGATGCGAGCATGTACCAAAAATGATCCAGGAATTCCAGGAGGTGATTTTTGAAATATGGGATGCGAGCCTAGATTTTGTGATGTGATGATCTCTCCTAGATGCGAGCCTTTATGACTAGAAATGACCCTGTTCCAGAAACCTGGGAAGACAAATTAGTAAACAATGAACTTAAAATGAGGCAAAATCTGAAATCAAGCTCCATAGTGGGTGCTACAAATGTGTGTGTGATTTAGTGCACCTATTATCTGCAACATGACACTTCAATAAATTATTATATTAGTGAAAAAGAATAAAAAGAAAGGGTTTCAAGCTAAACACTAAAACTAATCTATTGCTTCCTATCTAGGATGATTTTGAAGAATACCATAATCATACCCTCAGATTATGCATAAATCAGTGACATATACAACCTAAGAATGGAACATTTGAATCAAAACTAATCTAAATGCCTAAGAAACATGCATATTAGCTCTAAAAATGATGATAATAACAATGCATAATATTAAATCTAAGATGCAATATGGATTCACAATTAATCTAAACAGCATAACAATGCTTTGAACTCTGAAAATCAAGGGTCATTTGTGCTAAAAAATCATCCTATTTATAGAAGAAATGAGGAGAGAGAGGGGGGACAAAGGTCATTAATGGAGGTGTAAAAACCATTAATAAGGTGTAAGATGCATTAATGCCAAAGGCATTAATGAGGCATGGGCTTGAGGAATCTCCATTAATGATGCATTAATCAGAGCAATTAAGAAGCATGGTGAGGGGTGTAAGTCCAAGCTTGAGAAAGTGGACTTAGAGGGAGTCAAGCTTGAGAAAGTTGACTTTCTCAAGTGGGTTGATTTCCTAATCATAAAATTAGGAATGTGACAACATTAGGAAGTGGGTTAGGATAGGATTAAGATTAGGATTAGGCTTAGCATGGGGGAATAGGTTAGGATGGGTTTGAACTCAGGGTTAAGGAGGTTGAGATAGGTTAGGTTAAGGTTAAGGGGAATATTAAATAAAATGAATTATATTTAATATATTCATTTAAAAATAGGGAAATTAATTATTTGAGCTTTTGATTGCTTTAGATAATTAATTAGGACTATAGCCAATTAATTAGATTACTTTAGGCTAGGAGATAGGCTTTTGTAAGTGATGAGGTATAATTAAGATTTATTTAATTCCTTTTAAATTAATTACCTTAGCCATGTTTTGATTTGTAGTGAATTGATTTGATTTGATTGGCTTAGGTGATTATTAAAATTGAGTGATTAAATCACTTAGAAGATTAAATTTGATTTGAAAGAATTATGCAAATCGATTGAAGAGTTGTCTAGACATAATTTGGGGTATGATCACACTTAGGGAAAATAGGGTCTATGGTCAGAGCATACCAAATTAAGGTGGTTACACCCAGTAGTGAAGGGATCGACTTGTGAAACCCTTGATATGAATGCTTTGTATAAATATAAATAATTGTGGACTTCTAGGATTCTATTCTTTAAGGCCGCTACCAGTTGCTTTCTTACCTCAATTTTGAGGCCAAGTCTAGAGTGTTAGGCCCGAAGGAACCCAAAGGGTTTTTCTCCCAAAATTCCTATCTCCATAAAAGCCTCCTCTCCAAATTTTATTATTTCTTCCAATTCGGACCTCCACTCCTCATACTTCTCTATATATTTCTCCCATAAGATGATGATGCAGTTCACCTGGCCCATGAGGTTGCTTACTTGATAAAGGTTTGGTATTGTCACTGCCAGGAATTGCCTTACAGATTTGATTTACTCAGTGATCCATCCATCTACAGCCTTTTATATCTTCTTAGTTGCCCTTAGAGAATCTCTGTCACCCTATGGGAGCAGTGTTCCAGAGGTAGAGGCTTCCAGATGAATCTTGGCCAGTGGCTGGGTAAGTTCTGTGAGAAGCTCAAGGAAATTTTCATTATTCTCTCTTTCCTCCTTTAGCTTCTATGTCTATTTTTCATACCGGGCCTCAAGTACCCATGTAGCTTCTTTCAACAGGTCCAATTTGCCCTACTTATCTCTCCTCCCCAGAGGAACTTCTATAACTATATAATTCTCAGCCCTCACTACTTCCACTTCTATATCTAGGGGAGGTATTGCAACTATCATGACTGTACTTCCTCCCAAACCAGTCTGGAGGGTATGGATGGTCCGGGCCCTTTTAGGATTCTTAGCCTCTTGATTTTGGGCCTTCATTTCAGCCAAGGAGAGGGGAGCACTTGCTGTCACTGAGGCCTTTGTTTTCTTGGATTCCACCAGCCATTGCAGTGGCCGGGGCAATTTTTCTACCAAGGCTTGGGCGTTAGGGTCTTCCTCAGGGTCTGGTGGTGTTTTCCTGATATCCATAGTCACATATGACTCTTTTAATTTCTCCCCAGGGTTTCCCATATCTTCCACCTTGGTGGCATCTACATTTGCATCACGAGGATTTTCCTCATCTTTTCCAGCATCTGTGGTCTTAGTATCCACATTCCTGAGGTTATCCCCCTCATCCTGTTGCTGTTGTTCTTCATCGGTGCCATCCGCTAGGACATTC
The DNA here is from genome assembly GCA_018584345.1 of Thuja plicata. NCBI lineage: Eukaryota > Viridiplantae > Streptophyta > Pinopsida > Cupressales > Cupressaceae > Thuja > Thuja plicata. The sequence goes on along the minus strand of MU222369.1, from coordinate 80,770 downwards.
TTCTCATAGGGCACTTATTTTGGAGAGCCCAAAGGTGTTTGGCCAAGATTTGACTATTGGGCCATAGAGACCACCTCACCGAATATCGCACTCTGGGGCTGTTGATCACCTGTAGTACCTAGAGGCACTTAGAGTGTGACAACTGGGGATATAGTTGCTCCTGAAGGTCAGAGTTCCCCAGACATTGTCAGTTTCTCATCTTGTGTTGGTCTCAATTTTGTCTTGGTCCCCTGGACCAGTGTTTCTTCTACATCTTGTGGATTTTCTTGTGCTTCTTGTTCCTTCTCTTTTTCTAGGGCCACTTCTTTTTGTGTATCTATCTCCTCCACTACCCTCACCACATCAGCCTGTAAGTTCACCAGATCTTCTGTCTAGAAGAGATCATCAAAATCATCATGGGGAGGGGAGACCACCTGAGGATCCTCTAATTCAAGAGAGGAAGGGATGAGTTCTACCTGGGGAATGTTTGGCATCCCAGGGCTGACATTTGTGCTTGGTGGATGATCCACCCTTTGCTTCTTTCTTCTTAACTATAATGGGGCCCTGACATCCATAATAGCTGTAGACTCCATCTCAACCTCTGTCTTCTGGCTCATAAGTGCTATCAGTGAAGGGGATCCTGCCAGGAGGGTAGATCCCACCCGAGTAATTGGAAGACCTTGGGAAAGATGGGCACTTAGTTTTTGACTTAGTTGGCGGGATGACTCCATATAAATATGAACTTGATCCAAAATGGGGAGTGGATCTGGGGGTGGAACCTGGGCTGGGGTACTCTCTTTTTCTTTCCCCTTGTCTTTTCTTGGACCTACAGCTCTGGAGGCCGAAGTAGACCCCCTCAAAATTGGACCCCTACGGGTGCTCTTCTTGCACACTTGTGCAAAATAATCATGGCTGTGTTGTATGATGTCTTGGTTAGTGTCCTCAATTGTCAAACTCTCCGGGGTGTCCCAATTGACTAGAGGGAGATCCATCTTATCAATCCCCTGTGTCTTGTACAATGGGTCTTCCAGAGGCCCACTGTCTGAAAAATATTTTGAAAAGGTCTGAAGGCCAAGGCTCTTCATCATCCCTTTGGACATCCTTGAGTGCTGTTAGGCCCAAAGGTTGAAATCATCCTTACAATTGAACTAGAAATCCTCAATGTGAAGCTCATGTAGTGTGGATGCCTAGGGTAGTGCTACACTTATCTTACCAACTAGATCAAAATTATTTCTTGCTAGGTGGAACTCGACCAATCCCAGAGTCTTCAAATCATTATCGACTTCCTTAGCCGCTGCAAGACTACAATAATAGTTCCCACAAGTGAATGGTAATAGGAGGGAGGTAACCTTCTTCAATGCAAATAATGCGTGAAGTTCCAGGATTTTCTTGCAGAACTCCAAAAGAATAATCCTATCCCCACAATGCTTGGGGAGTAGGTAGGGCTTGCCGGAGAATCTGGTCACCCGAATGTAAGAATGTTGTTGAAACTGAATGAAATAATTACCATAAGAACTCACCAAGTTCATTGCTTCCTAGGACATCTAGTACCCAAAATCCTGAGTAAGTGTCAAAATGTTGTGGTAAATGAATGCATCATTTACCCGACAAAAATTGGGGAAGCTGGCTTCCCATTGGATCTAGGGATAATGTTCCCATGTGACATTCTAGCTAGGCCCATTCCCAAGGATTCCCAGTGTCTCTAAACCCTAGAGTGTGGGTCTCTATTGTGCTAGTGACCATAATATATATGAAGTCATGTGGAACTTCAATGTCCAGTTGACATTATTCAGCTGGAAGTCCACATGGTCAGCGATAATTGTTACCCAGTCAAAGCTTTGTGAATGAGTAGTGATGTAGTATAGGAAATAATACATCCATGCCAAAAATTCCTTGGCATGGGGTTCTCTAAAGAGTCTACACAGAAAGATGATCCCCGCCTGTACATATTCCTTGAAATCTCTGCGGGGGATTTCCAACTTCATTTTCTTGTAGTCCCTCCTTGGGGATTTCAATTAGTGAGAATTGAGATCTTTTCGGGAAAGCTGGGAAACCTTCTCAAACTCCTTCAATGATATGGCCCAAGAGATAATAGTAGCATTCCTAAACTAGGGGATCCCCAGTCCCAAAGCAAGGGTGGCAGCATCAAGAGTAACAATGGTTGCTGGGTAATTCAGCGATAAAGAATCAACAAGCAAAACCACCCGAGTGGGTGGGTTGTAGTTCTTCACTAGGTGGAGAATTAGCTCTGGTGCTTGCACCAAGCAGGGGAAATAGGAAACCTTGATAATGTTGGAGGTGGCCACATTCTTTAACAAATCATCCCCAGCAGCTCATTGTTGGTACACTATCTGGACAAGGCCCTGTAGTTTTTCCCATAGTCTGGCCTCTGTGTTGGTAATATCTTGAAGTTTGAAATCCACTTTGGATCCCACAAGTACAACCTCTCTCAGGTATTTGGATGTCAATGGGAGCTTGGCCAACATTTTCTTTGCCTTTGTCTTTGTGGCTGCCCAAGTGGTGGTAGTCAGGAGTCCTGGACTTCCAGGAGGAGTTGTTACTTCAAACATTGTTGTTGGATGATCTACAACCTGCAAGACTGGATGACCATCAATACATGTGATAATTTATAAAGAAATTTTATGGACTCTGGAGAGTTCACCACCATTTTGCACCTATTGTTAAAAGATTTCAGCCCACATCAAATCTAGAAAATATAACAATTTACAACTTACATGGAATTTGATCGACACCTGGGGGTTTGGGGATACTTAGTTTATGCGATAAATAGGATGAAGGCCTAGGGACTTTTCAGCACCTAGAATCTAGAGAAACTAGTTGTTATCAAAGTGACTGGGCAGAGAGCTGTACTAGGATGATGTGGGTTGTCATGTGTCATGTGATAAATGACGTAATGACATTAATGGAGATAGATGTCTGGACACAAAAAAATTTAATTCCAGATGGGATGGTTTTGAACACTCTCACATGGGGGAATTTAATCCTTCCACGAATGATGACACAATAGAGGAGAGTAAACCACCATGTCTCAAATAGGTGAGGTGTCGAGTTTGAACCAGGCGGACACCAGGTGGGTGAGCTCAAAACTTGGGGATACAGCACAGAGAGAATGGAGAGCTCACCATAGGAAGGGTTGTACACAATAATGTACAGACCAATATAGAGACCCAATTTATAGGGGAAGCCAAAGAATGGAAAAATTTACAAGAAATGACCCTATCCTACATACTATTTACAGTTTACAGAGAAGTTATGACAATGTACAGAGAAATTACAAGAATATACAAAACTTATAGGAATTTACGCTATTTATAGGAAAGAAAAAAGTGCAAGGAAGGTAGACAACCTTCCTACAGAGCTATCCCACCAATGGGAGGCAATGAAAAACCAGAAAGAAAAGTAAACAAAAATAAGGACAAACTAGAAAAGAAAGAATGAAACAAGAATGAAAGAAATAGGAAGAAGCTGAAGGGTCTACCTTAGAACCAAGAAACATGGGAGGAGGATCATGAGAGGTGCTTTATAAACTAGGAAGTCTCACAAGCCACAAACGCTAAAATCTTTGCAGGAAACCTGAAAGAGCTCAGAAGCGTCGAACACAAACTTCACTGCAAAGCACTATTAATCCTTCCAAAGAAATTCTCACTTAACATGAATTATCTCTAATCACTCTTAATCACTCTGGGTAATCTTGTTCATGGTAAATGTGAAATTAACTAGTGAAAATTATTTATATCCCTAGGGTAAAAACATACTGCTTCTTTCCGCAAGTCCCAAAAAAGGAAAACCTCTAGATTCTGGGCCCAGGGATCCAGTACAATCACATCCTCTAACAAAAGAGGGAGCAATAGAAAAGAACCTTGAAGTCTAGAATCTAGTTGGCATAAAGAAAAAAATCACTCTGGAACTGGGTCCCGGAGGAAGAGAAACCAATAAGAAAAGAAAACAACAACCCCGCAGAGGCAAAGACTCGAAGAAAACAAAAAAAGAAACAAGAGAAAAGAGAAAAGGGGGACCCAACATTTTGTCAACAAAATGTAGGAATGGGTATGCAGGGAATAACAAATGGAGAATTACTGGGATGAATTCCTTAGTGCATTTGAGAGATACAGATTGTTTGGTTAGGAAAACTAGAACTCATCTTTACCTAAAGTATTCTTCTTGCAAGGCGCAAGGTGTCTGAGAAAAACTGAGTCATCATTGATTCAATCCTTCAATCTTTTGTCAGCTATTAAGTGTGTGATTTGGAAGAAAATGAATCTGATGACTTCTAGGAGAAGAAAAGAGAAGGCACTTAAGTACATAAAACCAAAACTACTACATCTTGCATGATCCCCCAGATACCATAATTCTCTATTCTTCATTTCTTTCTTTTCTTTTAAAGATGGGGAAGGTGGTACTTCTTTCACTGTGAACCTTAAGCTTAGCTAATTTTTATGGCGGTATTTCTTTCACCTTACCATCCATTTTAATTTTTTGAATAGGAGAGATGTTCCAGACCCATGATACTCTTTTAATTTTCAAACTTGGCCAATAACCAGTACAACCGATCTGCTCTCAGGGACATACAATTACTCGCTTCTTATATTTTCTTTTAACTGATGTCAAGACTTTCAGGATATGATTCTGATGAAGATTACCCATAACATTTTTCCATACGCATAAAATAACTCTGAAGTGCAGAAAAATTCAACCATGCCAACAATAGATTCTGGACTAACCAAAATGCACAAGGTACCATTCCAGGGACTAGATGTCATGTGAAGCATACTTGTCTACAAGAAGAGGGAAACATGCCGGGAACCCAGAAAAGCAAGAAACACAAAGCAAAAAGAGAAATCCAAAGACAAAAAAGAAAAAAGGAAAGAAAAAGTCCCCAGAGGACTGTCCACAACTATTTACAAGGACAAGAAAATCCCAAGGAGTGCCGAGGAAATATTTACAAGCCAGGAAATATTCACATAAAATACAACTTTGGGAAAACTTATTTTCTGCCTCATTCAAAGTAGTGTTTGATAAACTATCCATTGATAGGAAATGGGATAGCTTCTTTGGTCATGGTAATGAGGTGATAAGTGTTAGCCCCATAGATTTATGATATCAGGTATGGTCCAAGCCAGAGCCTTTGAAATTTGGTGTGTTTTCCTTTCTTTTCCCGGCCTTATCCCACAAAAGGACTAGGTCCAAAACCCAAAAGGATTTGTATTGGGATCTCTGGTCAAACCATCTCTTGATCATTGCTTGATGATGCATAAAATGTTCTAGTACCACATCTCTTTGTTCCTCCATTCTCACCAGGTGCAAAAGTTTAACCTCCACAATGTTTTTTTGGGAGTCAAATTCTTGCATAAACTGTAAGACCGAGATCTGTAAGTCGATAGGGAATACATGATTCTAGCCATAAACCAGATGAAATAGGGAAATCCCTAGGGTTGTCTTTATTCTGATATGATTCACCCAAAGGGAGAACCTAAGCTTTTGGTGCTAGTCCCAGGGATTTTGTTCTAACAAATGTTTGATCACCTCTAGCAGATTTTTATTGGTAGATTTAGCAACACCATTACTCTGGGGTTAATAGTTGCTGGAGAACTTCAAGGTGATCTTCCTCTCATAGATCCATTATAATAATTACACTAAAGAAAATGCAAGACCACTTTCACACACTATAGCAAAGGGCATTTCGAATCTTGTGACTATGTTTTCCTCCACGAATTTGATAACTACCTCTGCCATGTTGTTCTTACATGGAATTTCCTTGGACCATTGGGTACAATAATTGGTCGTAGTCAAAATATACCGGTGATTGGCAGATGAGTTGGGGTTGATTTCTCTAATAAAATCAAACTCCCACTGGGTGAAGGGTTGAACTTCAAAGACTAGCTACAAATGCATGGCCGAGTTCCACTCACGATGGGCTACGGTTTGGCAAGTGTGGAATTTCATCACGTGAGTGTAGATGTCTTTGAAGATGAAGGGCCAATAATATCCAACCCAAAGAATCTGGTGGGCTGTGGCATCAGCTGAGCCATGCCCATTTCTGAACTACCCATGGAATTTTTCTATCATTTTGGCAACTTGATCCCTATCTATGCACTAGAGGTAAATTCCCTAAAAGTTCCTACGAAAAAGCATTCTATTTCTTATCATGAAATGTGCACTTTTCAATCGTAGGGAATGAAATTTTTTTGGGGAAAGCCCCTCCAGCCATTTTTTATTGATCAATAGGTACACTAGATGATGACATGTAACTAATTGAATGTTTAAGATGTTAAGTTGATGATCATGCAAGGCATTAAATCAGTTAATGTATTGTATTGTCATTGATGTCAAATTAATGTAATCTGTATGGTCATGGAAATACTACCAAAGAATTCAAAGAACTCATGAATAAAGGATATGCTATCAGTAATGCATATAAGTCAAGTATTCACCAAAGAGATTGTATACACTGACAGAGTGCACCCAACAGACAGAGTAAAAGAACAAAGTCATAGTGATACCCGACAAGCAAATGCACAACATTACCGACGAGCAGAGTTATAGTGTTGCCCGATGAGCAGAGTTACAGTGTTGCCCGATGAGAAAAGCACAGAGTAACCTGATAGAAAGAAATATAGTGTTGCCCAAGGGATGGAGATCCCAAAGACAACTGAACTCACATTGATAGAATAGTCAGTTATCACCGATGACTAACTGAAGTGCTCACCAAAATAACAGAGAGTTTCTTAGCTATCAAGAGCTAAAGATAGAGTTAACTAATCCTTATCATTGTTTTAGTCATCCAGATAAAGATGGAGATAAGTAATTATTTTAAAGCTACTTTGTCCAGTTGGTAAGAAGATCTCTACGAGATCAGACTAGATATTTTATTTAAATCTATTGGCAAAGATTGTTGAACACGCTAAGATCAAGAAAGCCAAGAAAAGAGGAAATCGTGTCTATAAGAGACAAACCCAATTCATTATGAATTGTGTGTGTGGGGTGAAAAAGAAAGAGGAAAGATACTAAAGGAAATCTGAAGAAGAAGAAAGTCTTCATTTTAGTCCTAATAAATAAGCTAAAGGAAGAGCTAGACTCTGTAGACACCGACGAATAGTGAGACAAGCATCACAGAGTAGAACAAGTGTAGAGAAAAGGTATATATTTGATTATATTGATCAGTGAAGTAATGGACCTATAATAGATCTGAATATCTATAATTGAGTTGTATGTATGAAAAAATCATTGGTGTTTCAGTTTAACCATTGAAGCATATAAGCCTCTTAACCGAGAAGGACTTAAAATTCTCTCCAATTGAGATACATCCCAAGGAGTATCAAAAAGTTTGATCACAATACCTATTGACAGGCCAAGTGAGTGTTTGATCAAGGATGGTAGCATTAGATGCTAGATACTAGTTGACAATCTATTTCTAAAATCCTCTAACAAGGTCACATCTAATAGTGTGTTTGTAACCTTTAACAAGGTTGGCTCTTAATAGGGCTCACTTCAAAAGAGTGGAAATTTGGGGTACCGGTCCCAGTGGTTTTTCCCTTAACAGGGTTTTCACATTAAAAATCCATGTGTTATGTGTGTATGGTTCATTTCATTACTATTTTGTATCTTACATAGTTGATTCTGGATTTATTGGTATACTCTACATATTTACTGTGTTTCAGTAAATAGATGACTACTTATTGGTAATCATACAGAAGGAAGGTTTATAAAGAAATCTAACAAGTAGTAAATTGATATAAGTAATTCAAGGCATTCATATTGTAGGACAGAAGATAACTTGAGATATAATTTGTGGTTATAAGTTCAAATGGTTCATTTAAGGATTACTATTTGAGGCCACTAATTCACCCCCCTATCAATTATTACTAAAAATTGGTATCAGAGCTTGTGTGCTTAGAAAGGAAGGTTTCAAGACCTAAGATAAAGATCATAAGATGAATAGACAAGATGTGCCCAAGTTGAAAAAAGATAATTTTTCTTCATGGCAGAGAAGAATAAGACTCCACTTATCAAGTATTGGTAATGATGTTACTCAATACTTAGATACTGAATATGTGTTGCCCACAAGAGCACCAACACTTGAAAAAATGAGAGAGAAGCATGAGCACAATGACATGATGATAGAACTTGCTTCCTCACTCTCTGATGCTGAATTTGAAGATGTCAAAGCCTGCAAAACTGAAAAGAAGATGTGGGACAAATTGAAGCTTGTACATGGTGGTGACAAGAATATTTTGAGAGCCAAGGCAGAAATCCTTAGAGGAATGTTTGATGATCTCAAAATTAAAGAAGGTGAAAATATCACTCAGTACAACACAAGAATCAAAGAGGTAGTCAATGCTATCCAAGGAGTTGGAGGTGTACTAGAAGAAGATACAGTGGTAAGTAAAATTCTAAGAACCTCACTACCTACTTATGCTATTAGAGTATCTTCCATTCAAGAAATGAGGGCAGTAGAAAATAGCAATTTTACTCTAAATAGTTTGATTAGAAGACTAATTTCATTTGAGATGAATAACTTTGATAATAGTGTCTTACCAAATATAGAGTCTGCATTCAAAACTTCTATGAGAACAAGTAAATCAAGTCATAAAACCACTATGAGAAAAGATAGTGATAGTGAAAGTGAAGAAGATGATCTTGATGAAATTGAAGCACTTATGGCTGGAAGAATGCAGAGAGGCAAAGGTAAATACAAAGGTAAATTACCACTTGTTTGTTTTAATTGCAAAGAGATTGGACACTTTCCTGCAAGATGTACTAACAGAAGAAAAGATGACAGAAGTAATGACAGATCATTTCAAAAGAAGTCTGATAGAGGTGATTACAGAAGCTACCGACAATCAGAAATAAGAGATACCCGAGACTATAAGGACAAAGGAAAGAAGTCCAGTTACATAGAAAAATGCAAAGATGATAACACTGACACCAAATCTGATGAAGACATTGAAATAGTGTTTGTAGCAGTGAAAGATGATTCAGTGAAAGATGAAAGTAATGACACACCTTGTCTAGTTGAAGGTAGAGGAACAATAATGTTGAATAACAAGATAAAATGTGAAAATGCTTACTGGGTAAATGGATTGAATTATAATCTATTGAGTGTTTCTCATTTGAATAATTCAGGTCACAAAGTAGCATTTGAAGATAAGAAGGCAAAGATCTTCAATAAGTTAGGAAATCTGATTGGTACTGGTGAGAAGACAAAATGTAAGTTATTCTATCTGAATGATACTGACACCACTTGTTTGATTGCTACAAACGAAGACATATGGTTGTGGCACAAAAGATTGTGTCATGTGAATTTTGATAACATGATAAAGATTAGCAAAAAGAGAAATGTCAAAGGCTTACAGATGATGATTTCTAAAATAAATTAGTATTTTAGAAACTAGATTTGGTGTAGAACAACTCTTGTTTTTTTCACATTTTAAAATTTTGAGTGTAACTATCCTCAATTTCTTGTTGAAGTTTAGAGTTTGCTGATTTAAAAAAAAAGTGGCATCTTATACCCCCTTTTTGGCCCCCCATTTTTGTGCACTTACCCAGTACTTGATTAATTAATTAATTCCTAAAAATACATTACATTGGCAAATAAACGTTAAGTTAATTATTTAATTTATATTTTGTTATATTAATTAAATAAATTGCTAAATTGTCAATAAAATCCAAAAAGAAATTAAATTAATTAATAAAAACAAAATGTGTTTTAAAATCATTTAAATCTTAAAAAATGCATATGATGTCATCATTTTTAGTTAACTAATTCTCGAATTGGAAACAAATTTGTTTTATTTTGTTAACTAATTTTCAAATTGAAAACAAATCTATTTTATTCAGTTAACTGAATTTCAAATTGGAAACAAATATATTTTATTTTGTTAACTGATTTTCAAATTGGAAACAAATATGTTTTATTCAGTTAACTTATTCTTATCTTTTTCTCATTTTGGAAACAAATCTATCAACTGAAAACTGATTTTGGAAGTTTCCAAAATAACTAATCAATCAGTTCAGTCAACTAACTCTCTCGACTAATCATCTTCTTTGCACGTATATTGTGCTTCCTTAGATTGAATCATGTCCACTCGTTGGCATTCAATCTTGATTGTTGATTGAAGAGATATTTCTATAAAAGAGAACCTCTTTTCCTTCACAAAGGACCTAGATTTTAGTATCATTATTATATTGTTTTGCATTCAAGCATTCTTAGCTTTCAATTGATTAGTTTTTGTTAATTTTTTAGTTAGGTTCTCTAAATTATACTCTTAATTAGTATTGGATTTACAACAAATCTCGCATTCTCATATTATTTCGATCATTATATAGCTCTTTAAATTTGTCATTTAAAACAGGTGTAGTCACTGAATTTGTGATGACCTGAGAGAAAACTCATACTCCTTCCTACTAGAAGACAATAGATTGATTTATATTAGTCTTTATTTATTGCATTTAGTTTTTATTAACCATGTAATGATCTATTGAAGTGTGTAATGCAACTTGCAGGTACCCAACATGATTTCATACGCACACATCATGGTACATCACAACCAGAGGGAGGCTCATAATCAACTAGGGGAACCACCTGCACCATCTATCCCATCAGTGCCACATGTTCCACCTATATCACTTGGGACACATGTGTCATCTATCCCTCTATCTATTGAACCTAAAAGGATCTGTCTAAGGCATCTGACTAGTACTCATAATACTAGGCCTTTGTGCCATCACAGTCATGAAGATCTGCATCTTAGTAGCAACCTGATCAATCTGGTTTCTCATAGCTGTCATCCCAACCTGTAGAGTCCTGACATCCTGTGTAAGTGTATCCATAGCCTATAGAACCTATGGAGATATAGGAAACTACAGAGCTATCAGAACATGTGGTGCTACCAGAATAATTGGAATCACTAGAGCCTTTTGAACCTATCTAGCATGCACTAGCTACTCTCTGTCATCTCTATCCCCAAACTCCTAATGGAACTTGGAGAACTTGACCACCAATCCCACCACCCCTCATTTGAACCTAACCACTAACCCCACCACCCCTCATCTGAACCCTGCCACCCACCCCTCCACCTCTCACTCTCACTCTGCCACCACCTCTCCCACCATCTCCACCTCCACCTCCACCTCTCCTCAGGACTCTCTATCTCAGTGCTCTACCACTACCTCTCCCACCACCTCTAGCTCCATCATCATCAAATGAATCATCAATATCATGTATAGGCTCCCCTGAGTCTGTAGATCTTGGAAATCTGTGTCAAGAAAACCACTAAGTATAATTTGTCGACATCCCTGCATCGACTATGTGATCTAGCATGTCCTAGACCATGTAACCCATCTGATGTATATCATCGTATGCATATCTAAAATATGCCTTTGGATCCCACATCGATCTCTCTGCCTGAACTTGAGCATATAAAGCTAAACCTTGTGGGATGTCTTGTGTCTGACCATACTGTCTCATCACTCTGTAAAAGAAAAATTGCTTGATAATCAAAGGAGATCATCCTATCATCTAGTGAGGTCCATACATATATGGTAGCTCTGAGTCCATGCCTCGTAGCCAAGGTAAGGTCACCACATGACCTGATATATGTCATCAAGCATCTGTCACCAAAACTCTAGCTTTCCTAGATGGGGCTGATATATGTCATCAAGCATCTGTCACCAAAAATATCATAACCTCATAAAGATAACCATATGGTCACCTTGGATCTTTGTGTCTCGCAACGATTGACTGTGTGACTAGAATATGCTCCTATGTCTCGAGATTTAATACTGCTACACTTGTTGAAAGTGCAGCACCGCCTTTGTACACATCATGATATAACTCATGATATAAATGTTCCAGTACATAGGAACCTGAATTGAATCCCTGTGGATCTACAATCATGTCCTCCAAGATCCGACCCCAACCAACTACAAGTCCATGACCTCGGTGGTTAGGAAGAAAGAAGCCTTCAATCAGAGACACTAAAACTGTAGGAAGTTCTAGGAATGAGACAAATTGAGTCTATAATATGCTCTCATCACCGATAGTAGGATCTATGAATACCCATTTTCATGTTTCTCCATTGTAGACCTGATCATAGTAAACCAACTCTCCTCAAGTCGGGACTCAATAATCTATACACGTCCTCTGGCATGATCGTCATCTCACCTAAAGGTAAGTGGAAGGTATTATGGTTAGAGTTCCATGGCTCCTCCATAGATGTAAGTAAACCTCAGTTCATCTAGAATCATGACATATCTAACAAAAAGGACAATCCACAATGATCTATGACTTGCCACTCTTGGGAAGTCATCTAATAGACCATATCCAAAGGTCATGGAGGTAATCCCTAGATATATAGCTTCCAAAACTAAACTTTTTTTTCAATCAAGTGAAATCATGTTAGTATCATCATTTTTATGAATTATGACAAGTCAATCAAATTATCCTATTATCCTATCACTCTTCTTGAGCACATCAATTTTTTTCCTATTTCTATATCGTGAGACAGGAAAAACATCTGTTATCCTATCAACCTATCAGGATTGACACAATAAACATTCATCAAAATATTGGAACTAACATCATAAGAACTTATTTTCATCACATATTAGGCTAAATCAAATAATCAATCAATTAGACACGCAGTCAAATCAGATAATGATCAAATCAGGATTCAAATTTTCAAATCAAGCTACATGTCATTTTAAGAGGGTGTACGTAACATTTCATATCATAATGCTTGCCACATTATCTATGCTCTATTTATAGCATGAAATGTGCTATTTTATTCTTTGAAAGCATCACATCAAGGTGTACATGTTAGTTCTTCTACAATGCGCCAATTCATTCATCATACGTGCTAAAATAATTTGGATGCTAAGCTAGGGTTTCCTAAGTGCTACTTAACCTATCATATGTGCTAAAACTGTATTGGGTTGCACATTTCTAAGTTCTATTTATTTCTATCCTACACACTACTTCTAATCGTGGATGTGTTATTTTGCTATTCTATGCGCTACTTTAACTATCCTACATGCTAATTTGCTAACACATAAATCTTATAAAAAGTTGTAAAAAGTTGAAATTGATAAAATGAGAAGGATTGAAGTACTTACAAGAGGTGTGTAATCTGTAGGATGCTAGACTATGTGCCCTCTCTCAAACTTGTGCTCTTGAATCGGCACAACCATCGCTATTAGTCTTCTAGTCACTCAGAGCAAAAATGAGGGTAAAAGTAAAAATGGTATGTGAAAATGACATTTTTACCCCCTTTACACCTTTTTGACCTGATTGAAGGGTATTTTTTACCTTAATTTAATCAAAAGGTTGAAAATTCATCATCGGGGCACCTTTTTGAATGTTTTTTTTATCAAAAATGAAATCATAATTGACCAATCATGCTCATTTTCAAAATCTTTTTCACATCAATTTTGCTTTCATTTTTGAGAGGGCAAGATATCATTAGGACATGGGATCAATTAGTAAAATCTAAGGCATAAAAATTTCATCATCTTCAGTGGGGCATCTCAATGAGGTTATTTTTCACATCAGAACATCACATCAAAGTTTTTATCAAATCAAGTGCATCAGCGAATCAGTCATCGAGATCAGATCAGACATAAAACATCTGACATTCCTTGAACCAATCTACTTTGCACATCAATTCAAAGAGGGGCATTTGTAGACACCTAAATTTGGTAGTGTAGGAGCACCCTTGAGAAACCAGTATGTTGGTGGTCTCATGTCATTTTGGGTGTGTGAGTGTGTGAAAGACCCTCTTGTAGGGAAATGTAAATACATAAAGTCATGTGGACCAAGTGTGGTTAAGTTAGGTTTTAATCAAGCTCTCTATTATGTTAAAATAGCTCATTTTGGCTCTTTTAGTGAACTATACTTGATGATGTCATCAACTATTAGGGTGATTTCATGGAGGTTCTTAGGGTCCTTGGATACCCTAGGAGGTCTAACTAAGGTTAGATAGGCTAGAATGGTGTTAAAACACAAGGAAAGTGAAATGGTGAAAAATATGTAAAAATGTTGCATAGCAACATTAGCAACTTTTCAAGAGTTGTTGACAACATTTGGGTTGTCTTAATAATTTTTGTGTCTAGAGTAGATGAATTTTAACCAAGGGTTAAGACACTTGAGGTAGGGTATATATGTGGAAAAAACCCTAATTTGGGGGTTCAACAATTATTGTGTACGGACTGCATACTGAATAGCAGAGAGTTTTGAATGAAAACAAGGTGAAAGTTGATGAAGATGGATTGAAATTGTCACTGTAATAAGTGGAATCCATTTGTGCATATGTTTTAGTGTTTTCCCAATACTTAGTTTGATTTGTAGTTACTTTTCTTTTGTATTTGTAAATTAGTTTTGTTTTAGATAGTCTGTTGTCCAGTTTTCACTAAGAAGCAAAGATGTGGACCTAACTCCACTTTCCACCATTGGTTCTATATGGCCACTTGGGGATGGAGACCAGGTCCATGGAGATTCAAGAATCTAGAAGGAAGAGATCTGAAAGTGCATGCAAGTATTTTTAGGATCTTTCCCTAGGCGAGCTACATCAGAAGCCTGGTTAGGAAGATCATATAGCAGTTGGCTTAAAATTGCAGGAGGTTTCTTTCATGAGCCAAGAAGGACATGGATATGTTGTATGGTGTTGTGTAGGTACTTAGCAATGTGGAGGAGTGCCCAAGAACTCATTTGACCAAGTTTTGAAGCCAAAGACCTAAAACTGGTCCAAAAACAAGAAAGAAGCCATATTCCAGAAACAGGGTGTACGGACAGAGTAAGACCATGAGACCTTGAAAATATTGGTGGGTTTTTCCTTACTTGCAAACTTCCAAAAGAGATTTGGGCATCCTTTGAGATTTTTACACTGAAAAAGTGTTTTCCTACATTTTAGGAGGCCTAATTGGTGAAAAAGGCTACAAGGCCTAGAAGATAGGAATATAGGCAGCGATGGAGAAATGGCTAAACTTGGAAACTTTAGAACCATTTTGCAATCCAAGCATGGAGTTGAATGAAGCCCTGGCCCTCCTATAAATCAAAAACAAAGATTAGGGCATGGGAGTTATTATGGAGGAAAATTTCTTATGAAACACAAGAATGGTGAACCTAACAAGATAGGAGGACTCTTGGTTGGAGGGGAAGAATTGAATCTTTCCAAGTGTTAGAGGGTGGATTGAGGAAACCCTAGAGGTCCTACGAGAGACCTAAGAAGAGTTCAAGAAGACTCAGGAGGTTACTAAGAGTATCCCTATCAGAGTGGTATCATATCCCAAGTTCAAGATTTGGGAGAAGAAGTAGTACAGCTAGTGGATGTTGTAGACCAAAGATTCAAGTGAGGAATCTAGTGCATCTAGCAGGATGGTGAACAATGCTGAATTAGACAAGAAATTTGAAGAAAAAGAAGAGGACAATAGGTTTCTAAGAGAAAGGTTGAGCCAACTTGAGAAACTCTTAGGAGAGGTCCAAGATAAGGCAGACCGAGTGAAAGACAAGGTGGACTAGAAGGAGGAAAAAGAAGCTAAGGAGAAGGAGTGGGCCCTAGAAGAAGAAGTACCTACCCCTAATCCAGTCTTATCGGAGGAACCCTTCTTGAAGGCACTCAAAGCCTTAAGTGGTAAAGCCTTGGAGGGTGTTCCATTGTTTAGTGGACAAATGGATGTTGATTTAGTTTTGGATTGGATAGACAGTCTTGAGAATCACTTTGAATGTGATGGAGTGATAGATGCTCAAAAGTTAAAGGTGGCTAAGTCTAGATTGAGAGGACCAGCACTTACCTGGTGGAAATATGTTCTGAATGAGAGGGAGAAAGAGGGAAAGAGCCCCATTGTGTCATGGAAGGGTATGTTGGCCAAGCTAAAATAGACCTATCTCTTGGATGACTACGAAGTTCAAATGCATAGGAAGAGACAAAACCTCAGGCAGAAAGACCTTGAAGTCCAAGCATATACGGAGGAGTTTTAGAATTTATGTTTAAGATCTGAGATAGTGGAGGATGAAAGCATCAAATTAGCCATATATCAAAATGGGTTCAAGTGGTCTATACAAGAGGAGATGAGTCTTGCAACCTTAACAAGTGTGAGACAATGCTATCAAATGGCTTTAAAGATAGAAGAAAAAAGAAAGAGAAAACATGATCAGACCTCAAGAGGAAGAGGTAGGGGCAAAGAAAATAGAGGAAGAGGCAGCTTTGCTGGCAGAGGTAGTGACTATAGGTCCCAAGGAGAAGCTAAATTGACTGAGATAGTCAATGAGACCAGTGGAAGAGGTAGCATGAATAGAGGAAGAGGATTCCAAGGTGGAGGAAGAGGTAGATTTGGAGGTTCAGGTAGAGCCTCACACTTTGAAAACATGAAATGCTTTCATTGCAATCAACTAGGCCATCCAGCCTATAGATGCCCAAAGAAAGCTTCTAGCTCACATGGTGAGAAAATGGTAAATTATATTGCCCAAGAAGATAATAACAATGGTAAAGCTCCTAAAATAAACCTTGATTTAGAACGTGGGGAAAATCTCATGATCAGGAGAATACTCATTAAAGAGCCTATCAAAGAAGAAGCTAAGCAAAGGAGGGCACTTTTCAGAGTAAAGTGCAATATTCTTGGGAAATTTTGCAAGATGATCATAGACTCAGGGTCTACTGATAATATTATCTCAGAGGAGGCAGTCAGCAAATTAGGATTGACAAAAATACTCCATACAAACCCATACAGAGTGACATGGTTGAATAAGGGTCAACATGTTCTTGTTAATGAGAAAGCATGGGTTAATTTCTCAATAGGAAAGTATGTGGATAGAATCTTATGTGATGTAATCCCAATGGATGCATGCCACCTACTGTTAGGTAGGCCATGAAATTTTTATAGGAAGAAAATTCATGATGGAGAGAAAAATTCTTATTCTTTCCAGAAAGACGGGGTCACTTATAAAATTCAGTCACTTGTGGACAATGAGGGGTCTACATCAGCAAAGTCTAATGTCTTATTATAGGGAAGTAAACAATATTTTTAGACAGTAAAGAGTGGAGAATGATTACACTATGATATCATGCTTAAGCCTAGTGAAGAGAAGAAGGTGGAACAAACACCATTGCCAAAGGAAGTGTAGGAGTTATTGGAAGAGTTTAAGGACATAGTTAGTGATGGGACACCAGCAATGTTACCACCTCCAAGAGACATAAGTCATCAGATTGAATTCATACCTGGAGCATCTCTACCAAACAAGGCTGCATACAAAGTGACTCCTGACCAAAACAAGGAGATAGCTAAACAAGTCCAAGAAATTTTGGACCAGGGTCTAATCAAGCAAAGCATTAGTCCATGTATAGTGCCAGTGGTTCTAGCATCAAAGAAGGGAGGCAAGTGGAGGATTTGTACAGACTCAAGAGCAATAAATAGGATCACTGTGAGATACAGATTTCCCATTCCTAGGATTGAAGATCTTATGGACTGTTTGGGAGGAGCAAGGTACTACACCAAATTGGATTTGAAGAGTGGATACCATCAAATCAGAATTAAGGAGGGTG
>MU222369.1:43367-62011 GCA_018584345.1 Thuja plicata | reverse complement strand
TCTATGAGGGAGAATGTTATTCAAGAAAAGCACAATGGCAGTTTAAGTGGGCATTTTGGCCTAAATAAGACACTAGAACTAGTGCAAAGGTTCTATTATTGGCCTAGGATGCAGAAGGACATCAGGAAGTATGTGGAACAATGTTTGATTTGCCAAAAAGCTAAGGGTATCTCATCTAATGCAGGTTTGTATCAGCCCTTTCCCATTCCTAATAGGCCTTGGGAATGTATTAGTATGGATTTTATTGTTGGGCTGACTAGGACTAAGATTGGTTTAGATAGTATATTTGTGGTGGTAAATAGGTTTATCAAGATGAGTCACTTCATTTCTTGCAAAACCACCCATGATGCATGTCATATTGCACATTTGTTCTTTAAGGAAGTGGTCTGGATTTATGGTTTACCCATCAGCATAGTATCTGACAGAGATGTAAAATTCATGGGTCATTTTTGGAAGACCTTGTGGACAAGGTTGGGAACCAATCTATCATTTGGGTCAGCCTACCATCTCCAAACAGATGGTTAGATTGAAGTGATCAATAGAGTGCTAGGAAATCTCCTTAGGTGCTTGACAAAGGAGTATGGAGTGATGTGGGATTAGATGTTACCACAGGTAGGATATGCCTACAATGACAGTGCAAATAGGATAACAGGCAAAAGCCCCTTTGAAATAGTTTATGGGCTGCACCCTAGAGGTGTGTTGGAGTTAAGAAACTTGGAAAGTGCAGAAGGAAGGAGTGCATATGCAGAAGATTTTTCTCAATCTATGAAAGAGGTTCATCACCAAGTGAAGAAGCAGCTCCAATAGGCTACACAAAAGTTAAAAACCAAAGTTGATGAAGGAAGAAGAGATCTTTAGTTTGCTATGGGTGATCTTGTGATGGTACATTTCAATAAGTCCAGGCTGCAGAAGGGAGTCCCCATCAAAATTTAGATGAGGAGGATTGGTCCTTGCAAGATTCTTGCAAAATATGGGCACAATGCCTATAAATTAGATTTGCCATCAGATTTGGCAATATCTCCTATTTTTAATGTGTAGGATTTAGTCTAGTATAAAGGACCTACACCAGTAGTTACTGAGTTATAGTCAGATATTAAGGAAATAGCAACAGATGTTCAGATTTCCCCTACACCAACACCAATGGCTGTGAAGAATTTGGAATCTTGGGTGAAGAAAAAGACTAGGCAGGGAACCTACATGAAGAATCTCATTTAGTGGGAAGGCAAGTCAGAAGCTGAGGCTACTTGGGTGGCTGAGAATGAATTCAAGAGGCAGGGAATTAATCCTAAACTCCTGTCCCCAGAGGTGACTTAAGCTCTTAGCCTTGGTAGTATGGTGTAGGAGAACCCTTGAGAAACTAGTATGTTGGTGGTCTCATGTCATTTTGGGTGTGTGAGTGTGTGAAAGACCCTCTTGTAGGGCAATGTAAATACATAAGGTCATGTGGACCAAGTGTGGTTAAGTTAGGTTTTAATCAAGATCTCTGTTATGTTAAAATAGCTCATTTTGGCTCTTTTAGTGAACTATACTTGATGATTTCATCAAATGTTAGGGTGATGTCATGGAGGTTCTTAGGGTCCTTGGATACCCTAAGAGGTCTGACTAAGGTTAGATAGGCTAGATTGGTGTTAAAACACAAGGAAAGTGAAATGGTGAAAAAGATGTAAAAATGTTTCATAACAACATTAGCAACTTTTCAAGAGTTGTTGACAACATTTGGGTTGTCTTAAGAATTTCAGTGTCTAGAGAAGATGAATTTTAACCAAGGGTTAAGACACTTGAGGTAGGGTATATATGTGGAGAAAAACCCTAATTTGGGGGTTCAACAATTATTGTGTACGGACTGCATACTGAATAGCAGAGAGTTTTGAATGAAAACAAGGTGAAAGTTGATGAAGATGGATTGAAATTATCACTGTAATTAGTGGAATCCATTTATGCATATGTTTTAGTGTTTTCCCAATACTTATTTTGATTTGTAGTTACTTTTCTTTTGTATTTTTAAATTAGTTTTGTTTCAGACAGTCTGTTATCCAGTTTTGATTGAGAAGCAAAGATGTGGACCTAACTCCACTTTCCACCATTGGTTCTATACGGCCACTTGGGGATGGAGACTAGGTCCATGGAGCTTCAAGAATCTGGAAGGAAGAGCTTTGAAAGTGCATGCAAGTATTTTTAGGATCTTTCCCTAGGCGAGCTACATCAGAACCCCGGTTAGGAAGATCATATAGCAGTTGGCTTAAAATTGTAGGAGGTTGCTTTCATGAGCCAAGAAGGCCATGGATGTGTTGTATGGTGTTGTGCAGGTACTGAATAATGTGGAGGAGTGCCCAAGAACTCATCTAACCAAGTTTTGAATCCAAAGACCTAAAACTGGTCCAAAAACAAGAAAGAAGCCATATTCCAGAAACAGGGTGTACGGACAGAGTTTGACCATTGGACCTTGAAAATCTTGGTGGGTTTTTTCCTTACTTGCAAACTGCCAAAAGATATTTTGGGGTCCTTTGATGTTTTTACATTGAAAAAGTGTTTTCCTACATTTTAGGAGGCCTAATTGGTGAAAAAGGCTACAAGGCCTAGAAGATAGGAATATAGGCAGCAATGGAGAAATGGCTAAACTTGGAAACTTTAGAACCATTTTGCAATCCAAGCATGGAGTTGAATGAAGCCCTGGCCCTCCTACAAATCCAAAACAAAGATTAGGGCATGGGAGTTGTTGTGGAGGAAAAGTTCTTGTGAAACACAAGAATGGTGAACCTAACAAGATAGGAGGACTCTTGGTTGGAGGGGAAGAATTGAATCTTTCCAAGTGTTAGAGGGTGGATTGAGGAAACCCTAGAGGTCCTAGGAGAGACCTAAGAAGAGTTCAAGAAGACTCAGGAGGTTACTAAGAGTATCCCTATCATTTGGTCAAGAAAATCAAATAGAAAATGAAGTGGGAAAATCAAGTAAAATCATGAATTAATTGAATAAAAAACCTTGAATTAATTAAATCAAAATAATCAATTAGTTATGTAATTGATATTAATCAATTAATTGTATAGTTAAAATCAAATTAATTCCAACCCATTCAAGGGCGCACATGGCTAAACAAATTAAATAAATCAATTAATTTAAATCCTTTTATTCTTCACCCACCACATGGGTAAATCAATTTCAATGAATACGAATTAAGGATTGAGCTCACATGGATCAAACCCAAAGTGATTCTCCATCGCACATCTTGGAGTTTCATCTTGATCACTCATTTTTTCCCCTATATGAAACCATTATTTAAAAGGTCTTAACCTTTGAGACAATCAACTCAACCTAACCCTAATCAAGGTTAAATCAACTCTACCCCCTACCCTTGGGAAATCCTTTAAATAGAGGCCATTTTTAGTGCCAAACATATAAGACATATTCATGAGAAAAACATCATCACTATAGGAATTTTGATTTGGAGCTCATAGCATTCAATTTGATTCAAAATTGAAAATAGTGATCAATCTTGAAGCATTTTAGGATAATTGCACTAAATAGATGTAAATCACATCAAATAGCTTCAATTTGTCATTACTAGGACTATCATTAATGGATTCTTTAGATGAAAGAATACTATTTTATTTCCTAAATAGAGAGACATGAGATGCTCATTGTTCCATTTGATTCAATTAGCTTAATTTTGCATATTTTGAAGTTGAATTGATAGTAACAATACTAATTTCATGAAGGTATGATTTTCATATACACACTTGTTTACTAGGTTTTCACTTGTGGATTTAATTTTTCTCTTTATTTCTATTTTTGTGTGCCAAGACGTCTGTTTACCAAGTTTTCATCAAGGTGATCATTTTTTCTCTTTTATACTTTTTAATGTTTTTTTCTATTTTTTTTCTTTTTTGTATTTTTCATAAACTTTTTCAAAAACAAATTTGTATTTTTTCATAAAATTTTGCAATTTTTTTGTTACTTTTTTTAGGATCATGTGTAATACTTGCGGAGGTGCATGTTTTTTAGTTCTTATGATAATGGTTCTCCCTCTGGTGTTGCAAGTTGATATACTTTGGACCAATATGTTGCGGTTACTATATAGGTTCCTACCTAGATTGGTTCAAATTTTCTAGGCTTCTCTCTGTGTGGCTTGGTTTTGTAGTTCATTTTATGAACCAAATCTCTGATCTCAAAATTGTGGACTCAAATTTTTTTGATGTAACTCCTTTTGAGACAGTTTTGATATGCTTGCAGGTGGACCAAGGTGGCTTTTCACTATTCATCTATCATTTCAACCTCATGTGCAACCTAGAAACTTTGTATTGTGCGTCATCAATAAAGGGTTGCAAAGATACTCTCAGTGATGGAATTTCAACCTCAAGGGGTAAGATGGCCTCAATGCCATAGATAAGAGAGTATGGATTGGAACTAGTGGGGGTGTGAATGCTAGTTCTATAGGCCCAAAGAGTTGGATTTAGTTTCAGGTTCCAGTCTTGACCAACATCATTGATAGTATTTTGAATGATCTTGATTATTATTTTATTAGATGCCTCAGCTTGGACATTGTCGTGTGGATAGTAGATGCTAGAAAATCCATGACAAATTTTAAAATTCTCACAAAGATTTGTAACATCCTTATTTTAAAGTGGGCTACCATGATCCTTGATGATAGCTAAAGGAACTCCATAGTGGAAAATGATATAATTCAAAATAAATTTTGAAACTTGCTTACCTTTGATATACATCATAGGGATAACCTCCACCCATTTGGTGAATTATTCAGTGATAGTTATGATATACTTGTGGCCATAAAAAGACAAAGGTGTAATCTTCCCTATGAGATCAAATTCCCATTGAGAAAAGGGCCATGGAGGTACAACTGGTTGTAGATCCTGTGCTGGAGCATGAATCAAGTTTCCATGTATTTGGCACTTTTAGCATTTTTTAGAAAACTTGTGCACATCTTTCTCCATGGTGGGCCAATAATATCCATCTCTGACCAACTTCTTAGCAAGGCTTAAACCATTGAAATTTACTCCAAAAATACCATTGTAGACCTCATGTAAAGAACTTTTAGCTTCTCTTGAATCGAGGTATCTGAGGAGGGTTTGGTCAAAAGATCTCCTATAAAGGGTATCATCAACGATGGCATATCTAGCATCTTGACAGATAAGGTCTCGGTGTTTTTTTTGGACAAGGTGGGAGATAAGATCTAGGCATGTAGGTAATCACAAATATCTTGATACCAAGGGTAATCAAGACCAAAAATATCATACACGAGCTTATATTATGGAATATAAAATGCAGGAAGAAACAACTGCTCCATGAGAAATTTGCAGTGTTCTTCATTGTTTGGCATGTCAATCATGGATGTGATAGCATCCATAGCATCCACCTACTTATTATGTACCTTGGAAATTTTTTGAAAGCTAATTGTAACAAATTTTTCCTTTAGAAAATCTGCCAACTATTTGTAAGGTAACAATTTTTCATCTTTTGTTTCATAGTCATAATTTACTTGTCGGATTACTAATTGGGATTCAAAATACACTTTGAGATGCTAAATTTTCCATTGAATAGATAGCTTTATCCCAATGACTAGGGATTCATATTCAGCGATGTTTTTTGTGCAGTCAAATGCAATTTTGTATGATTTTGGTATTACATTGCCTTGTAGAGTGACACACATAATGCATGGTCCTTATCCATGTCTAGTGTGTGAGCCATCAAAATATAGTTGACATTCATTAGAAGTTGTGAAGGTGATAATAGAATCATCTAAAACTTGTGCTTCTGCAAGGTGATCTTCTATCACTTGGCCTTTAATCTCTTTATAGTCCACATACTCAATATCAAATTCACTCAGGAGCAGTACCCATTTGGCCAAGAATCCTGTAAGAGCTTCTTTGCTTAAAAGATATTTCAATGGATCAATTCGGGACACTAGACTAGTTTTCTTATGAAGCATATAATGTCTTAGTTTTTGTCTTGCAAAAACCACAACAAGACATGCCCATTCAATGAGTGAATAATTCAATTCATATCTCACCAATGTTCATCTTATGTAATAAATAGCTCTTTCTCTTCCTTTTTCATCATGTTGTCCTAGAAGAGCTCCTAATGCAGTCTCAGTAGCAAAAATGTTCAAGATGAATGGTTTTCCTGGAATGGGAAGCATTAAGATTAGAGGATTTAGCAGGTACTCTTTCAATTGTTGGAAAGATTGCTCACATTTTTTATTCCAGTTAAAAGTCACACCTTTATGCAACACAATTAGGAAAGAGTGACACTTGTCTGCTAGTTGTGTGATAAACCATCAGATAGAATGCAAATTCCCTTATAGACTTCTCAACTTTCTTAGAGTATTAGGTGGAGGAATTTATAATATAACTTGTACCTTTTTAGGATCTACTTCAATAACTCTTTGAGAGATAATGTAACCTAGGAGTTTTCCAGAAACAACTCCAAAAATACACTTTTTGGGATTTAAGCAAAGATTATACCCCTCCATTCTCTCAAATATTTAGTCTAAATTGCTTAAATGATATTTTCTGGTGGTAGAATTGCATACTATATTATCAACATAATTTTCCATCAGGATATGCATGAAATCATGGAAGATTGTAGTCATTGCTCGTTGATATGTTTCTCTAGCATTCTTGAGGCCAGAGGGTATGGAATTCCAACAGTAAGTTCCCCAAGGACATGTGAAGACTATCTTGGGATAATCCTCAGGAGAAATTATAATTTGATTATAACCAGAGAAAGCATCTATCAATGGTAGCATCTTGTATCTCACAGTCATGTCTACAATGATGTCAATATTAGGCAATGGAAAATCATCTTTATGGAATGCTTTATGTAGATCAAAAAAGTAGTGCATATCCTTATGCCCCCTTGTGTGTTTTCTGACCAAGACTAGACTAAAAATCCATTTTACATAGTATATCGGCCTAATGAAACTAACATACAACAATTTTTTTAACTCTACCTTTACCAAAAGGGCTACCTGAGGATGCATTTTACTTAATTTTTGTTTCACTAGTTTCACACCTGGCTTCAAAGGTAAGTGGTGAAGAACTAATTCTGGATCTAGGCCAGGAATATCTATGTAGGAATAGGAAAAATTAATCTGTCTTTCTAGAAATAATTTGACAAACTCTTTCTTTTCTTCTTGTGATAGAAAAGTTGCAAAGTGTATGATATTTGGGTTATTCAACATTCCCAAATTCATTTCCTTGGTCATTTCAATCAACAATGCTTACTTCTCCTTCAGATTGGGTACATCCAATCTTCCATCCTTGGGCACCTCAAAGAGGTTTTCACTCTTGGATACGTCCTTTGTTTTTACTTTTGTATGGTCTAATCACGCCTTTTGGTTTTCACCAGAAGACCTATTATTTTCATTTTTTTCTTTTTTAATTTTATCATTTTCACTTTGGTGAATGGAAGATGGAGTTGACTCTCCAAAACATGTTGTGGAAAAAAGATCAATAGATAATCTTTCTTTTATGATCACTGGATGGCATGCCTTCTTGGAGCTCAAAGAATCCATTGTTGCTTCATCATTTTTGAAGAAATCTAAGCTCAGTGATCCTTGTTGATCCAAATCTATAAGTTCAGGGTAAACACACAGGATGTCATCATCTGTATTGCAAATTTTTTTGAGGCCAAGGGTAAGGGAAAAGATATAGATATCAATCTCATCAGATTCAAAGACTTCATTTGTAGAAGGGTCGGGACTAGGATCCAAAATTTTTTTGGACTAGGGATCAGGACAGGTTTTTGGAGGGAGGTGTCATCAACATGTTTATCCTCAATTGGTGGGTTACTAGACTCAGGAAATACACACTCAAGCTCATAGGGATTGGAGGAATATGAATTTCATTCTCACTCATTGGAATTAGTAGTTTCAAAACATGGAACCTCAGATGCCTTGTCAGCATTCAAAATATCCACATTTTTATATGAGGTTAATTTAGCATTCAAAGAGCCAATTCACAATAGTTTAAATCCAGGCCCCAAATGAGGGGGATTTATTTTTTTAGAAATAGGTTCAACAATCCCTTTCTTTTTGGAATCGAGGCCACTGCAACCATCATAGCCTTTTCTCTGAATGATTGTGAACCCTAGTCCTTATCTTTCAATGGGTATCGGAGGGGGTTTGTTGTCTTGTTTATCTTTATAAACCCATGTAGATGTGTTTTCATACACATGTTCTTCATGAAATACTCCTCAAATTGTGAATTTGGTTGAGGGTTTAATTTCTAGGGTGGTCTTTGGTGGTTATTTTTACAACAATCATAGTTTTCCATAAGATTTTGGGGAAAAAGGAAGTTTCCCAATGTGAAATGATTTAGCCATGGTATACTTTCCGCATTCTTTATCTTAAAATTTCATCTTTCCTTTGACCATCTTAGTGAGATTGGATGCATCAACATAATTCAAAGAAATGGTTGATGTTTCTTCACTATTTGTAGGTACCTATTGTGTGGGAGTTTCTCTCAAATTAGCACAGAACTGGAAAGGATTAGGATCTCCTAGAATAGTGATCTCAACTCTATTATCAAAAAACTTCAGACATTGGTGATATGTGGAGGGAACTTCCTTCATGGCATGGATCCAAGGGTGTACCAAGATCATTTTGTAAGGGAGGTCTAGGTCTAGGACTTGCAACAATGTATTCTCAATAACTCGACCAATTCTGATAAGAAATACAATGACTCCTTTGGAAGGATGTTCAACATCACCATATGATTTTATTATGATTTTCCTGGATGGATCAATATCACTTTCATTATATCTAAGACCAAGGACAACCTTCAGGGTATAAATGTTAATCCATGCTCCACCGTCTATCATGACTTGTATGACCTTACAATTATGGACAAAACTTCAAGGTGTAGGGGATCATTATGACTGAGTCTATCTTATGGGACACAATTTTTTGAAAAGGTAACATGATGGGATGTGGATAAGTTCCCTATCATGGCCTGAAATTGGTTAGTATCAATGTCATTAGGTACACTAGACTCTTTCAGGGCTTTGTCAAGGATTTCCTTGTGCTGGGGGCATGTGCGCAACAAGTCAAGGATAGAAATTAGGGCTGGGGTTTTACCAAGTTGTTCAACAAGGTTGTGGTTAGAAGACACTTTGGGTCTACACAGTGCTCTAGACATAGTAATCTTAGTATGATGAGTAGTGATTACACATTGAGGAATATCATCTTTGATAGTAAAGGTGGACACATGTGCATCTAACTCAGGAAATTAGTTTATGGTATAGTCATGGCTAGTTTGGGCATTGTTGACATTGGTCTTTGAATTTGAATTTGAACTAGATGTTTTCCCCTTCTCGTGATCTAACAAAGGAGTTTAAAAAATGGTGTGATCGATATTGAAAGAACCTGCAATAGGTTCCACTCCAATTATGCCATGATCCATAAGATCTTGCACTACATTATTCAACTGAAAACAAGAGTTGGTTTTGTGTCCTTTGGACCAATGATAATCACAAAATTTATTTTGATCCCACCAAGGGGACTTTACGGATGGTTCATTTTTGATCTTAGGTAACTAAATATAAATTTTTTGAAGAAATTTTTATAGCATGAAATGAAGTGGTTCACCCAATGGTTTCAAATGTCTTGGAGGTCCATCTCTTTTTCTCAACGGTTGACGTTATCAAGTTCGTTATGTATTATTAGTTGCTTTCACTTGAGGTTGAGTTGGAGGTGGTGTTTGAGTCACTGTCTATGTATTCATAACATTAGGCCCTTTTAGATTGACCTTTTCTTGCATCATATTTACTGTCCATGCATCGACAACACCATAATTCATGACTTTTTTAATTTTGAGACCATAGTTTCATCTTGTCATCTGAAATGATCGCATTGTTATTTTCTTTTTTAATCTTAAAGACTCCTTTCTAAATGATAACATCTTCAATATCAATTCCATTTTTCATGAGATTTTGAATGGTTCTTGGGCATTTCATCTTTAGCTCATACATCATCTCTGGCACAAGATTTTGAATGAATAAATATATTTATTGTTCTTCTGGGATATCAAAGGGACAATGACTAACCAAATTTCACCACTGTAACAAGAAGATCACAAATGATTCTCCAAATTTTTGTTTAGCTGCACACAAATTGGTCAATGTAACTTTGCTTGATATGTTAAATGCAAAATGAGAGATGAATTTATCTTCCATGATCGTATATTGCCTAGTAACTTAGAATACCATTCCATTTCTTGTCTCCCAAGAATTCTAGGAAGGAATCTCATGAGATATGTGTCATCGTGATGAAATTTGATACAAGAAGTGTAAAACTCTCTAACATGATCAATTGGATTACATTTCCCTTTGTACTTTTCAAAATTTAGTGCTTCAAAGTTTTTTGGAAAAGGAGTCATATATATACTCTCATCAAATGGATTAGGACAAAGATCCTATTCTGTATAAAGTTTCTTCTTGTCCTTGAATTGTATGTCATTAAGTTTCTTTTTTAAGCATTAGATTTATTGAATCATGTCATCATTATGTGAAGACTTTATAGCTTTTTCATGTGTATAAAAACAATGTCTCCATTTATGAGCTATAAGGAATGAATTATATTTAGGAGTATCTGATTCTGAGGATTTGGAAGAGATTTTTTCAAGTGGTGCCATTTTTTGTGTCAAATATTTTTGAGGATCTTCTACTTGTTTTTGGATTGTTGGTGGAAGTCCATACTATTGACCTTGTGGCACATAGTATTATTGAGATACTTTTTGTCGATACCTTGGTGCAAAATATTTTTGTTGCAATGCGTTCTATGACATAACTGTTGTTGTTGAGGTTGCACCATATGGTGATCCTGTTGTGAAATATTTTGTTATTGTGGAATATTGTTGTCATTGTGAAATATACTATTGTTGTTATTTTTTTGTTGTTTTTGAACATGATATTGTCATTTTTGTTGAGCATGTTGTTGTCATTATTGTTTAGCATGTTACAATTGTTGAGCATGTTGTTCTTTTTGATGTAAATATTGTTGCACATATTAATGTTGGTGTTGTTGCGGGTGCTCTTGTTTATCCTTTGGACCTTGCACATGTTTTGTGATAGGATAAGATTCTTGACCCACTTGCATCATTTATTGTTGCATGTTATGTTCTTGTTGAAATCCTAGTGGTGCAAGTATACTGCCAAGACTTGGAGTCTTATGCTTTGATCTTTTCTCTTGAGACATCATATTGACTTGCGCTCATATGGTTGTTGTGCTTGTTGTACTACATATACTTTTTGTGCTTGTTGAGCCGCTAGGGATTTTTCTTCTTATTGTGCCACATGTGTTTGTTGAGCTTGTTGTGCCACATGTGTTTGTTGAGTCAATTTAGGTGAAATTGGTGAAATTTCAATGATTCTCTTCTTCTTTGGCTCAAATGGTGAACTTGGCACAATTTTCATGGTCACACAAGATGCATCTATCATGGGTACCCTTAGTGGTTCATTGAGTGATCATTTGGATATCATTGCAGTTGTAGTAATTTCTTGGATTGTTGAATGTGTTACCAAAGGATGACCAATTTTTTGTGTTTCTTCGAAAGAGGGTATATGTGGCGTTCCCCAAGGGAATGTGAACACATATTTTGTTTCTTCATCTTGACGAAATAGCAGGTGATTCTTAAAAACAAGCATCTGTTTCCTTTGATGATATATCTAAGAGGCTTTCATAGTATCCATTGTCTCTGAAGGAGGTAGTAATGTCATTTGAAACAAAGAATGATTCAATGGCACAAATAATTCCTTTTGAGGAATTTCAATAGTTAACTCATTTATTTGCCTTTTTTTGGCTACCTTCATAGTTGACTCATCATAGGCTTGTTCCCATTTTTCTTTATCCCAAATCACTAGGGCTTGATTCTCTTCTAAAGTAGATTGGGTAGGATTGTGATATTCCAAGAATAATTGAGGATTTTCCTTCTGTATTACTGTTATACACTAAATTTTTCACCTTGCTAAGTGCTTGAGCCTGACAATCTAGTATAGTATGGGAATCACTTCTAGGTTGTGGGACCTCTGCTAACTAAAGTCAAGCCTCTAGATTCTAGGTTGGTTCCTCTTGGATAATCACCTTATATACTTTTAAACCTAAAAGTAAACTTGGAAGTAAAAGGGATAGAAGGAGAACTAAAGGGAAATGACTAAAAAGAAAATTATCCTACTAGGTGATACACCGAAGGTAACATGAATGATAACACAATGACCAAGCTAGAATGAAATTCCAGAATCTAGCGGAACACAAATTTTTGAATGGTTTGCATAAGTATTTCATAGAGAGGTATAAAATGAAAAGAGGCTATTCAGGGAAAGAGAAGATTTCACAAACAATATCATTTTCAATAGAATAGAAACAGACTATGACCTACAAAAAAAAATCTACTCTAGCAAATAGGCACAGGGATGAGACAAAAATGACAGGGGATTAAATAATATCCACAAGATCATCTAATTCAAATCATTCACAACAGTGCACAAAGATGCAGAAAGAAAGAGGGCTCAATAACTCCAATATTTCTCTAACATTAACCAATATATTATTCTTTAGTAAGAGAAATACAGACAAGAAGGCCAGGGATAGAGAAAATATCACAAAAATCCTTTGCATAATCTGAATTCCATTAAGAAATTACAAATAGATGAAAACCTGAGGGCTAAGAGAATGCCATGTAAAGTCTTACATAAGTTGAAAAAAATAGCTATGAAAGCTTCTAAAACTACTTATATACAACCTCCCCTAGCACACAGGCTTGGGAGTCAATCCATCAATCAGTTCGAGAAAAATTAGGGTTTACAATAGATTTTCAATAAATAATATAGAAACCCTAAACCAATCATGTCTGCCCGTCAATGCACTTAGGAAATATCTCAAGAGATCAGATATGGTCATGAATGTATATCCCATCACAATTAATTCAAGAAGAGAAGTTGGTTGATGCATTTTCCATGTCTGCAACTTGAAAGACCAAGCCACTGCCATGAAAGCCTGAAATCAAATTTAAATTTTTGAATATTTGAACATAATAGTCACAGGTGGCATGGATGTTTGTATCAATGGCCCATAAAAATACTTGGTTTCCTGTTTAAAACACAATCATTGATCTATCCTTATCTTTACCTGGGTATCATATCTTCAATCAGATCAAGCCACGTGGAGCCTTGTCACACACTCACAGTATCAACCAGACATTCAAAACTTTCTTCGTGAGTGAGTGACAAAGCTTCTTCCTCTTATTCAGTCATGTAATTGCAACACTTTATTTTATCATTCTTGGACCTATGTGAGTAAGCGATGACCAAATTTTCTACTTGAATCTTCTCTTAATCGCACACTCACTAAACTTTTATGTCCTTAGTATTGACTCATCTTTGGACACTTGGAAAACATGCATGATGCCTCAAAGATTAAATATCATCATCTTGGAAATCAAGGCTTTACACCTGCCATTGGATCTTTATTAATTTTTGTGTCTTTACTGCCCATTTCCACCTAGGACCCATGATGTCATCTGTGCCAGATGTCACCAGGGCTTGATGACTTAAAGGATAGATCTTGATCAATTTGAATTTAAGTCATTAAGCCAGCCATTGGATTAAAATTGAGTTTCATGACATATAATCTCCTCCTTACAATTATGTTGGGCCCACCATGTGCCATGTGTCATTTAGGCTTAATGGCTTGATTACTAGATCTCGAGCACTTTGGCTTCAAGTCTTTAAGCCAACCATCCAATTAAATTAAACTTTATTGGTATTTAATAAGCTAAAGACCCTACATAAAGGTGACCCCACCATCCACATGATGCAAAGGCTTAATGGATTAATGAATAGATCTTGAGAAATTCATCTTTAAGACATAACGCAGACCACAAGATCAAAATAAACTTGATCAACATTTAACTTGTCTCTAACCTCAGCTGGCCCCTCTAGGAACACATGGCATCTTGTCACGCACTCTCCACCCCTGAAATAATATGCCTTGATTCTAGGTGAATGAATGACAACCGCTAATCTTCATCTTTCCTTTCAATCGCGTACTCGCAGCACCCTTCTATCTTGATCTTCTACCCGTGTGAGTGAGCGATGACAACACATAACCTGCAACACAAACTATGTCATACACTCCAACACCAAAAGATGCTAATTGGTTTAGCTCAGGAAGTGAGCAATAACATAAAATATCCTTTACTCACACAGTCGCATACTAAAAACCTTATTGTTAAATCACATGGAGAGTGAGAGATAAACACTTCTGATAACACTTTTGCTCACTCGCATAGTCAATTTTACATGCCACAAGAGCGTTGCGACTACTCGACCACATGATAATTCATTCACTCGCTCACTCACAGTTAAATGGTTGTTTAATATATATAGCATGATTGTGCAACTAATCATAAAAGGTGACTGTTGTGGACAACATAAAACACATGATTAATTTTGGACTTAAGTGGCAGAAAAAGTAATGAAGAAATATAACAACCACCAAGGAGTTAGGGTTTAAGAGGCTTCAAGGGTTTTTTGCATTTAGGTCTTTAAAGACATGAACCAGGGGTAAAACTAGTGACCTAAAAATATGCAAAGAGTGAGGCAAGGACAAGGAATCATGGCAGAAACCACACAAGCTAGGCTCTACCCTTGTGGGAGCATCATTTACTTCACTTGTATCCAAAATTGGACAAGATAGGAAATTTAGGTAACAATTTTGGTGATTTTTGCTTAATGTCATCCTGCTGGACATAAAAAACCAGTCACCTTAAGACATTCCATTGGGAAGGGATTCTTCATCAAGCATAAAAAAAAGTTCTGGGAAGTAGGAGGATTGAACAAGGAGGAGGAACTACAAACCAGAACAAGAAAAGGACTATACAAGAGAAAAAACTAACTATGAAAATCACTTCGAGGAAAGTGTTGGTTCCCAAAACCACAGATTGGAAATCCAAGAGCCTGCCAATTCTCCAATAGGATTCCAAATCAGTTCTGGCCAACAAACGGGAATAATTCAAATTCCCCTACACTTTAGGCTTCGCTACACCTAGGCGGGTAAACCTTTACTTCAAACTTGATCATCTGGTTCGAAGCTCTTCTATAGTGAATTTAAACTGGTGAGTTCCTCGGTTGGCAAAATCCTTGAACTCGATCGAAATGAAGTTGAATGCTTAATGTTTGAATTAAAATGTATGTAGTGATTAATGAATTTTTTAGGAAGGAATTGATAGATTTTCTGACTTTATATATAAACCCAATATTTCAATAATAATAAGACCAGTGCCTCTGCTTATTCGGGCAATAGAGTCAACTTCAATGAAGGTTTACGTACAACTTTATAATGCTCAAAGCATTTATATTGCTAATCAATTCAATAATCAAGACGCGACAAATCAAATATTTATGCAATCCTAAATTATTTCAGCGTGAGTTTAGGATGCTATCTGACTGTATCCACTTATCCGATATTTAAATTGCACATAATATTCAAAAATAATAATTATAAAGGACGGTTCATCAATAGTTTAATTCTCTATGCCTTTAACAAATAACAAAGGATGTTTTATTTTATTATTAAAATAAAATAAATTTATATTTATAAAATCATATTATTTCCCTTATCYCTCCATACAAAATATATAAAAAAATGCTTCTATTAAAATCTGTCCTCTTCCAAGATAATAGACTTATTATTATTTATATACTCTCATATCCTCAAAGAAAYGGTATGTCTCTTGTCAATGGTTAGGACCTYTTATTAAGATAATTAAATTTGGATTTATTTKCACCCTTTCATTTTAATCACGCCATACACTAACGTGATTAGTTTTTGGTTATCATCATGGCTTTTCTAAATTAGCAATTGGCTTCCTTCGAGAATCTTAGTAGTTATGTTCTTCGCCCCTCACAAGGAATTCTTTCTCCATTTCATTGCCAAACAAGTCCGATACTGTCGTGAAGCTTTTCTCTAGTCTGTACCAGTTTTCATCATTGCTGTGAACTCTTCATAACTAATGCGGCCAATTGATGGCTACCATGTCTATCTGGAATAGTGTGTCTAGTTGCCATTTGAATAATCTAATTTCTTCAGTGTCTCCTTTAGGTCGCTGCTAGAGTAAATATATGATGTTGCAATCCTCTGCAGTCAAAATATCTACACCCTTCATTATGCAGACGTTCCTCTTTATAGAACAAGTGAAAAGTGGAAATTTCATTCCTTGTCAACGCCTGTCACGAACCTTCTTGTCTGCGGCTAAGACCTCCTTGTCAGAAAAACTGGCAACGATTCTCAGTCTGATGGAGGTGGCAAAGACATACAAGCAAAGAGCAATCCTGGAATGCTGTCCTGGAAGAACGCGACAATGTTGCTAGAATACAAGTGAAGTTTTGTTGCGTATGTATCTGTGTGTATCTGACGTGTGAGCAATATTTGGCTACTGACGGTGCTTAAAATTTAGTCATTTTCCACTAGCAATATCCAACCTTTCGATGGCCACTTCCTTCAACTCAGCCCAATACTTGCATTCATTCGATATTCAAACTTCAATAGCTTGCAGCAGGAATGATTTCTATTCCATACCATTGATAAAAACAAACATAACAGTCTTCTTAGCGTTGTGAATATTTGTTTTTGAAATCATGCAGGAACAACTGCTTCAGAATAAATTACTTGTTGCTATAATCCATCAACCTTTTGATCCTCAGAGACTATATTAACCATTAAACCTGTTCTTTCACTTATCTTCATATGGCATTATATAATCAAGATTCTCCAGCATTCTCTTGATTAGTATATTGTTCTAATCATAAGTAGTGGGTAAGATCTGAAAATTCTCCCTTTGGTATGCTATTTGGGACTCTAAAATTTGCCACAATTTTAGAGATCCATCAGTGGCTCTTTCTGGGGACATATGCTCCCTGTGAGCATAGCGAGATCTTAGTTATCTCTGGAGAAGCAGATCAATTAACTTGATACAAAATGAAATTGGGTGGCCCCCGGCCTCCGCAAAGTGAACATTGATTCTTTCCTCTATCAAACACATAACTCTGATCATGTAACACTATCTTCCATCTTGTCATGGTATGCTTCCCTTTGATTAATTTAGTTGGCTGCCCATATTTGAAACTTGTATTAGGTGCACCATCCTCATGTACAGTATTTTCTCTATCTACACATTTAGAATGCAAATTATGTTTGTTGAATCCAAAATTTTATTTAAGCTTATGGTGCAACACTTGTTCATATAATGGTTTAAAAGATGGTTCATGCCTGGGAGACACTTCTTCACATATACTTGGACTATGGTTAAGTGTGATATTTGTGCAATCTTCAAGACTATCCTTTAATCTATCATGCTTGGCTGATTCCATTTCATTATATAACTCATGCTCATAGGATGAACTGAAAGACACCTCACTTTCTGAATACACATCATGAGTTTTATCAACTTCAAAATTAGGACTTTTATCTTCATTATGATGTTGATGGAATCCATTGCATAAAGGATCTTGTTCAAACAACAGATTTAGGAACATAGAGAACTCAGACATATCTTGTTTTGCTTCCTCTTCTTCAAATAATGGATTCATGAACATAGAAAATCCAGGCATACTTTCATGAGAGTTGTTATTCAGATTATCAAGTGTTTCATTAGCAAGACTAATATCTTCATTGGCACTACCTCCTGAAACTTCCTCCTATTCATACACTGCATGTAATTCATCTCTATGATTTGATTCCTGGGGATTAACATCTCCTTCATCTAGTACATCTTGAATATGCGTTGGTTCATCATCCTGTTTATCATGGTGTTGGATGATTCTTCTCAACGTATCTATGATATTCTATATCTAACAAGACTGAAATCTCTTCCACACTAAGATAATCATCTTCCTCACTCATAAACTCATTTAAATCTTTTATTGCACAAACTTCATTATGGATAGATTCTCCCTCAATGTGTCCCAAGTTCTCTTCTCCATTCAAATTTGAAACTGCATCTGACTCATATGTTATTTCACTCGTGTACTCATTCTCCTCTGCAACCAATTCATTATTCATAAGTTTGAGAAAAGTAAGAAACTGATGATCATATAAGAGACCTATTTCTCACATTCTGTTAAAAAGATCAGAGGATGGAGGTTTGCACTCTGAAGGTATTTCTTGACAGATATTAAACATTCTCTTGAAGAATTGTACTGCAGATTCTTCTTCTTGTTTCTCTAAGTTCAAAAATGCGTCCAAAGGGGATATGTAACTTGGATCTTCTTCATCATCGCTGAAATTTTCATCAAGCACAAGCCTTTGTTCAATATGATCATAAGCCTCCTCTTCTTTGTCTTCATCATCTTCTTCCAATATTTGAAAAATAAGCTTCAAATTAGGGTCATCTAATGAGATTCTCAAATCTTTGATCTTTCTCATTAATTCTTTTCGTGAAGGCATAATTGTTATAGGTATCTTCTGATATATATTTACCATCCTCATGAATAAGTGTGCAGAAGACTTTCCTTCAAATCTTTCCAAATTAAAAAAGGCATCAAGTGGAGACATGTTAGGAACCTCTTCCATGTTGAAGCTTTGGTCTTCACACCGCTCATAACACATGTCATCTTCTTCGCTTGCATCATGAAAT
>MU222369.1:31827-41912 GCA_018584345.1 Thuja plicata | reverse complement strand
CACCCTTTCATTTTAATCACGCCATACACTAACGTGATTAGTTTTTGGTTATCATCATGGCTTTTCTAAATTAGCAATTGGCTTCCTTCGAGAATCTTAGTAGTTATGTTCTTCGCCCCTCACAAGGAATTCTTTCTCCATTTCATTGCCAAACAAGTCCGATACTGTCGTGAAGCTTTTCTCTAGTCTGTACCAGTTTTCATCATTGCTGTGAACTCTTCATAACTAATGCGGCCAATTGATGGCTACCATGTCTATCTGGAATAGTGTGTCTAGTTGCCATTTGAATAATCTAATTTCTTCAGTGTCTCCTTTAGGTCGCTGCTAGAGTAAATATATGATGTTGCAATCCTCTGCAGTCAAAATATCTACACCCTTCATTATGCAGACGTTCCTCTTTATAGAACAAGTGAAAAGTGGAAATTTCATTCCTTGTCAACGCCTGTCACGAACCTTCTTGTCTGCGGCTAAGACCTCCTTGTCAGAAAAACTGGCAACGATTCTCAGTCTGATGGAGGTGGCAAAGACATACAAGCAAAGAGCAATCCTGGAATGCTGTCCTGGAAGAACGCGACAATGTTGCTAGAATACAAGTGAAGTTTTGTTGCGTATGTATCTGTGTGTATCTGACGTGTGAGCAATATTTGGCTACTGACGGTGCTTAAAATTTAGTCATTTTCCACTAGCAATATCCAACCTTTCGATGGCCACTTCCTTCAACTCAGCCCAATACTTGCATTCATTCGATATTCAAACTTCAATAGCTTGCAGCAGGAATGATTTCTATTCCATACCATTGATAAAAACAAACATAACAGTCTTCTTAGCGTTGTGAATATTTGTTTTTGAAATCATGCAGGAACAACTGCTTCAGAATAAATTACTTGTTGCTATAATCCATCAACCTTTTGATCCTCAGAGACTATATTAACCATTAAACCTGTTCTTTCACTTATCTTCATATGGCATTATATAATCAAGATTCTCCAGCATTCTCTTGATTAGTATATTGTTCTAATCATAAGTAGTGGGTAAGATCTGAAAATTCTCCCTTTGGTATGCTATTTGGGACTCTAAAATTTGCCAAAATTTTAGAGATCCATCAGAAAGTAGGAAATACCTAAAAAGTAGAACAAAAAGTAAGAAAACTATAATTACAAGGAAGGACAAACCTCAAAACAAGGCTTGAGGTGAAATACATTGACAAAAATTGGCAGGGTTTCTCCTTCAAGAGTTGATAGCTAAAAATAATTATGCTCCCTGCACTCATTGATCACAAATGGGCCTCCCAAAAAGGATTCAAACTTGGTATACCTGCCAGGCCTAGATCTAAATTCATCCCACTTGAGGAATATATCCCCAACATTGAAGTTCCTTGATCTAGCTCTCCTGTCAAAGCTCTTCTTGGTTTGCATAGGTTGGATCTCCATATTCTGGATGGATTTGTCTTTGTTTTCTTCCAACTCCATGAGCTGAGCATACCTTATCTTCAAAGGGTCTCCCTCTTCAAAGAGGACGAGTCGGGTAGCAAGGTCCAAAGCTGGTAATTCAATTGAAATGGACCATTTAGCTTCCCTGCCATATACCAGCATATAGGGAGAGTTCCCAATGATCTTCTTGGGATTGATCTTGTCTAATCATAAGGTGGACTTGAGTTTAGAGTGCCAACTCTCTGATTTTCTTGTAGAGTCTTCTTAATACTAGGGCTGGATACTATTGTAGAGTCTTCTTAATTATCCTAATTTCCAACCAATCAGGACATACCAACCTTTTATGAAGTAGGGTATTGACTTCATAGGCTTGATTAATCCCCCATCCAATGCATGCCATAAGTGGATAATCACTACAACTGATTATTTCACCAGATGGACTGAGGCTATTGCATTAAAAGAAGAAAATGAGAGTGATATCTTGGGCTTTTATGATGACATAATTCATAGGTTTGGGACCTCAAACTCTATTATATCAGATAATGCACTTGCTTTCATAGGCTTAATAATCACTGAATGGGAAATTAAACATGGTTTTTACCTAAACACAAGCTCCAATTATTACCCCCAGGGTAATGGTTTAGCAGAGTCTATAAACAACAACCTTACCAAGATAATTAAGAACTCTCTGTCACGACTATCCTTAAAGATACATGGCCAATAGTATCCATCCCTCATGATCTAGACCATTAGATTTAAACATTCCAGCTTGACACATAATAGTTTAATAAAGACTTGCGGGCTTTTAGACTTAGGGATTAATAAAATGCCAAGGAGTTATGAATTTATAAACTATTGACATGGCCCCTTTTTAAAAGAACACATGGTGGACACATGACTTAAGTGACAAAAAGGTAATGTAAAAATAGAAATGAATCCAACACTTAGGGTTTGAAGACAAGATTCACACTTTGAAACATGAAA
Source organism: Thuja plicata (assembly GCA_018584345.1). Lineage (NCBI taxonomy): Eukaryota > Viridiplantae > Streptophyta > Pinopsida > Cupressales > Cupressaceae > Thuja > Thuja plicata. The sequence goes on along the minus strand of MU222369.1, from coordinate 39,498 downwards.
GAAAGGGTTTCAAAAATTTACATAAGACCCTTTTTGTAAATCAGACCAAGGACTCATTTTTTTTGAAAGATTTAACCAGACCTAACAGTGGCTCTTTCTAGGGATAAATACCTCTTGCAGGTATTGCAAGAATTTAGAATCTATAGGGAAGTAGACCAACCAACTGGAAAAACTAAACTACTCACACAATAGAAAACCAAACTAAACTAAGACAGAAAGAACACACTTGCAAAAACACACTATATACACAACCTAATAGTCATGGATGATTAGACTTTAAGACAAGTATAACTTCAAGAACTGTCCATGAACTGGTAGTTCTAAAATGATACCAGTAAGGTCTTTCAATAAATAAGAATTTTTTCCATACCTCTCATGGAAAATATATGGTCCCAGCCATATTGGTTCAAACTTTCCATGTTTTCCTTTATCTTCTATTCTGGCATTCCACATTAGCACATAATCTCCCACACAAATATGTCTTGAGATTGAATTTTTATCATACAAGTTTTTTACCTACAATTGAAGCTTAGCATTTCCCATAGAAGCTTCCCTCATGGTTTCATCCAATTCTGCCTAGTCATCAATTCTCAATTGCATATCATTGTCAATATCATCATCATATATTTGGAAAAACTTGTACATTTGCATTAGATTATTTTGGGGTAGTCTTGCCTAAATCCCATAGACTAAATCAAAGGGTGCAGATCCTATGGCCTTCTTATATGTCACTCTATGTGCCCAGGCAACCATTTTTAGCTTTGAGTCCCATGCTTTCTTATTTGTATCCAAAACTCTCTTAATGATCTTAAGTAGGCTTTTGTTGGTGGACTCAACTTGGCCATTCCCCTGTGGGTGGTAAGGTGTAGAGTAAGATGTCTAAATTCTATATTCAGCACAAAAATTGATAAACTCCTAAGATTTAAGACACATAGTATTGTCTGATATTATCTTTCTGGGCATCCAAACCTGGTAATTATGTTCTTCAACAAGAAATCAATTACTACTTTACTAGTTTCTCTTTTAGTGGGGATTTCTTCAACCCACTTAGTAAAGTAGTTAGTAGCTACAATTATCCATGCATGTCCTCCACTAGATTTAGTAGCTATTTCCCCTATAAAATAAATACCCTATTGCTAAAAAGGGGCTTGAAATTCCACTGGTTTAAGAGGTACATTACTTGAGAATTTTAGTTTACTAGAGAAACATTGGCAAGCATCACATTTCTTAACTAGCTGATGAGCATCCTTAAAAATACTTGGCCTCTAGAACCTTTCTCTTAAAACCTTATGTGATGTAGTCTTTGCCATGTAATGGACACCACACACTCCATTGTGCATTTCTTGCAAAATCATGTCTTCTTATTCTCTATCAACACATTTTATTAGAATTCCTTCAGGATTCCTCCACCACAGCTCATCTATGATTAGAGATAAATGGATTTATTGTAGCTTTAAGGTCCTTTTCTTATTCTCATCCATACCATGTGGACAATTCATTCTTTGTAAGTAATAAACAATATTGTTATACCAATCACAGTGGTCAAGGTTACAAATAAAAGGTCTATGTTCCTCCTCTAGGGTATTGATATGGTTTGCATTCAAGTTTGTGTTAGCCATAAATTTAGCTAAACCCATTCCTCTGACCAAGTTATTGATTTTAATTTCTATATTAAACTCTTGAATCCTATTGATCCATATACATCTTTTTCCTGACACCTCCTGTTGAGTGAAGATGTCCTTAACTAATGTTGAGGGAACATAGGCTACTACAATACCACCTATCAAATAACATCTGAAAGCTTTCACAACCTTCACCAATGCATAGGCATGTTTATCAATTATATCATATTTGAGCTCTATAGCCTGTAATGATTTGCTGAAAAAGGCAATGGGTTGTTCAAACCCCTCTTCATTTTTTTGCAACAACACAACAACAATAGTATGGCAAGATGCAAATGAAACAATGTTCATAGGCTTTGAATAGTCAGGAGTTCTTAGGATAGGGGCATCTTTGATAGCTTGCTTTATTTCTTGCAAATATTTGGTGGCTTCTCCATCCATTCCATTTTTTGCATCCTTCTTCAGTATTTTGGAAATTGGCCTACTTTTCTCAGCAAAGTTTGTGACAAATCTTCTGAGAAAGTTTACCTGACCGAAGAAAGATTGAATTACTTTAACATTTCTTGGGAGAGGTACTTTGTCAATAACTGCTACCCTATCTGGGTCAATTCTAACCCCCTCCTTTGAAACAATATGCCCCAATAATTTACCTTATGTCACTCCAAAAATGCATTTCCTGTGATTCAAAGAAATCCCAAATTTTAGAGTTCTTTCAAAAATCTTCTCCAGATGTTCACAATGTTGTTCTTCCTTCTTTGAGTAGGTTGTGAGGTCATCTTGATAAACCTCAAGAAATTTTTGCAAGAAACATCCATGGCCCTTTGGAAAGTGGCCCTATAATTCATTAAACCAAAAGGCATTCTAACATATACATATGTTCCCCATGGTGTAGTAAAAGAAGTTTTAAACTGCTTTGACTCCTTGACCATTATCTGGTTATACCTATAGAATCCATCCATCATGGACATCAGTTCACATCCAATGACTCTTTGTAGCATATTCTCCATATTGGGAAGAGCATAGTTGTCTTTTAGGGAAGATATATTCAATTTTTTGAAATCCACATAAAACCTATATCCTCATTCTTCTTCCTGACAAGGACTAAATTGGAAACCTAGGAAGAATGTCTAATGGGCTTAATTATCCCAACATATTTCATCTTCTTCAATTCCTACTCTAGTTTGGGCCTTAGGGTGGAATTTATGGGCCTTTTATTTTGTCTAAAAGGCTTGGCATCTTCCTTTAATGGGATTTCATGTTGGAATAGCTCCTCATTATATGCCTTCAGATCATCATATGTCCATGTTGGAGATTTGATTATGAGCAGTTGATTGATTGTATGTTTGTCATTGATGACAACATATAATACACAGTAGTAATTCTATATGTACTTATTAGAATGATGATATGAAGACTTGTGTGAATAGATACATGTTGTTGACATGTTTATTATGTTATGTTCATACACACAGACCCAGATATGATGTTTCAGTAAAGTTATGTAATTCTGTTATTGGCAGTTACAGTTTTGGAAGTGTAACGGTTTAGGGCCGACATATATTTCATGTTTCTTGAGTTGTGGCTATCTTCTATATATGCATGTGTATATTCATGTTTAGTCATGAGCTGATGATATTAATCCAAAGGCACCAAATGTGTTTCAAGAAGATTGCAAAGTTAGATTTAAATTGGCGAGGCCGACTTAGTGAAGCGTCGCGTCTATTTATTTTATACTTGCATGGTTATAATTATGATTGTGTGCTTAGTAGATCCAACAAGGATGTTATGAAGAGTTGTCTTATAGGTCCCATGATCTCATACTATGAGGAGGATACTTATACCAAGTCAAAGGTGACATGCTAAGTGTGAATGATACAAAAAGATAAGAAAGATGTACAGAGTAGATCATCAGAGTTGGTTCATTCATCAAGAGTCTATGTGAAGAAGAAGTGAAAGATTGCAATACAATGGAACTGATCAAGAAAGCAGGTCTACTCTACAATTCATCATCAGATATAATGCATATCTATTATTTAGAAGGTTGTAGCCTTCACCATCAAGCAATGAGCTTTTGGACAGTGAGTCCACCACCCCTAACAGGGTTATTTGTAAAATACTCCTAATAGGGTCCAACCCTTAACCAGGTCACTATACTTATTGCATTATATTGTACAACTCCTAATAGGGTTGAAATATCTTCTAATAGGGATTACTACAAACAAGTATAGTTTATTATGGGTGCTAATTCCCACCGGGGTTTTTACCATTTGGTTTCCCCATAATCAAATTATGTGTTGAGTACTGTGTTATCTGATTAAGCATTTAATTTGTTGTATTCTAAAGTTATAGAAGTAAAAAGAACTGAAGTTATGGATAATTGATTCACCCCCCCTCTCATTTATCCTTTGGGACTATTCTAACAATTGGTATCAGAGCTAAGTGCCTTGGAGAAGAAGCCTAACAGCTTAAGGTGGATCAGATGTCTTACTTCAGAAAAGAAAGCCCTAAGTTTGATGGAGAAAATTATTTGGATTAGAAAAACAAAATGATAACACATCTACAGTGTATTGGATTTGAAATCTTTGAAATTTCCACACAAGAGGTTGTAATTCCCTCTCTGAAAGACCTTGCAAAGGATGATGCTACTAATAGACAAAAGGATATATTTACACACAATGCAATTTCCAAAGAAGCCTTAATCAACGCCTTATCTGACAGTGAATTTTCTGAAATCAAGAAGATTGATAGAGCATATACCATATGGAAGTATTTATAAGATATGTTTGAAGGAGATGTTCAAGCAAAGAATGCACGCAGGAAGACATGGAAGAAGAAATACAACATCCTTGAGATGTTACCTGAAGAGAACATTAGAGCTTACAATCAAAGGATAAACAAAGCAGTATCTGGAATCAGAAAAAATGGTGGTGAAATATTAGAAGAAGATATAATGGACAAGTTGCTAACTGCTTTGACACCAGACTATGAAAACAAGATCAGTATTCTAGAGGAAACTATGCAATTCTCACAAAAATTCAAGAGAGAGACTCTAATAAGCAAAATATCTACATTTGAGATATCAAGATTGAAGACTGAACCTAAAAGTAAACAACTTTCAAAGCCTCAGTCCATGGTAAGAAATCCTTACACATCCCCAGTCATGATGAGAAAGAAGAAGTTGATGAAGAACTTGAAGAAATCATTGCTATGATTGCTAGAAGAGAAAAGAAAGGAAAAGGAAAATATGAAGGACAACTTCCATTCAAATGTTTTTCATGTAATAAGATAGGTCACTTTGCATCTAAATGTCCCACAAGAGTCAAGAAGTTTAGATCTGATTACAAACCCAAATATAAGAAGGAATGCTATCATGCCGAAGAAGGTGTAACTGATGAAGATTCAGGAGAAGATGAAATTGTATTCATTGCCCTTAGAGATATGGAAAGGTTGCTTAAGGAAATGGACATTGAAGATGAAAAGGAAGAACAAGAGCTAGCCCTAATTTCCAAAGCAAACATCAGAACTGATTGGATCATTAACAGTGGATGCTCTCATCATATGACAGGTGACAAAGATAGATTTGTTCAGTTAGACAAGTACAAAGGTGGTATGGTTTGATTTGGAGATAACACTCCTAAACCTATCATAGGCAGAGGTTCTATCACTTTGGATGGAAAGAATAAGACATATGATGTCCTATATGTTGATGGATTACATCATAACTTGCTGAGTGTTGGATAGCTACTTGACAAAAGCTATCATTTGGAGTTCAAAGACAACAAGTGCATCATTAACAATAAGAATGGAGACATGATTGCATCAGGCTCCAAAACAAAAGGTAATGTTTTTCAGCTTAATTCTAATGTAAGTTGTTTTGTTGCAAAGGTGGATGATAGTTGGTTATGGCACAAGAGACTTTGTCATATCAATTTTGATAATATAGTAAAGATCAGCAATGTTAAGACAGTTAGAGACCTACCAGGTATTGCAAGACCAGTTGACACAATATGCAAGGAATGTGTTATGGGAAAGCATGTAAGGAGTTATTTTAGAAGCAAGAAGAACTCAGCTAAAAACAAATTGGACCTAGTACACATAGATTTGTGTGGTCCTACCCAAACAAGATCATACTACGGAGAGAGGTACTTCATTTTGTTTTTTGATGATTTTTCTAGGACAATGTGGGTTGTGTTCTTAAAGGAGAAGTCTGAATCCTTTGAGAAGTTCAAAATATTCAAAGCTAAAGTTGAGAATGAATCTGGATTGAAATTGAAATTTCTGAGATCAGATAGAGGAGGAGAGTTCACCTTTGATCAGTTTTATGATTATTGTGAAGAACATGGTATTAAAAGATAGTTGAGTGCACCTAGAACCCCTCAGTAGAATGGGATTGCAGAAAGGAGAAAAAGGATCATACTTGATACAGTGTGCACTATGATGATTGAAGGAAAAGCTGTGCACACCTATTAGAGAGATGCAGTGAACACAACAATATATACTATCTGTTAGATTTGCTGAACTGCAAATCAACCCAAGAAACCTGCATGCAAACACTATCACGAGAAGAAGCAAGACAGAAGAGAAAGAAGCTATGGCGGCCAAAAAGGCAGAGAGTTGAAAACCATGTTGCAAGAATATATTTTCTATTAACAACAATAAAATGATTACAATCTCTATGAAGAAATGAAAGCGGTGTTTCCTTATAAAGGATACCGAAACCCTAAAAGGGAAACTTCTAGGAAATAGAAACTGCCTAAGTGAAACTTAAGCACTAAAGAGTAACTTAATTAATTACTCTAACACCCCCCCTTAAGTGTAACTTAGGGAGAAGAAAAATAGCTAAACTACTGCAGAAAGTAGGAAAGAAGGGTCCCGGCAACTAGGCCTGATCAGGTACCCAAACAAGAAAGCAAACTAGATGAAGGAAACAAAGCCTTCAATCTAGGAAAAAAATGTCCCAGAGAAAGGAACAAGAAAGAGCAGGAAGAATCTCCGAAGCATGAACTGTGAACTCTGTCAGAAGATACTGCTGGAACCCCCACTGAAGTGCATGACCAGGTAGAGAAGACAAATGTCTGAAGACCTGATCAATCGAACCAGGAAGCAATAGAACCAACAGGTGAACCCCCCCATAATGCTGAACTGGGAGAGGTGATAGGAACACTGAAATGCAGTACCAGTAACAGCTGTAGAAGAAGAACTAGGAACACCAATAGTGCAACAGAAGCACACACACAGGATAAAGGGCGATGTCACAGACACACAACATGGGCTAATGTCATGGAAGGTACGCTCACTTGACAAAGGTGGATGCGCCTAAGGCGGCATAAACATCATAACCCCCCATGGCACTTTATAACAGAGTGCGAGTACTAAAACTGAACCAGGTGAACAAGACCCCAGAAATACAGAAGAAGGCACTTTATCTCAGTGTATTTACAGAACAAAGAATGCATTAGAAGAGCTTACAAGCTCAGAAGTTAGAAAGAAGAGTGAGCTATGAACTCAGAAGAAGAGATCCCCGGACCTGAAGAACCAAGCAAACCACCAGAGGGCATAAACTGCCAAACGCGGAGGAGTGAAAACCTAGAGCAAAATCTATAAAAATAACCTCTGCCACTGAATAGCACACTAAACCAGCTTTCTGATGATATCTCATTTTCCAAAAAAGGAGTCCGGATGAGCCAGATATGACTCCCGGAAGGCAAAATAAGATATCAGACTTCAATAGTAAAAAAAAATGTTGAAATAGTGGACCCAAAAATCCTAATCACCATAGTCAGAAATTTCTTAGAAAGAGCTTTCCGACGATATAAAGAAGTCCAAAAAAGACCTCCGTATGCTCCTTGTAGAGCGAAAAAGGTGAAAAAGACTCAAAAATGCCCAACAGAACTGGTTTTAAGCCCCAGGGACTAAAAAAAATTGGCCCCCGGGCGCATGGCACGCGTCGGGGGCTGGGCCACAGCCCTTGGTCAGCAATATGACCAGCTTCTTGCAGAAAAATCTCACGGGGGCTGCGAAATATCCCGCCACCGGGGAGCGGTGGGCG
>MU222369.1:11653-29117 GCA_018584345.1 Thuja plicata | reverse complement strand
CACTATCAACATGTCCAAGAACCCTGTGATGCACGCAAAGACAAAACACATAGAGATCAAGTACCATTTCTTAAGAGAAAAAGTTGCAGACAAAGAAGTTAAATTGGACTATGTGAACACCAAAGAACAGCTGGCAGATATTTTCACAAATCCCTTATCAAAGGATACTTTTGAGTATCTCAGAGAGAAGTTGGGAGTGATTCCCTCTCCTAAGTCTGTTTAGAAGAAGCAATAAAGACATCAGTCATTAAGTGACTGGTGAATGGTCGACTACTCTACTTCTAGAGTAGTACCTGTGCCTAAATGACTATGGTGCCCTTTTCCATTGATGTCAAAGGGGGAGTAGATAGTAAGGAGGAGTATGTACTAAGGGGGAGCATATACTCTCAGGGCATATATAGATGGAACAAAAACACAGACAGAGGAACTGCAGCAGTTTAGAGAAATCTTTGATGAGGATATTGAGAAGATTGTAAAAGAAAGAGAACACCATGAATAGAGGATGTTTTTTATATCATATGTTGCCATCAATGTCAAAGGGGGAGATTGTTGGAGATTTGATTCTAAGCAGTTGATTGATTGTATGTTTGTCATTGATGACACCATATAATACACAATAGTAATTCTGTATGTACTTATCAGAATGATGATATGAAGACTTGCATGTATAGATACATGTTTTTGACATGTTTATTATGTTATGTTCATACACACAGACCTAGATATTATGTTTCAGTAAACTTATGTGATTCTGTTATTGGCAGTTACAGTTCTGGAAGTGTAACAGTTTAGGGCCGACATATATTTCATGTTTCTTGAGTTGCACCTATCTTCTATATATGTGTGTGTATACTCATTTTTATTCATGAGCTGATGATATTAATCCAAAGGCACCAAACATGTTTCAAGAAGATTGCAAAGTTAGAGTTAAATTGGTGAGGCCGACTTAGTGAAGCGTCACATCTATTTGGTTTATACTTGCGCGGTTATAATTATGCTTGCATGCTTAGTAGAGACGACAAGGATGTTATGAAGAGTTGTCTTATAGGTCCCACAATCTCATACTATGAGGAGGATACTTATAGAAAGTCAAAGGTGACACGCTAAGTGTGAATGATACGAAAAGATAAGAAAGATGTACAGAGGAGATCATCAGAGTTGGTTCATTCATCAAGAGTCTATGTGAAGAAGAAGTGAAAGATTGCAATACACTAGAACTAATCAAGATAGCAGGTCTACTCTCTAGTTCATCATCAAATATAGTGCATATCTATTATTTAGAAGGTTGTAGCCTTCACCATCAAGCAGTGAGCTTTTGGACAGTGAGTCCACCACCCCTAACAGGGTTATTTGTAAAAGACTCCTAATAGGGTCCGACCCTTAACCAGGACACTCTACTTATTGCATTGTATTGTACAACTCCTAACAGGGTTGAAATATCTTCTAACATGGATTACTACAAACAAGTATAGTTTATTGTGGGTGCTAATTCCCAGCGGGGTTTTTACCATTTGGTTTCCCCGTAATCAAATTATTTGTTATCTGATTAAGCATTTACTTTTTTGTATTCTAAAGTTATAGAAGTAAAAAGAACTAAAGTTACGGATAACTGATTCACCCCCCCCCTCTTAGTTATCCTTTGGGACTATTCTAACAGTCCATGCAAAGACCTTTTTGTACTTCCTCAAAAGATTAGTCAAATCCTCCTTAACTTTGGGTGACATTTTTTTACCAATAAATAAATTTTTAGGAACTTCCTTTGTTCCCACATTTACCTCCTCCAAATCTTCAGACTTATTTACACATATAGTAGAATATATTTTATCCTTATTGTCAAAGGCTCTTTCTAAAAAAACTAGTTCCTTTGGGACTTTATTTGACTTCAAATGTAATATTTCCTTTCTTAAGATGGTATCTTTTCCACCAATGGTTTTCACATACTTACTGAAATCTATCTCTTTATTTTCAAGATCTGTCTCACAATACAAGAATCTTAGAATATCCACATCATCATCAAATACTTTCCAGCTATCCACATTGTCTGGTATTGAAGGCCTAGTCTAAAATTCTATTTCATAAATTCCAACAAAAGTAATATCTTCTGGCCTTAAACCAATGTTAGCCAACAAAACTGTCATTCTATTCTGGCTTCTATCCATCTATTCAATACCAAATGCATCAAAACTTTCTAATTCATCATAGACTACATTTCAATAGTGTTTCAATATATTATTCTTGGAAGCATATCTGAGATACTACCAATTCAGAGTCTCCAATAACTCTGATACACTTGATTCCATGTTTTGCAGCTAATCTCAAACCTATCAACAGAGCTTCATATTTTACCACATTATTTGTACATGTAAATAACATAGTAAATGAAAATTTTAAGGTTCTTCCTGACGGAGATGTCAATAAAACCTGAGCACCACCCCCCTCCCTAGAATTGGCACCATCAAAATACATTACCCATAACTTACTTTGTTCAGATAAATTATTTATGTCTTCAGACAATAATGCAAGTTGTAATTTTCTTGCAACTTGATTTTCCTGCACTCAAAATGATCCCATCTCAGTATCTAAGAAACGATTCATATTGTTATCATCTTCTTCCTCAATCATATGAGGAGTTCTTTTCTCCCTTGATACCTTAATATTTTCACAATTAATATTGAAAGTGGAAAATGAAAAATCACATTGAATTCTTCCCCCCATTGATGCACTCCATTTTCTTGACAACAACATTCCATATTGAGGGGGAATGTCTACAACTAATACACTCATTGTTAATACTTTGTCTAGGAAAGCTGTCAATTTATAAGGCAAAGCCCTAATGGTGTCGATGACAGGAACTTCTCTAGAATCCATAGCTTGGAACCTCCCATGTGATGTGTCTACTTTCAATCCCATAGATCTCATAACTTCTGCAGGCATGGCAGTGTTAGATGCCCTAGAGTCAATCATATAGTTTTTCAACATTTTACCATTTATCAACAATATTAAGAAAAAGGGATGTACAACTTCTGCAGTAGTACCAACAATATTGGTATCCAAATAAATTTTAGGAATCTTTAACACAAGCTCATTAGATTCCTTTATTGATTTGTCTTTTGTATCTGACACTTTCTTGTTTTGTTCTGGTCCCATAATCTTAGTAGAGCTAACATCCTTCATCCATGTCAAAGCCTTTTCTTTATGCTCTCCTATCCTTATCATTTCTAATAGAGGTACCTTAATAGTTATTTGAGACAAAATTTGCCCCATATCCACAGCGGTGTATTTCATATCAGAGATGTCTGATCTCTGATTTGTCTAATCCCCATCTTCTACTTGAGAAGTCAGTTTGGATTAATCTCCTTTATGTGGTTTATCCTCCCTTTTAGAATGAGGTATGGGACTTTCTGGTGTTTCTATATTTTCTTTATACACATTTGGACTAGTAGGTTTGTTGCCTTTTTTTATCAAAATTTGATTTGTACCTTCAACCTGTTTCTCCTTTTCTTGTCGCTTTTTGGTACTATTTGTGGTATCCTTGATAAAAATAATGGTAAGATTTCCATCTGCACTACCAACTATTCTATTTCTTAAAATGTAATTTCCCCTTGCTTGTGCAACCATGTTTGTTGTGATTTCATCAATTTCTTCATCAGATATTCTCCTAAGGATAGGAGTCTCATCACATCCCTCGGCATTACATCTCATATTATCAAACTCCCAATCTTGTATGTTAGAATCATCATGTTGATAATATTTTTTATCATTAACATGTGATGAAGTCATAGCACAACCACTATCATCATATGCTTCCTCTTCATTTTCTTCCTGATCTTCATTTGAAGAGATTCTAGCAGCAATAACACAATACTCAAGACTATGAGGGGATTGGCAAGCCACACGCCAAGGATTATCATTGCACATGTTTATAGAGGTTTTGTGTAGAGGATAAAGATTTTTTTCATTAGATTTATCCTTCTTTTGTGGGAAAATAGGTTTCCCATCTTTCCACTGAGTGGTATAAGGATAATTTTGCATCCTAGGTTGTCTGTTGAAATTGCCATAGGAAGGCTTATGATTTTTTGAAACCCTATTGTTACTACTTTCTCTAGGTTTTAAATTTTTCAAAGAATTCAAAATCAACTTAAGATTATCATCTTCCTTTGGTTTAGTATTCAAGGATTTATTTGATTCTTTCTTGTTGTACCTGGTTGGTTTCCATTCTTCTCTCCTACCCACTTTTCTAGAAACCCTTCTGTTTGTCTCAATATTAACTGCTACGTTATATGCTTCTATAATATTTCTATGGTTCTTATCCCTTAAAAGATAACCCATTTTTGCATCAAAATCATTAAGATAAGTATCAAGACATACCTTGTCATCCAATCTCATCACTTGCAGTAACTTGTGCATCGCCCTTTGGAACCTGATATTGAACTCCACCACTTCTTCATTTGAGTTCTTCTTTATATTGTTGAACTCATTCAACATAAAACCTTCATTTTTCTTATCCCCATATTGATCTCAAAAACACTCTTTCATTTCATCCATAGACCCAATACATTCATGGGGAAACCCTCTAAACTAGTCCCTAGCATCCTCAGTTAATGATTGCACAAATAACTTCATCATCGCATCATCATGTGCAATTTTATAATCATCAATCATATACATAAAATGCTTCACATGTTATAATATTATTTCCAAAAAATTTAGGAATTTTATCCCTAATCCTTTTAGGAATCTTATTTGGATAACCATGAATGCAAAGGAAAATAGATTGTCTATACCTTTCAGTATAGACAAGAGTTCTTTGATATGAATTATTACCTTGAGTATTTGATGTAGTAGAATTTCCAGAATTAGTAGGTGGTGGTAAATTCATTCCTAAATTTAGAGACATTTTAGGACCAGGACCAGCAGGAGGAGGGCCAGAGCTTTGCCTAAGAAATTCAATTTTCTTTTTCATCTCAAGAGCAGAGGCTTCCAATTCAACCTTCTCTAATTATTTAGCTATGATCTCCCTCTCTCTCTTGGCTTTCTCCAACTCAGTATCTAGCTTAGTCATGGGATCCACTGCACTCCCTTTATTCACTGGATCATTTATTTCAATTTTTGTGACCTTTTTTTTACCTTTATCCTTAGGTTTTTGTATGTCATACAACTATTGGACAACAGGTTCATGTTCAAGTTTCTCAGGTATAGTAGTAGAATTTATTTCTTTTAAATCTTGCAGTTTCCTTTTCAATTGGTCGGATCAAATCTAAGCATGTCTGATTCTCTCCTCTTTCTCTATTTCTCTTCTTTGTCTCAAGGAAATATGTTCTTGGATTTTCCTTTCCAGTTCACCCACTTCTTCAAAAATCTCCTCAGAATCTACAAGAGTCATGTTAGATTCTGAATTTTCCTCCATAATAGTTCTTTCTCTCTTGTGATGATGGGCATGTGGTCTTTCAGATGAGGGAGAGCTTAGATCACTATGATCATTCCTATTCTCTTCACCTCTACTTTTGGATCTAGACCTTGTTTCATGTCCCTGGGATTTACCATGAACCACCCTCCTAGAAAACCTAGGTACATCATCAACCCTCTCACTTTGAGAGTAATACCCACCATGTACTCCTAATCTTGACTATGTATCTTGTTCAACTTCTATAGTATCTTCTTCATGATTGGGAGGAATAGGAGTATCTATTCTTATGTTCCTTCTCTGCCTCCAAGCTTGGGGATTAGTTCCAACAACATTTTTGTTCATTGATTGCCTGGCTCTAGAGGTAGATGTAATTTCACCTTCCAACTCATTCTCATGATGATTCTTCATCCTAGATCTGGTATTTTTATAACTCATCATTAAAATAGTGATGTATCAAATGATTTTGACTCAACACTGATGTAAAGACTCTTTTGAGTCACCACCCAACAAATAGATGGGAAAATACACACTAACTTTGAGTAATAAATATTTCATTATGAAAAATTTTCATAGTCTAAAAAATATCAACAAAGGTCTAAGCATTTATCCCGATACATTTTCAATGGTAATACAAATCACTGGGATATGCAAAGATAAAGCTCTGTACTTAAATGGTCAACCAACTAGTATTAATAAGTAAGTAGACCAGGAGTCTAGCTCTACTTGAAAAACCTTACTCACTCACTGCAATGTAAAATTAGTCCCCAGTAGAGTCACCATTTTGTTGGTTTCTTTTTATGTTGCAACAAAAATAACAACCTCTTCTTCTTATGACTATTTTATAGAGAAGCCACCTCTAAATATTGATTCATGCAAGAAAAGGACCAAATAACAAGCACTCTTACAATACTTATACTCTTTAGGTTCTGCTATACCAAGGGGGGGATACCCTATAATACCTTCTAATATATCTTTATGGTATTATCAAGCAGTAATCTCACAATAACTCAACATAATCGAGAGATACTAGATAATTGGCTAATTATCCATTGAACATCAACAATGAAATGGAGCATGAGATAGGAATTCATAAAAAACTTGCAAAAATATAGAATTAATGGATTTAATGTTTGTTTATAGGAGAACACATCCAATATCCAACTAGATATGAAATAGTAGAGAACTTATCATCTTTAGATCAGTGCTTTATCCATTGGGCTACACTCTAACTCAAATACAATATACTAAAATCAATATTCATCAAAGATTCTAGGCCATAACACAATTATCCCAAACCCCTACTACCAATAAAATCCTAGCACATGTTAGATGAATCTATGCATTAATCAGAGCCTCATTTAATCTTATCCTAGATCAAAACTCTCAAATAAGTACATAAACATAGAGAAAGTCTATGCTAATGAATTAGAAAATTCATAACTCACAAGACACATAACAAAGGAGAGATTGGAATCTAGATCTTTGTATTAATTTTAGAGAATCATATTCTAGCATACAAAAAGTACTCAGAGATAACCTCTTCAATAACCTGCAAAAGATCTCTCAGCTTTATTCCTGATTGTCACAGCTATCTAGTACAAACTATACTATATTTCCCGCTTTGACTGAAACTTTGCAAAATTGCTTACAATCTAATTTTTCCAGCCCTTTCCAATGATCTTGGGAATCCTTTTATAGAATAGGATTGAAACAAGCTATGGATCACTTGGAATAAGGATAAAATAAATCACTCACGAAAAAGACAAAATAACAAATGAAGTGATAACCACTTTTGTTACAATATATATTCAACATATTTTGTCTTCTGGCCACCTGGGTGCTTGTAACTACTTCAAATTTGTTTGAAAGTAGCCACCTAGAATCTATTTTATTTGTTCTTTTTGATGTAGGATCCTTACCTTTGTCTATCTCATTCACCAATTAGGAACATTGCCACTTATTGTCTTTCACACACTGCCACCTTCTCCTTGATCAATTGTGTCATATTTGTCTTTCTAGGAGGTATACACCTCATCACTTGGCCAATCAAAACCAATGAATTCATCTTTTTTTCTATTAATTTCATCCCAACTGGCACTTACCTTCTCAATCTCCTCTTTCTATAATTCAAAAAATGCCCGAGCTTTGCCAATAATTTCCACAGTTTGGACAAACTAGAGTGTGCTTTCCAAAGTAATAATACTATTGGTCCAAGTGGCCAATGCCTCATTCATTTTTCCTAGCCATAATTCCTCACTCTTTATGTCACTACTCTTATTGAAAATCTTAGGAAACATCTCACATCTATCCTTTGAATATTCTTCCATCAAATTTTCTATCTTTCTGATGATGATGCTCCTCTTGATGTCCATGTCCACCATTAATTTCAGGCATTTATAAGTACTAGTTAAAACAATATCAACATTGTTTTCTTCCTTGGATATGGAATAGAATAATTTCAAATCAGCTTTCTTTCCTTTTCATCTATCCATGATCAAGCCCCATTGATCCTTGTCTGTATCATATTCATTTATTATGTTAATAATCTTTTTTCCTAGCATATAAAGGGTAGCAGGACTTAATTCATTAGTACACTGCATGAGGGTGGAATGTATTTTATCAGAGTACCTTTGTTGTACCCGTTCCTCTTCTTCTTTAAATTCTAAGGACTCTTCAAGAAATTTCTTCTTTGATTCTTCCAATCTGGTCCTTTCAGCAATTAGTTTTTCTTTTTCTAATTTCAAGTCAGCTTGGGTAACTGGACTTGATGGCATAGGGGAAGGAGGGAAATTTATAATTGGGCTAGATGTACCAAGATGATGTGGATCCTATGTTAAAATCCTTTGAGGATAATATTGAGATACCTATTTTCCCTCTAGGATAGCAATTTTCTTGTCCTTTTCAATGGACTTTACCCTTTCCTCATTATATGCTTTCATGACTATCTCATATTTTTCCCCCAGGATTTTGATTTCTTCTTCATGTTTCTCAGATACCTTCATGCTGAATTTTGATGATTCCAGGGTAAGGCTAGCTGCTTCTACTCCTGAGGCACCTGCAACTCTCTTTACTAACAAGTTTCCTAAGTGTTCAACATGGTCATCTTTACCAATTTTTTTATTATCTTTTTTCTTTAAAGACCACATTACTAGTGCTGCATGGTCTTCACTAAATTTGACACCAGTAGATGTTCCACTAGTGTGCACTGGTTTGGTCTCTTTCCTAACAACATAAAAGATAATGGTATCAACAAGATCCCACTATGGAAAAATGAGAACTCCTTCTTTCTTCACTAATTCTCTTCCTTCTTCAGGAGTGATATTATCAAACTTAGCTATCATCTCCTTTTTCACTTCCTTTTCACTGTCATCTCTATCCCTTTCAGGTTGGTCATCTTGCAACTTTTGACATTTATCTTTGAATTTATTAATATGAATTCTCCAAAAGAATTGGATAAAGGCCTTGGCTTTAATAAATTGGCCATCAAACAATAATTCATCACTAGCCTATTTAGTGATAGGGTCCAGCTCCTTTCTAGCAAATTCAGCTACTGTTAGATCCATTCCAACTTGTTTGGGTGCCTCTGGCACTCCTTCTTGCAATTCATGGGTTGTAACAAATATATGCCCTATACTCCCTATTTTCACTATTTTCTCAACAATTCTCTGTTCATCCATGTGCAGGGGAGATTGAGAAGGGGAATAAATATCACCTTGTTGTTTATCTTTTCCTCTACCCTTTGCCTTTTTGGAGATGGCAATATTTGGGTATTGGTGTCTACTGACATTTTCCCCTTTTGATCATAAGTCTTTTCAACTCTAGGTAGGATTGTGATATATCCTCTTCATTGGTAAACCACATATTTCCCTGGTGGAACAACCCTTCATTGTGAAGCTCTTCTCAGAATAGCCTTAGCCTTTTCTCGTTCTATTTCCATCACCTTCTTCTTTTTTTGGTTTAAGGATTGCATAATGTCTTCAAACATGCTCATCAAGGATTCTACCTTCTTTTCCCAGGGCATAAATACTTTCAAGGGATCATATGTTTTGTCAAAATGGTGGATAAAATCTAGATATTTCTTATATGCTAACCATTTTTCCTTCTTGATCTCTTGTTCCATCAGATCAAATTCATTTCTAATTATATCTTCAGGGAAATTAAATTCATGATCTAGAGCCAAACATTTAGTTCTTTTCCTGAACATATCAATGATGAATCCCTCATTATTTTCACATCTTACCACTGATGTTGCTAACTGATATGGCTCCAAGTATTTGTCAAATTGGGTCCATCCCCCTTTGGTAATGATGAAATGGTGAACTTTTTTGATGGTAGGAAATATACTACCTTTCATCTTTCTAGTCAAAGCTTCCTCTTGCAACCCACCCATTTGTCTAATAATTTATTCTAGACCAATATTGAGTGGAACCCTATAAGGGAGGACATTTGGAGTTCCTCTGAAACCATAAACCCTAATAACTATTGAGACAGGATAAAGAATGAAGACACCACAACTGTGAACAATCTGCAACTCTTTAGCATGCTCTATTGGTCTCAAACGTCTCAACACATCTATGTGAATCCTAGGGTTATCTGTACATAACAATGCTTTGAGCCTAGAGGCAAAACAACTATCAAAATTGATAAAATGGGTGTCTTTCCTATCCCAAGATAAATCTTTACTCCAAAATTGAACTGGAAACTCCTCATCATCTTGAAATTTGGTAAGATCCATTTCTTCTTCAAAATAGTCAGCATTATTAAATAAGATCATGTGCATCATCATATAATACCATCCCATTGGCTTGGCTATCTTAGAATCTTTTATGCCTACCAGACCTTGATGCATCAAGTTAGTAATGTAATTAGCATAGTAAAAAATAATAGACAAATACGGATGTAAAATTTGAACCACCATAAGCATAAAATGAATGGGCATTATTGTCTCCTCATCTTCTCCTAGAACATGAAACATGGCACTATACATCCCTCTAGCCTTGCCATTAAAATAATCTAATTTTAAGGGCTCTGGTATGTTAGGGCCTACTACAATTAAACCCCCTTTCTTATTGAAATACCCTTTTAAGGCCTCATTTCTGAAGTATTCCCTTTGATTCTTGTACACCTCTTTGAAGTATTCAAAATCAATGTCATCCATCTGAACATAAAGATCACTCAACTTGAAGACTTTTCTTATCTCATCAACTATGACATTCAGTAGTATGTTTCTATCTTTATCTCTTAGAGCCCTAGACACCTTATCATAGGCTTTGGCTATTGTAATTAACAAATCTATGTCCATAAATACTCCAGGAACTATTAATTTTCCTACATCCAGATCCCATATATTACAGTCTAGGGTAGGAGCATTTCTTTGGCCGAAAGCAATTTTGAACAGACTAAGACCAGTTATGCTAACCTTGGCTTCCCTGGTCCATCTTCCCATGTCATATAAACCTTCCCTGACTCTAAAACAAGGACTTACAAGAACTACCTTTTTGATTTAAGTAGATTCATTAGTGGATCCATTCAGCTGTTGTAAAAGATCATGCCGCACATTCTTGTCTTTGTAATCTACTTTACCATTGAACTCAATCCTATGGGCCATTTTTTGAACTTAGGGCTTCTTACAGTAATAATATCAGATTGTATCAATACTCTATTTATCTTTTAGAATTTGAAACCCTACTGTAAGCTTGAATCTTAATGTTTCAATAGAAGACTTACCCATTCTACAATTTGTTACACAAAGCGCGAGATTGCTGCAACTTTGAATTTCACTTCAATGGTTATGGAAACTTCAAACTCAAGAAATGAATTATATTCTCAATCAAATCAATCTCTTGCATTGAATTTTACTAAAGTGGCCACATGCTCTGTAATCAATTCATTTGGTTTAAATATTCACAGCTCAACAGTTCATTGAAACCAGTCTTTAACTTTTAAATCTGAATCGTAGATCTTATCAGCATCTCATCTCATCATCTGGCTCTCATCACTTTATGGAAACCACTATTCAACTTGGACATGTGTCAACACCACTTAATGGATTATATGCTAGATCTTCCACATCTCCACTTTAATTCATTAAGTGATCCATCTGATCTTTCTCAAATTGCATCCTCTTTACCTTATCCTTGTGTTGTACTGGGCACCAACATCCACGTGTCAACACAACTTAATAGCTTATACTGTAGATCTCGATCACTTTAAAACCAAGTTATTAAGTCAACTGTCAAATCAAACTTTGGATACTCAGCCTTTGATTCCTTTCTTACGACCTCAGCCAGACCCAATGGGACACATGGCATCATGACTTAATGGCTTACATGTTAGATTCTGATCACTTTGTCATTAAGAAATTAAGTCAGCTGTTAGATCTTTTTTGAACTGTCAACCCTTTAATCTGTGATCACCTTTACTGTTAATGGAATACATATCATCTCTAGGACATGCGACAGCATGGCTTACAGACTTGAATGATAGATCTTATGCATCTTTGTATTAAGCAATTAGGTCAGTCATTAGATCTAAAGGGAATTTGACTGCAGTTTAACAATAGTTGTTCACAAATCTTGGTCCCGCCACTTGCCATGCGTTGTCACCGCTTAATGACTTACACATTAGATGGTGTGAATCTTGATCATAAGCAATTAAGTCGACTGTTGGATCTATCTACACTTAATCTTTGTCAAAATTTTCAATAGGGCCCACATCACTATAAGGACACACATCATTTATATTTAATGACTTATAAGATAGATCTCGATCATGTTGAGAGTAAGCCATTAAGTGGACCGTTGGATGAAACAGAAATTGCATGTTGTTTTACTGAAGCTTTAACTAATGCTGGACCAACCAAAAACACGTGTCATCACCGCTTAATGACTTAAAAGATAAATTTTGTGCATCTCAGAACTAAGTCATTAAGTGGACCGTTAGATTAAAACATACCAGCTCGACACATAATAGTTTAATAAAGAATTGCAGGCTTTTAGACTTAGGGATTAATAAAGTGCCAAGGAGTTAGGAATTTACAAACTATTGAACACAACCCCTTTTTAAAAGAACACATAGTGGACGCATGACTTAAGTGACAAAAAGGTAATGCAAAAATAGAAATGACTCCAACGCTTAGGGTTTGAAGAAAAGATTTACACTTTGAAACATGAAAGAAAGGGGTTCAAAAATTTACATAAGACCCTTTTTGTAAATGCAGACCAAGGACTCATTATTTTGGAAAAAATTTAAGCAGGCCTAACCCTTCCTATGAAGGATTGAAAAATCTTCTTTTGGTGTGAGAGGGGAAGCTCTAGAATAGTTGTAATCCTCTCAGGGTCCATTGTAATACCTTTCTTGGACACAATATATCCCAATAGCTTCCCTTCATGGACTGAAAATACACATTTCTTGGGATTGACGGAGATCCCAAACTCCCTACATCTTTCAAATATTTTCCTCAGATATTTGATGTGGTCTGCTACATGTTTAGAATAGAAATTGATATCATCTAGGTAGACCAGCACAAACTTGTAGATGAGGATTTTAAATTCCATATCCATAGCCTTTTGAAAAGTGGCACCTACATTTGACAAACCAAAAGGCATGTTTGGATAGGCCATGGGTCCCCATTTGGTTATAAAATTCAGTCTTATATTGATCCTCCTCATTGACTAGGATCTGATTGTATCCTGAGTAGCCATCCAATAATTAGAAGCGTTCTGATCCAAAGACACACTACAAAATTTGTTTCATGGATGGTAATGGGTGGCGATCTTTTAGGGATGCCCTATTACGGTCCCTAAAGTCAGCACACAATCTAAGCTCCCCATTATTTTTTCTCATAGGGACAATATTGGGAACCCAACTAGTATGATTTATGGGGTATATGATACCACTTTCTATCAGTTTGAGAACTTCCTTATGCATAAGTGGCTCTAGTTTGGGGTTGACAGGCCTCTAATTTTGCTTGACTAGTTTAGCATTGGTCTCTAGCTCAATGGTATGTTGAGCAAGTGTTGGATTAAAGATTTTGAGGTCTTCATATTTCTAGGAAACTCCATCACTGAACTCTTGAAATAATTGAGTATAAGCATGTTTCTCTAAATCAGTGTTCACTTTTCCAAACTTTAGGCTTTTACCTGGCTCTAGTTCTAAATCATCATAGTGTTCATGTTGAACTACCAAGATAGTCTTATTCTTTTTCTCTTGGTCATCTTTGTTGAAGATATATTCCAGGCTGACAAGGCCTTTAGGTATCTTATTTGATTTAAATTGTACCACCTGGTAGCTATAATTGCACCAGTCTATCTTGATTATGCTCTGAAAAGACATCTTCTTCAAACAAGAATTGCAGAATTTGCTCATCATTATCAAACACTTTCCAATTAAAATTATTATCAGGGATGGAAGGACTGAAAATAATTTTAACATGTTTTTTATCCTTCCTTATTGAAATATTATTAGGAATGTCAAATTGGGATCCAACAGCAGCTAATCTATCTGCATTCTGATTTAATTTTCTAGGGATACAAATGATGTTGAAAGCGTAGAAATATTCTATAGCATCCCAAACTTGATTCTTGTATGATTTCATTGTATCATTCTTGGTAGAACTTATCCCTTTTACTTGGCTGACCACCAGCTCACTGTCGCCATATACCTTTAGGGCTTTAATCCCTCTCTTTCTAGTTCACTCTAGTCCATTTACCAGACTCTCATATTCAGTTGTATTTCTTGTGCAAGAAAACTTGAATCTAAAGGATGTAGAGTATTTCTCACCTTTTGGGGAGACAAGCATTGCACCACCACAAGATCCATGCCTACTTCTAGCACCATCAAATAATAGTTCCTAAACTTTATTGCTTTGTTCTTCTGATTCCTCAGTGTCTTCTTTGAAAATATTTGGCTTTATGAAACCATCCTCTTGTATCATGTAATTCTCTAAACTAGCATCCCAAATAACACTAGCCTAGGCCTCTGAAGCTCTTTCTGATTCCAATTCATCTAGATAGACATGCGGATGTTCTCTATCTGAGTATTTATCTCCTTGATGATTCAAAAATCATTACTATCTAGTGCAAGCCAACTTGCATTGGCTACATTAGACACATAAGGTTCTATATGATGAACTGCCAATGACTCAGACTTGATAGTAACCTTGGTTCCATACCTAGTATGGAAAAGCATGTGAGACCAGTCAGAAGAAAGATAGCCTCCTATCTTGGCTGTGAACTCCCTTGAAAGACATGTGGCAAAGAGAGAAAGGAGGTAAATGATGTAGATGTCAAGTAAGATAGATAAATTAGGGATTGCGTGAAGGATCAAGCTTGTATCCTTGGTCAAACCTATTGTGTTTAATGATGAGCCATCAAGTTGTGTTACTCTTTTTTAGAATGGTTCATACTTAAGCCCTAATTGGTTAGCTATCTTCTTGGGCATTACTGAACTAATAGCTCCACTATCTACCATACAAATATGCAGTAGAAAATATCCAATAATTATTCATACATAAAATGGTGGTGGTTTTAAGTTCCTACCTTGAATGGATTCTACTTTGGTGTTTCTTCTTAGAATATTCTTCTCCTTATAGATGTTTACCCACACCGGCTTAGCTATCTCATTTGTGGGTTGTTGAGGGATTGCCACTTCACCCATAGCCTTCTTCAAGATTTTAGGTTTCCCTGGTATAGCCAAGGAGTCCCACATAGACACAGTCACATTCATCTTCTTCATGTTGTCCACAATATTGAAAGGCACTGCTGCATGGACCTTTTGATATGCTTTCACCATTATGGGCTCAACTTCCTTGGGAGATTGACTCTCCTTGACTGGTATGGTGGGATACTTCTTTAGTATGGCAGGAATAAATGGATATGATGACTCTACAAATGTAGTAGCTTTTCCTCCATCTTTTGCTCGCTCCATGTCTTGGTCTCTTCTGTTGGACTGAGTATGGACTGCAACTGAAGATTCACCATTTACTTAATTAAAATATTTCTCTTCCCAATTAAAGAGAGCAGTCTCATCAGATTTTTATATCTTGTTGGGGTACTAATCCACTCAAAGATACTTATGATTGGGTGTTTAAGGCATTTTTGCGCCATGAGCACTTGTTTTACCACTATGTTCAAGCATGTAGCTTGATTATGGGATTGATTGCAGGGGAAACACCATTCATTTTTTAATGTAAGATTATTCTGACTTGGAACCATATCTTTGACTGGATTTTGAGAATTAAGAGGCGCTGGATTATAAGGTTGGAATGGCCTCTGACTGTAGTTCTATTATTGGCCTTGATAATTTCCCTGATATAGTCATCTATTATGTTGATAGGATTGTCCTTGATCTTGATACTATTGGTTAGGACCTTTATTTTTCTATTGAAAAGGTGGTCTAACCTCTTAATTTTTCTTTTTAATACTAGTCAACTCATTACTCATGGTCTGTAATAAATTCTTCATTTCTTGTAGCTCTTGGGAAGGATCTGCTTTTGACTCCTCACTGCTTGTACTATCTTGATGTGCTATCACGATGGGTATGGGAGTGAATGGAGGAATTTTCAGAGGCATATTGGGCTCGATATTAGGGTAGAGAGACATGGGTGGCCTTCTGGCTATCATACCAACCTGATTTAACTATTTTTTGCCTTAACAACTATGTCAAAAGCCTGAAGTAGTGAGGTGCCTCCCATGGATTGAATCATGAAATATATGTTGTTGTTCAAACTTTGCAAGAAGTATAGAAAAGCGTGGTCTTCTAAAGGCCTCACAGAGATAGGAATCCTATTCCATGTCTTTAGGAATCTGTTATTGAAATATGTCATCTATTCTTGAGGGGCTCTTTGTATAGTATTCAGTTTCTCTACTAGGGACAAATTATCTGACTTTTCTTCAAATTATCTGTTGAGGGAGTCTCTAAGTCTGTCCCATGAATCTATAGAGCCAACTGCTAGATTTCTAAGCCATTCTAGGGCTTTACCCTTAAAAGAGGTTGCCAACAACTTAGTAGCCACATCTTCCTTAGTCACATGGTGTATATTACAGATGGTAGCCACATATTTGATGTGTTCATAAGATGTTGTGTAGATTTCACCTATCAAATGATGTATACTTTTTAGTGTTGCTAAGGGCACATCATGATGTTGAGAAAAATTTAATGGACTGCCTTGATTGAAGGGTACAAATGCAAACAACCTTGCCATTGTAGGAACTGTGACCTTCTAAATAGAAACTATATGGGTTACACTTGAACCAGGGAGTTAAGTTAAATCTATTAACAAATCTTTTCTTAAAGACCTTCCTCTCCTTATTAAATGGAAAAGCAAGGGTCTTTCCTCTGAAACAATGGGTATAGATTGTGTAACACCCCAAAATTGGCACCTTATAATTCCAATCAATTTTGGTGCGCTCCTTCAATTTCTCATCATCGAAGTCCTATTGTACTAGGAAAATTCTCCTTCCTATTTGACTTTAATTGACTTAGTCTCAAATGCAGAAAACCAAATTTGCATAAATCTGACACTATATTTAATTCCTAAATTATCAAAGTTTATTAGCTAAAAATCCCTATGATTAATTAATTTAATTCTAAAGTCCTAAGTGCTTTTAAATTAAGTTAATTCCACCCCCTTTAGCTAATATACATCAAAAGGAATTGAATAGTTATTTAATTGTTTGAATGGATTATCCTCAAAAAGAATTCCATAATTCTATATGAAAATTCACTCATGTGGCAATAATCCACTCTTTTAATTAAATAATTCTTTCATTTTTGTCTCAATCTCCATCCACGAAAATGAAGAGTCAACTATTTATTTTCAAGAAACCCTTCACCCTCTTTCCATGGTTCTTCTATATTATGGGCCTTATTTCTTCATTTGAGAGGATCAATTTGGAGAGCATCAAAATTATAGTTAAATTTTACCTTGTTTTCTGTTAGAAATTAATCTTTACTTGCATTATGTAAGTAGGAGATTCCTATGGAATCCCTACACCTATTTTGTCCTCTTGTGAGGATAATTCATTTTATGTATCTTTTATTATCCCTTGGTTGTAT
>MU222366.1:158455-176336 GCA_018584345.1 Thuja plicata | reverse complement strand
CCCATTACCTTGAGGGTAATAAATAGAAGACCAATGTTGAGTGATCTTGAACTTAGCACATAAAGCAGTCAGATCTTTATTTTTGAATTGTCCCCCGTTATCTGTGATAATAGAGGAAGGGACACCATATCTACAAATAATGTAGTTTAGGATAAACATAGCCACAGATTTTCCATCAGCAACACTGAGAGGCACTGCCTCAACCCATTTAGTAAAATAATCCGTAGCAGTAATGATGTACTTGTGTCCTTTTGAGGAAGATGGATATATCTGACCTACTAAGTCGAAAGCACAACAATGATTAAAACATAAAATAAGTACAATGATAGACCAAAATATGCAAGAAACTATGAATTTTATTGCATTTTCAGCCTACAGGTCGTATAATCCCTTCTCCAATTCCTTTCTATTCTTTCCCAATCATTCATGGGAATTTATAGAAAATTGTCCAACTTCCAAAACTGATCCCAAGTGGTTGGAAGTGATTACAAAGTGTTTAAGTCTCTTAAATGCAATTTCCCACCAAAACACAACTAGCTGTTAATATTCAAATTTTTGAATTATTAACTAGTGTTTTTGGGTTTTTATTGCTTAAAACTTATTAAATATTTTGTGGATTCAATTCCTAATTGATTATAGGACCTAATTAACACCATCTAATCAAATTAGATCCCATTTGGCACTATTGACCCCCCCTTACATCATTTTTGGTCCTAAGTCCTTTACCATGACTTCTAGGACTTATTAATAATTTATTACATTCTTTATTACAAATTGCCATTAAAGGCCTCAATACATCCCAATTGACATTTAGGGATGAATTTGAACCTCTGCCTTTGATTGGATCCATGGTGACCTTAGGTGACTTCACAGGTGGTCTTGCACCAGTAAAAAAGAATTAATAAAAAAGAAAAAGAAAAAGCAAAAGGTGCATGCATACCTTTATTTTCTGTAGGAAAAGTACATGTTACGATTATAATGACATCAACTCTTTAGTTAGCTATTTTTGGTGGTCCCACCAAATTAGTCACTCAACTAAATTTAGCAATGCTTCACTGATTTTGGCTCAAAAACTTTTTGACCTAGTGGTGGTTTTTTGGCCATAACTTTTTCATACGGTATCAAAATTGGGAAAATGAGATATCATCAAAAAGTTGATTCCGAGCCCAATCCAGTGGTGCAGGTTATTTTTCTTGATTTTGTTGTTTTGTTGCATTTATTTGTATAACTTTTGCATCCGGACTCCATTTTTCAAAAATAGAAAGTAATTGGAAAGGTGTTTGAATGCTCTTTCTAGATCTGTAGTTAATTTCATTAGATTTTCCATTAGGTACACAAAGATTATTCATTAGTACCTTTTGTATTTTTGCACTTTCTAACTTTCAGATTTGTGCTAGGGTTTTGATTCTTGTATTGTGGGGGGGGGGGGGGGNGGTATTTTTCCTCTAGTTCACATGGAAGACCTTTCCTCTATTAAGCAGCTTACTCTGCACAATTATCACACCTGGAAGGAAAATATGACCCACATTCTCATGTTGAGGGGGTTATGGTCCTATTTGGATGAGTTTCAGCCTTAGTTGACTCACTCGTTCGAGGTCATGTAGCACTGGAACAGAATGGATGAGGCCATGGATGATTTCATTGAATATTTCATATTTTGTTTCACCTCAAGGGTTGCACTACACCTTGAGACATGTGGACCAAGTTTCATGATCTTTTTGGCACCATTGATCAGTTTAGGGCACTTGAGATTGAGGCAGATTTGACCTCTTTTGCACCAGATTCTTTTCCATCTATTGAGGATTTCTTGATGAAATTCAAATCACTGAGATCATTGCTATAGGATTGTGGTATGAAAAAAACATACATCGATTGTATATACCGGATTCTCTCTAAGCTTCGAGGTTCATTTAAGAATTTTATTCGACATTCTTCTCCACCATGGATGCTTTGGGTCCACAATTTTCCATGCCTACCTTTGAGGTATTCTGCAATCGGTTGACAAGTGAGTATTCAAAGATGATACAGTTAAATGCTCTTCCAAGATCAAAGAACCAATCATTGGTAGCTCATACATCTCTGGGGAAGCAAGAGCTAAAACAAAATCCATAGACCAGAGAGCCTAGGAAGGATTCTAGTTCTCAACACACCTTTGGCCGACCTTCTCCTAAGGGGGGGGGGGGGTGAATCACAGACAAAAATACCTAAGTGTGCTTATTTTAAAAAGACAAATCATGATGATTCTCATTGCTATGAGAAGAAGATAGATGGATATGCAAAACAGGTTTCAGATTTGACAACTCTCCTTATGAAGAGAAACATTGATATTACTTCTTCTTCTAGTTCTTACAGGTCTTCTTCATCATCATCATTCCAGACAAATGGACATGACATAGGAAAGGGTCATGCATTATGTGCAACCACTGATCCACACTCTTCTAGATGGCTATTGGATTTAGGTGCTTCACACCATATGACATCTTCTCAAGATTTATTCTCTTCTTTTGAGTCTTCTCCTACCCCACACATTTTGATGGGTAACAAGACTATTTTGACTGTATGTGGGAAAGGTTCTATTGACATTGATGACGATTCAATCAATTTTGTACTATGTGTTCCATCTTTGTCCTCTAACCTTCTCTCTATCTATCAGATTACTCATAGTAGGATAGGGAAAATAGTCAAGTTCACACGATATTCAGTGCACATAAGAGATAGTGAGATATGCAATATTGTTGCAACAAAGATATTTGATCGTTCTTCCCACTTGTACTCTTTCTCTAATTTTTGTCCACCATCTCCAGTGTCGGAGAATCACTCTCTTTCTTCACGAGAGACTATTGAGGTGAAGTCAGGTCACTTGAACTTATGTGTTGTTCCTAATACTAGTGATGTGACTTCTACACCTCCATCTCTTGTTGAGTTTGCATTTGTTCAACAAGATTCCTCTTCATCTTTACCTAACATTGTAGCTCCATGCATCGAGCCACCTAGTGAAATTATTGAGGACATATCATAGGATATTCATCTCTTCTCAGATGACAGATTTAGCACATCTGTTATCCCACCTCCATTGGAGATTCCATTACAAGATTCTCATGTGTTCTCCTTTGAGCATCATCCAGACCTTCCAGTTTCACCTCAAATTCAGGGGTTTCCTCTTCTTTGTGTATTGCATTTGTTTCTTTTGCATTGGAGCCACATTTGTCTGATCATTGACATAGGGGTTCTATAATTCTGGGGGGCTTTGGATTCTTGATCCTCTCTCATGGGGNGGGGGGTGGTTGTACTTATGGTCTTGATAGAGTCTCTTGAGGCATTGTATTTGTACCTTTTTCCATCTCTTTTTGGAGAGGATTTTTTTTCCCACTGGTTTTTCTCCTTTTCTCTGCTTTACAGAGATTTGGTTGTGATTGGGTACCTCATCAAGCCTTGTTGTCGGGACCCAAGTTTGCATTCTTGCATGTATTTGCCACTTAGTTGCATTTATGCACTTAGCTTTTTAGCTATTCCCTAAGTTTATCTTAAGGGGGGTGCTAGAGTAAAAAGATTATTTAACTTAATTAATTTAATCATATTAACTAAGTAATTAAGTGACCTTTTTTTCTATTTTCACTTAAGCTAAATTTAGGTAGTTTTTTAGACATTTAGTAATTCTTTTATTTTATGCACACATCCTTTAGGGTTTGCATTAGGTTTTTTGATCTCCTTTATTAAGGATTGATCTCATTGTAATAACTCATTTAGATTAATTCAATTATTCCCCATTCCTTCAATTCTAATTGTTTATACAATTTCTTGTTTGAGGATTTTCTCTTATACGTGGCAGTTTATTTACATGCAGGAGATTATTGGGCTTGTGGGAATTCACCAATCTTGAATTCTAACATACAATTTCCCAAGTTTTCTTTTTCTTTTTTTGATTCAACTCCTCTTCCAATGCTTTAATCCAGATTTCCTCCTTTTTTCGTTTCTCCACAATTCTTGGGTTCATTTATTGATATAAAACAATAGTTTACCGGTTCTTCTGATCCATAAATCCTTCTTTTTTTTCTGGACACCCTTGGCTTTATCACTAATTATCTGATCTTTTGAGTGATACCTTTGGACATATTTAGCTGGTTTCTTCACAATGACTTCCAATTTTATTTCTTCATTAGTTTTTTCTTCTTTGTCTTCTTCCTGATCATCCTTTTTTTCAGATATAGGAGTAAAGTCAACATCACCTTCTGCTACTGAACTAAGATGACTCCAGTCCTCACATACCTTTACATCTTCACTTTCAACAATTTTTTTCAGCCTCTTATTGAAACATTGGTAAGCTTTGATGTTTGTTGCAAAGCTCGATAAAATTCCTTCATCAGCTCTTGTATCAAATTTTCCCAATCCTTCTTCATTTCTTTTAATGTAGCACTTTCTTTTGAAGATCTTGAAGTATCTCACAGTAGGTGATCTCCCATACCATAGTTCATAAGGTGTATTTGAATGATTTGCTCTGAACCAAATCCTATTAAGAAGATGTCTGCAATATGCACAAAATCCTTCCAATATACATTGGTCATATTAGCATCCTTTAACATAGTCATATCCATTTCAACAATAGTTTTTTTCTTCCTTCCAACCACGCCATTTTGTTGAGGAGTCCTTGGAGCATAAAATTCTCTTCTTATTCCATTCTATTCATAGAAACAATTAAATTCCTTTGAGATGAATTCTCCACCTCTATCAACTCTTAAGCATTTAATCTTATAATCTATTTGTTTTTCTACCACTTATTTAAAAATCTTTATTTTTTAAAATGCTTTGAACTTCTCTTTTAAAAAAGTGACCCAAGTCATTCTAGAGTAATCATCAATTAACAACATGAAGTACCTTTCTCCATTGAGACTTTTTGTCCTACTCGGTCCACATAGATCAATATGGATCAACTCTGAAGGTTTTATAGATGAATATTCCTTATTTTTGAAATTCCTCGTAGTCTACTTTCCAATCTCACATTCTCTGCAAAGTACGTCAGTAGGTTTGACAATTTTTGGAAGATCTCTAACAACTTCAATCTTACTAATTTTGATCATTTTTTCAAAGTTCACATGTCCTAATATTTTTTTCCATAACAAAATTTCATTACATTGGGTTAGAAAACACATTTTCTTATTTTTGTCTTCGATAAAGTAGATGTTCTTGATTGTCCTAAAACCTTTTGCAACCATTTTTCCAGACATTTTCCTTTTAATGACACACACACACATCATTCTTGAACAACACTTCCTAACCTTTCTTACACATTTGAATCACACTTAGCAGATTATATTTCAAACCTTCAACATATCAATCATCATCAATATTACACTTACCATCAATTGAAATGGTTCCAATGCCCTTGATTTGAGCACATTCTTCTCCTACAAATATTATTGCTCCCCCATCATACTTTTTAAAATTAATTAATTTTTTGTTATCACTTGTCATACGATTTGAACATTTGGAATCTATAATCCATGCACATGCAATAACTTTAGCATGTAATGTAGTCTCCTTAAACTTTACCTCTTCCTTTTAAGAGATAGCCAGAAGTAGAGAATACTCAATTGCAATTATTAGTATACTCATCTTTAGATAATTATTTTTCCATGAAACATAAGCTCTTTATAACTTGCCTTTTATATTTATTCTCTTTCTGAAATCACTTTTCTTTTGATTTCCTTTTCTATCATCTTCTAATTCACTAAGATATTCCTTATACTTGCAGTCATTAGAAAAATCTCTTATCCTTCCACAACTAAAGCACTTAAGAGGTAACTTACCTTTGTATTTATTGGTACATTTTTGTAATCTTCTTGAAATATATGCTTCAACTTCCTCCAACATCTTGAAAGTCTCAAGTTTAGCTTCTTCAACAACTTTGAATGCAGCATCTCTCTTTTCTCTTTCAACTCCTACAATCTCAAATGTAGAAAGTGAACTAATAAGTTGATCAATTGAATAGTGACTTAGATCATTGTTCTCCCTTATTAAACACACCATCGGTATGAACTTCTTCAGTAGGATTAATAATATCTTAAGTATAACATCTTTGTCTTAAAGATGTCCACCAACAACTCTAATATCATCAGCAAGATCTGTGACTCTATATATGTAGCTTTCAACACTCTCATCTTCTTCTTTTCTTAAGACCTCATACTTATGTCTGAGATTCATTAGTCTTTCTTGTTTTGTCTTTAAATCTCTATCATATACCAATACCAATTTATTCCATATTTATTTAGCACCTTTCAAACCTTTCACCTTCCCAAATGTTGTGTCACATAAACTATTAAAAAGAATTGTTCTTGCTTTCACATTAGCTTCCTTTTGTCTTTATTCATCAGTAGTCAAATGTCTTCCAAAAGGAGGATATAAGCCAATTTGTATCACCTCCCAAATACCATTCTGCATTGTTTCCATATGTACGCTTCCATCTTGTCCTTCCAATAAGGAAAATTAGTGTCATCAAATACCTGAGCCTAAAAGTGTAATTTATATGCCATCCTAGATCTTCCTCAAGCAATTAAGCTTCTTCAAGAGGAACTTTTCTCTAATACCAATTTTTTAACACACTCCAGATGTTGAGAGGGGGGGGATGAATCAACATAATAAAAAATATTACTTAAGTAATCAATTCACCACATTGGGTGTTCAGTACCGGGAAACCCTTCTAATTGAACTCCTGGAGGGTCATTTTATAGTCGGCACTATCCTATTGCCTATCGGGTTCTCCATCCAACACTCCCTCCCTAACTAATCTAGCTCCTCCAGAAGATAAAGGTAGTAAACTCCCTGTCGCTGGACTGAGTGTGGGAGGCAAGATTACTGACCGATATAACGTATGGATGGATAGTTGCATTATGTCACAAATTATGGAGTTGAGGCTATCTCTAAATAGTTCCCTACTATTCTAAAGGGTTCTGGCTCAACAACATCTACCAACTATAATTCCTCTTGCCCGGGGGTGGGAGGGTAAATATTGAGCAAATAATGAAATGAAATACCAACACAAGAACACCAATATTTTTATATGTGGAAACCCCAAACTGGGAAAAATCATGGTGATAACTTGCCCCAAATGTAATTCACTGATGTATTTAGTTTGATTACAAAAGATGGTAAGATCTCACTACTCCAGACTTTCAACTAGAGGCTCACTGCTCTAGACTTGCAAAAAAAGGCTCACCACCAAAGTAGCAAGATATTGCAAAGAACTTGTACACCTGAAAACCATTTTCCTAGGGACAAGGTACATATAAATATTCACAATAGATAAAGAGATTATCCTAATAATGGGGTTGATATGCACAACACTGTCAACCTCAACAACACACTGTTACTGCCTTCATAAGCTAAACTTCTACTCTTTCGAAACTCTGCAAATAGATCTTCACTTGTTCAATCACCACATGCTCTCTCACACTCTTATGTTTTTCCAAAGAACAAACTATACTTATATATAAGATAGATCATTGGACAATAAAACAAGGTTGACCAAGCTAAAATAATATTACAAATGAGTTACAAGTTGACCATGACCATAGGAAAATACAATAAGGTCTCATGCCAGAAGAATCTGGACCAAAATATAGATTATACCTAACATGGACCCAACTGGTTAAGAGAAACATTAAATACATAGGTCTCACATAGAATGAACCCATCTAGATAAGAGATAGACATTAAATACAATACCCAAACCAAAAACATGAAACATTATCCACTCTAGGAGAGAGAGGGACTATGAACATGTTACACATAGCCCATACTAGATTCACAGTTACTATCTAACAACTTTAATAAGCAACTCAAACATGTAGTAACACATAGTCCAAATACCACATCACTTTCCAGTTGTATCTAGACCTCCACATATCATGGAGAGATCCACACGCCACATTAGAAGCCATATTACTTGCCAATAGTCCATGTTAGAAACCACACAATGTATTTTCAAACCAAACAAATAAATGTTCTTAATTGCAACACTTGAAGACACTATTTTTGGATCACCAAAACCATTTTTGGGTCACAAGGACACACCAAAACAAAGAGAAAAACCCAAATACAATTTAAATTACATCTGCATATCTTCAACATTGATTTCTGGAGCAAAAACCTTCCAGAAAATACAACTAAATACTTGTTATCTTCAACTGCATAACGTTGTTACTAAACCAAAGACTTTTGGACCTAAGAAAATAACTCTGAAGCATTGAATACAATCTCCAAAATACATCCCTATATTCCATTATTTTTTAGCATTGTATACATACATGTCTTCCATTGTTCTATAGGATCAGTAGCACTAACATACCCAACACACAATCTTACTTATCCAAATACTAGACTTTTGGACACCACAATGTTTGAGCAAACACAAACACCACCATAACACAATGTTTAACATCAATGACAACAAACAACCAAACATATATTTCCAACATATTTTGTATGTCACTTGCTCATTCTACCTTCTTTATTGTTTTCTCCTACTTGGGGGCATATTTAACTCATCCTGTTTTCTTTCTTGACATGTTTTTGCCTATGTTTTTTATGCTTACTTCATTCCTACATTTTGTTTACCCTTTCTTTTCCATATGTTTTGCACTTTAGTTTCTAATTTACATATTATTTATATCCTTAATTTTATGCATCAGTATGCTCACTTTTCCTTTTGATATTATTCATAATTGACCACTTTGGTTTCTCATGTTGCCTTGTTACATCCCATTGCATGCTTGTTATATATTTATATTCTTACTATGATGATCATTCCTCATTCATGATTTTCATCTTTATTCACACATGTTATCATCCTTATGCTTGTGACATTTACCATACATATACTACACTCATAGATTTATATCATTAGACTTGACGACACATTATATACCATATATAATTTGAGCATCATTGTCATAAATTTACATCGAGGACATCATACCTTCCCTTTTCCATATTGATTTTTTTTACCACATATTTACATTGTTTAGCATCATGTCTTCCGTCATATCATTTGTGCTTACCTTATTTTTATTGTGCTTCTAGAACTACCTCTTTAGACTAGGGGTAACCAAGTTTACTCTTTTACATTTATGGAAGCATGCCTTCCCCTATTCTTACCTTGAGGTTACATTAATTGGTTTTTTATAGAACTAGGGACTTATTCCCTTACCTCAATCATCATATGCTTGTGCTCTAGGACACCACATTTTGGGTAGATATCCATCCTAGCATCTGATGCACTTACATGGGTGTTGAACTATCCAATGAGACTACATAATCATTTACATTTTTTCATATTAGGGGAAGCCTCATAACTACAAATTCATCTCCAACCTATGAACCTATCATGCTTATCATTCACAATGTTGTACTTTCTTATTACATGGTGCATTTATTGAAGTTACTAAATCACATGATTTGTATGTTACATTCTTAGTTTACATTTACATTATCCTCTGCTTTAATATGTTGCAAAAAATGGTTGCAACCAATTAAAGGGTGCATATCCTATCAATTAAACCCATACGTTGAGATTGTAGATAGTGAAAGAAAGTTAAGTGTGGAGCAATGCTTAAAATGCCAAATCTAATAGGAGAGTGAATGCAAAATAAAAATATTACAAAAATTTTAATTAATTATTAAATTAGATGTACGTAAGAAATTTTAGGTTCAAACAAATAAACACATAACACCATATTTACATGGGAAAACCCTTACGTGAAAAAATCCACACTCCAAAATAGAGAGCTCAATTGTATTGCGACAACAAAGATTACAATTCAATGCTCAAAGCTAATGCTCTTTAGGAGTACAAAAAATTTAATTAATTATTAAATTAGATGTACATAACAAATGTCAGGTTCAAACAAATAAACACATAACACCATATTTACATGGGAAAACCCTTACGTGAAAAAATCCACACTCCAAAATAGAGAGCTCAATTGTATTGCGACAACAAAGATTACAATTCAATGCTCAAAGCTAATGCTCTTTAGGAGTACATACAATAAAAGAGAATTCTAGAATTGTTTTGACAATGCAACGATGTCTCAAAAAATAAAAAATAAGTCTCTCCAAAATAACTAAGGTGTCAACATATTTATAGAGATCACATATAAAAATTAGGTGTCCATGGTTTCCAAAACCATCTCTCATGCCTAGGTAGTCAAGTGGTGTCCAAAATGATAACTTGTCTTATCTTTGACACATTGCAAATAGCACTTTCCAAAGGACTAACACATGTCCTTCCATAAGGTAACTTTTCTTATGCACTACACCCAATACATAGAAACTACCAAGGTTCTAATTAGACATATTCCATGCAAATAGAAACTTGCTAAAATAAATATAAACTACCAAACATTAACTCCCCAATGACTCTTTAGTCTTGGCATAGAAATTTGAAATCCAACCAAGTGTAAACTCCACATATAAGGACACATGTCGCCAACGTACACCTTCTATGATTTTTATAAATTTATTTTCCCAAGATGAACACCTAGGTAACAAGTGGCAATTCTCATGCTCATCACTTCACATGTAAGAAGCCAACTCATAATTGAGTCCCACAAAATGATATAACAATATAGTAAGTTAATACTCAGGAAATAAATAGTAAAATAATTAAATAATTACCATGTTGAGACTCTAAGGTTGAGAGACCTTAATCCCAACAAATTGCTACATGTTCTTATAAATACTCATTAAGTTGACTAGACAAACCATTATCACATACCACAACATAGGACTGCCACCCATGTGGCATGTCATGTCATGATTAATGCACTAGGAAAAGCATTCCACTTTCCTTGCAGATGGAAATTTTCTAACCTACTATCTTTCCTCTCTCTTTCATTATCAATGATAGTAAATTGTAGTTTCCTTCTTTTTATTTACACGAGAGAAGTTACTCATTAAACACTTTTTTTTCTATTTTGTGTGATCACATAAAGTGTGTATGCCAAAGTTTACACATACATGAACTGATATTCAATTGGGTCCATTACTTTGTATGGAGTTAAATATCCATTATATTAGAATTTTTATTTTACATGCATGTTTTTGTTTGCTAGATACTTTGAGATAATTATCATTCTAGGATTCACATGTGCACCTCAAAGTGGAAGCATAATGTAATGGTAAACTTTATATACTAAAGTCAATAGTCATTTAATTTTGTATCCATTTTGAAATACTACCTTAATGCACTTACATATTGACAAATGCCACAATCTTGTGTGATTTTGGACTCATTGTAACCCTTCACATATCCCCATACAAACATTCTTACATTTATCATATCCTGTCTATTTTCACACACTTTTCCATAGTACCCACTTTTAGTACACCCTTCATGATTAGAATCCATTCCCTAAACATCTCTTATTGCTTTGTCTCTTTAGTTCATTCCCTCATATTGATCCCCAAAGACCATTGACTTGAGCTTGGAATTTCCAAAATTTTAATTTTAATCTAGTTGATTTAAGTCGAGTTCACTACTTGTGAGTAGAGCACACATTTGCTTACATTATTATTTTGTACTTGTATTTAAAGGCATTCAATGTACATCAATTCATCATTGAATATAAACGAGATATCACCTACATTTAAGGAGCATTCACTCTAGGAATCTCTCAATTTAAAGCATAAAAGAAACCTTAATCCACATTATCATTGGGGATCATTTGCTTGACATAATATTGTTGTTCACAATTATTCTCACGATGATAAATTTGGTCTTTCTAGAGAGTGACCTAGGAGAACTTGACCTAAACAATTTGATGGCCTGCTTAAGTTATTTTTCAACATTGTTAATCTTGAACATTCAATAAAGCACAAAGAATTAGGTAATTAAGAAACCAAGAATGTACTATAGAAATCAAGTTTACAAGTCACAAATCAATTCGATAATTGTAAAAATGATCTAATATCTATAAATTTAAAATTTTGTACATAATTCACCAATTATTTTAATCTTTTAATCAAAAGACCAAGTGCATACATTTCTAATCTTAAAAATATAATGTAAAGGGATAAATGTATTTATCTTTAAGAATAATGATCTTTGTAAAGTGCATAAAAGGATCTATCATTTCTAGTCTTGAAAAATACACTAAATTAATTTATATTAAATTATATACGTCTTATTGAATTAAGGTAAATAAATAAAAAATCCTTCTCCTTCATTCCTTAAAAATCATTCGTACTCACAATTTTCCAGTTGACGCGATACACTCTTAGAAAGACTTTGATTGCATAGGGACGTCAAATTTAGCCCACAAACTAGCTTCACTTAACATGCAACTAAAATTGCGGTATATACACGTAAATAGTGTCGTGTATTAAGGCAATGCATTTCGTGCGGAGAAGTGTTTGTTAGGGTGAAGTGTGCGGCAACAACATGAAGGCCTATTTGATTTAACTTGGAACAAAAATATTTATTTGTTTGAAATATTGTTAAAAATATTAGTTAGCTAAAATCTCTATATTCAATTAGATATGTGATGTATAATATATTAAATTAATAATATGATATATTTTATCAAAATTTATCTATATAAATATAATATTATTTTTATTATATCAATTTCTTAATTAATGTTTATTATTTTAAATTATTTAAATATTTTTTAATCAATTAATTTAATTTTTATCTAACATTTTCGAAATTTCAATAATATTATTATTGTAATGGTATGATTAAGTGTAAAATAAAAGTGCTCTGATAATGATTTGAGATTTGAGTTTAATTCTTTATGAATCTTTGGACTAGTTTTATTGTGTCCATGTCTCACAAGATAACTTCAATGTGTTTTTCTCTATATCAATGCTTGTATTTAGCATCTACTAGAAATTGTGCAAGACATGTCTTGAGGTATTTTGTTCCATGTTAGTATTTGCAATGAACATCAAGTAAACAATGTAAAAGTGCAGGTTGTGCTCTAGACTTACATTTGGAGCTCAATGTAATTTTGTGAAACTTCAATATAATTATACTAACAATTTATTATTATTATTATTATTGACTATGGATAAAGCTCACTCATGTTATATTAAAAATTAAAAATTAAAAACTCAATATTGTTGTGACAAACCTTTATAAGTATCAATACAATCTTAACCATCTCCTATTGAGCAAAAGATCGCAAGAAAACTAACAACTAACACTGTCACCAAAGACTCAACAAAGAAATAACCTACCTAGTGTTGATCCCTAGCTAGATTTTCTTATTATAGGAGCGGAGGGTCATTAAACATGGGTATTTAACCTTTTTAAGGAAGCTTTTATCTTTTTTATTTTTTCAAATTATAGTAGACTCTTTTGAATAGAAATCTATAGAACCTTCAATAGCATACTTAAGAACTAACCCTAAAACCTCAAAAAGGAGATGGTTCTCAACCTTGGAATTGGACAGAGGAATGGCTTTCTAACATGATTTCTTTGGAGCCTACAACCTTATCTACCCTTTAAACAAGAAAACATCTAGTTGGAGAAGATGAAGGTTCAAACTTATTTAGAAGATTATTTGAAGTAATAAATCGGTAGCTTAAGTTTACCCATTTCCTCTAGGTCATTTGTTTTATTGATTTGGACATTTTGTAATGACCACCACAATTTAAAATAGCACAAATTCATATAATTCAACAAAATACACAAAAATAAGTATAAATTAATGTGACATGTCTAATTACTTTGAATCAAGAAGTTTTAAATTACACACAACATAAGAATTTAATATAAAGTCAATAACAAGGTGAAACATAAAGGAACATATACCTTTACAATGGACCACAAGGTCGTGTACAACGAATAAGAAATGTTTAAAATAATAGGACCATCCTGATAGGAACTCTTG
This sequence comes from Thuja plicata, assembly GCA_018584345.1. Classification (NCBI taxonomy): domain Eukaryota; kingdom Viridiplantae; phylum Streptophyta; class Pinopsida; order Cupressales; family Cupressaceae; genus Thuja; species Thuja plicata. The sequence goes on along the minus strand of MU222366.1, from coordinate 162,444 downwards.
AGATTTGTATCCCTGAAACACAAAGTGGGGGAGAACATTGTCGGAGCGCATTTCCACCCTATCACGAAGTAGTTACACTTCCCCAGAATCTTTCATGACATGAAAGATACCCAACCCAACACGCTGGAAGACTAACAATGTGATACTAACAAGAATAATGGAATTCTGTGTGACACGATATATCCAAATACTGATATAACAATACGATGAGCACACAAGATGCATAATTCCTAAATGTGAAGACAAAAGCAACAATCCTTGCTTGAATTTCATTGGAGATCTTAGTTCCATCTCAATCACATTCAATAACTTGAATTTATCTTAAACATCAACATATACTAACATCAATTTGATTCATATCTCGCAATGTATGTTTTTGATATGCAAGTTACCTCAATTTCTATAAGAAAATATGTTTCCATTAGGACCCATAGGTTGCAAGATTTTACTCAACCATACATAAGTATACAAGAATATTCAAGAGAAAGACAAGGGCATCTAAGAATGATATATAATAAAAGAGCATAAGTTTAAGCTAATTCCCCCATCTACTCCTCAAACAAAGTTATACTAAAATGATATACTTGACTACATTCATGAGTATACTTCACATTAATAATGGGAACTCACATCTTTCCAAAACTTAAGAGAATAATTGAAACCAAGTCTTACATACTTAGCTCATTTCTAAGAGAAAGTTTTGAATAACACGTCCCTTGATACATCCTTAAATTAAAAGAGATGTCTTTCTATCATGTTAATATGACCTTATTAATCTCCCATGGAACATTCTTGTCTCAAAGCTTCCATAATGACAATACCATGTAGTTAAACAAGGTATAATCTTTAATTTATTTATTATGATATCCACATCATCTTTTTATGGTTACAAGATGTCTATTCCTTGTGTACAAACTTGGGTTACTCCCTAATTTCTCTTTAAGTGAATCTTTCAACTAAAAAACCTCTAGAACATTGGTATTATATTGTCCATTTGGACTATTCCCCAAAACACAAATGAGTTTGAAGTGCCTATCACAATTGATATGAAGGAGTGACAAATTAATGTAATATTAATATAGAAGTGTAATCAAATAATGAAATTTTAAGATGGTCCAATTTTAATTCTAACCCACGAGTTGACAAAATAGGTGACAAAGTCTAAAATGTTCGTAACTACTTTACATGGACGTTTAGATCCTTTATTCTTCTTGGCAAACATTCTCCTTCTATATCCATTGATAAATTATGTCAATTGTAATCTATATACAGTCTAAAACAAAGTTTTTACTTACTCCCTTATATATAACGAATAATGGTCACTACTCTTCTACATTATTCTATTTTTCATGTAATCTTTTATTTTAAGGCTTAAAAATAAATAAAAATAGATTCAATAATTAATTGTTAAAAGAAATAGATCTTATATTTCTAAAAAAGATATTTTGAACTACTAAAACTATATGAAGAAACTCTTAAAAAGAAAAACTTACTTTTGAAATTTCCAAAGAAAATTAATTTAAACTTAAAATCTAAAAGACTTGAAATCTCTAAGGAAAGCTTAGTACTTAAATTCTAAGGAAAGCTTAATACTAACTAAATAAAGAAAGCAACAAGGTAAAAGATAAGCATCAATTTTAAAAGGGGAAAAAAATGAAAATAAAACTAATAGTTGTATTGGTTCCTTATCAAACCAAATATATATGCCCAGGAAGAAAAGGATCACAAAAAAATATGCGAGGAAGTCAAATTACCTGTTCTACCAAAGATTAGCATGCACCAGGTGCATCCTCCCTTCTTTCCATTGTTTCAAAGCAGCTTATGCTTAAGGGGTTGCGCTTCTTAAAAAAAAATTCCATTGCCTAAATCCTTGTAGAAACAATCCATTTCTAGCTCAATTCGATGGTTGAAAGCACTTGTATGAAGCCAAATCACTCCCCTCGTCAACATTTCTTAGGGGATTGTTGTCCATAGTGAGAAATAATAACATAAAGAGACTATAAACAAAGAAGATCTCAATCAGAAAACAAGATTATAATCATAATTATTAATGATCAATGATTTTGGTATTCAAAATGGGATGGATGCTTAGTCCTTTGTTCGGGAGAAAGAACTTAGAAGTGTCTTAGAGGAAGTGATTCTTTGAGAAGAGATTTACTGGAAGCAGAAGTCTCGAGAAACTTGGTTTGTAGATGGTGATAGGAACACCAAGTTTTTTCATGCCTCAACTAAGTTAAGGCATCTTAAAAACAAAATTATTCAAATTGAATCATCTAATGGACAACTAGAAGATAATAATGATATAGCTGCTGAAGGTGTTTCTTTTTTCTCAAATTTATTAACTAATCAAAAAGTTCACCCTTCTCCTTCCCTTCTAGATACCATCCCTAATTGTGTCTCTAAGGAAGACAATTCTAAGCCAATGGCTCCCTTTACTTTAAATGAGCTTAGGGATATTGTTTTCTCCACGACTCTAGATAAAGTGCCAGGACTAGATGGTCTTACTAGATGGTCTTACCATGCTTTTCTTCCAAAAATGTAGGGACTTTATGGGTAATGATTTAGTACTTGCGTTAGAAGAGGCTAGAATCCATAAGATTGTGTTAAAAGAGCTTAATCATACTTGGATTTCTCTTATCCCAAAGAAAGATAACCCTAAAAACTAGCAGACTTTTTCCCTCCTTCGCTTTGTAATTCTCTATATAAAATTTTCACTAAAGCTATTACTATTTGGTTAGCCAAAATTCTTCCTAAAATTATATCTTATGAACAAGGGGACTTTGTCCCCTGCAGAGAAACCTCGAAGGGTGCCATCTTGGCCCATGAAATTTTGTATTCCATCTGGTTGCATAATAAGTCTGATATGATACTTAAACTAGATATGATGAAAGCATATGATCGGGTTGACTGAGACTTCCTTTTGTTGGTTCTTACTAAACTTGGTTTCCATAGAAATTGGGTAAAATGGATCCAGGCTTGTATTGATGACATTATTTTTCCATTAGTATACTCACTGAAAAACATAGACAAAAAGCATTACCGGCAGACAACAAGCATAACCGGTGAACCACAAGTAGTACCGGTGAAATGAGAGCATACCCGACAGAACAAAGATTTTGAGAAAAATGCTAAGTATAAAAGCGACAAGCATCACCGGCGACCACAAGCATTACTGGCGACATAGTTTTCAAAACAAACCCGACAAGGAGAAAAAAAGGCATACCCAATGACCAGTTCAAGAAAGGAACATCGACGACCAAGAAAACCGACCATCAGAACAGACAGACAGATCAAGAACCTGCAAATTGTGGATCTGAGCTTTACACGACGTATAAAGAGATGTAATTCTATTTATAGAGTTTTATTTTGTTTTAAATAATAATTAGATGGTCATGCAAGCTTTATGTAAATTCTTTAAAGCATCGTAATGGATCTAAAAGCATATCTAACTAAAGATCAAGGTCAAGTTGTAAACCTTGGATCTAGAGTTAACTTGCGATGCATGAATTAAGAATTGAACCTAAACTAGTATAAATAGATGTTCATACTCAATTGTGAGTAACATGAATTCTTATTATTGATAGCCACAAAGAGCATCTAAGGAGCAGAAGGTAGAATTCATGCAAAGATCAGAAATAGAGTACATCAGTTTTCAAGAACACACAGAGGCTACCGACGAGAAGAAAAAGGTATTATTCAATCATGGAAGGATGATTACTAATATGTATGAAGCTTTATAGGATCTGTTATCAACAATTGAAGATTACATTTATCATCAGATCAAAGACTTATGTAATTTCATTCTAACAAGTGCATCACATCTAAAATCCTTTTGTAGAAGGTGGACTTAACCATTCTTTCAAAATCTCTTAACAGAGTGCACACTTAACAGTGTTGCTAAAGCTTCAAACAAAGTAGATCTTAATAGGTCTCCACTATAATACTCCTAATAGGGTAGGTCATCAGAAGTGACCAAATGTAAGCCTTAA
>MU222366.1:126297-151222 GCA_018584345.1 Thuja plicata | reverse complement strand
GTGCACACTTAACAGTGTTGCTAAAGCTTCAAATGAAGTAGATCTTAATAGGTCTCCACTGTAATACTCCTAATAGGGTAGGTCATCAGAAGTGACCAAATGTAAGCCTTAACCGACCCCTTCTTATTTGCAGATAGTGAAGTTTGTGGGTAACAATCCCCACCGCAGTTTTTACTTCCTTAACATGAGTTTTTTGTGATATCATATCTTGTGTCATGTGTTATCTATTTTCATGAATGTTTATATTATGGTTACATACTAAAAGGAATGTATGATATGATTACATATGCATAAAGAAAGATGAATAGTTAGATAAGATAAATTACAAATTGATGACTAAGGGTTAATGGGCTAACCAAGAAAAGTTTTAGAGGTACTGATTCACCCCTCCCCTCTCAGTACATCATCTCACTATAATTCCAACATGTATAACTTCTCCTTTGTTCTTAGTTCTGATTAATGGATCTCCTAGAGGATTTTTCTCATCTTCTAGAGGAATTAAACAGGAGGATCCACTTTCCCCCTTCTTATATGTTTTTTAATGGTTGGGGGTTTTAGTAGATCAATATGTCATGCTAGGTAGGTGTGTATTTGGAAAGGCATCTCTTTGACCGATGGGGAAGATCCCTATACGCATAATATTTTTGCAGATGATACCCTTCTATTTGGTGAAGCTTCCATTATGGAAGCTTGAGCTATGAAACAAGTCATTAAAGAGTATTCCATGACATCTAGATAGTTAATCAATTCAGCAAAATAAAAAAATTTCTTTTTGAATGTTACTCTTTTAGTACAACAGTGTCTTCTTAATTTTTGGAGCTTCTCTTTGGGGGAGTTTCCTTGCTGGTATCTCAGAGTTCCTTTTTTCTCTGGCTCATAAAAATATCATTTCTGGGATAAGATTATCTCTGCAATTTCTCAATGGATTCTCTCATGGAAACATAAATGGTTGACCTTATTTAGAAAGCTATTCATGATAAAATCAGTCTTGAACGCCATTACTATTTATCTAATGTCAGTATTAAACATTCCTAAACAATCAATAGAGGAAATTCAGTCCATCTTGAGGGATTTCTGTGGGCAGACAATGTATTTGGGAAATAAAAATACCCCTCCTTGCTTGGAGTAAGGTTTGTACTCCGAAAGTCAGCCAAGGTGCAAGTATCAAAGACCTACCTTTGCAAAATAAAGCATTGGGTGCTAAATTGCTTTGGAAATTGTACAGAAATCCAAATTCTAAATGGGCCAGATTAATGTAGTCAAAATACCTTGATTTTGATGAAAGGGAAAGGATATTTACAATGTTATTTTTACCTTGGGGTTCTTTCATGTGGAATTTTATGGTGTCCCGTCGAGACCTCATCTTACCTTCCCTTTCTTGGTTGATAAATGATGGTTCAAAATCATGGTTTTGGGTGGAATCATCAAATGGGAATACTCCCTTATCTCATATTTGGGATTGGCACCCTCTAGAGAATCATCTTAAACAAATTTTGGGTGACCGAGTTTGTCACTACTTTGATATTTAGGATGGCATTGCAGATTGGAAAGATCTTTCTAGACTAGGTGATATTTCAGATTTGGCAGCAGAACTTCATAAAGAGCTTGTTAGCTCTTTTTCTTGTAGGATCAATATATAGCAGTGAATGCTAAACTCTTTAGTTCCCAATTTAGATTCTCATAGGGAAAAGGATAATTAACAAGGATGAAAGTCCTTCTACACTTTGGGCTCCACATACCCAGGCGGGTGCACCTTCAACAGACTATTATCTTTCAACAAGTATGACAGTGGATTAAGGATTCATTATCCTTCTTCCTTTTAAGCCACTTGGCTTAGGAAGGTTAACCTATTGATTCTCTCTTCAAGGAATCACTAAGATGAATTGCACTAAACACAATTATCTAGACATGTATTTTAGGTAACAAAAATATAAAGATTGATTACTATTTGATTGATGATAACAACCACTTATCAAAATTTGACCAGTGCCTAATCATGGGCCATAGAGTTAGAATGAAACATACATACAACAGGGATAATTAATTGAAATACAAATAAAACCTTAGATGGAATGCCTTACAAACTATCTTCTCACCCTCACACCCATGTATCAAATTCCTGCATAAACACTAACCCTCTGTAATTATCTGCAAGACTTAAACCCTCCTTGAAAGAAACTCACAAATAATGACATAGCTACCTTATAACCAGTACATTTAAGATGCCTTAAAAATTAAACATACAAGAGCTTATAGTAAATGAAAAAAGACATCATTGGTATCAAAATGGAGATTCCATTGTATTTTTATTCATATAAACATGATATCAATGCATTCAAATTGATTCAAAACCAAAGTTTAGGCATCATTCAAAAGTCTGCTTCGCAGTCTTATTTTTACCATCCTTTACAATATGTTACAACTCACTATATATAGCCAACACTAGTCATCTTGGAATCCTTAAATATTAAGGATGCAACAAGCTTCAGATGACTAGGCTAGAAGACAAAACTTAGAGAATAATAGGACAAAATAGCAAGTGGACAGAAAAACCACTTTTGTTACAAGATATTCCAACAAATTTTTTATCCTATGGCCACATGGTGATTGCATTTTCCCTGTAGTTGCTGGGGAATAGCCATGTGGAAACCACTGCCTCTAATTTTGATGATGTATGATATCCATTCTCAACTGCATCAACTGCTTTGTTGTGCTTCCTCGTCCACTTGCATATCTTCTCTTTCGCCCGAATTAGTTATTGTGTACCTGTCCTTCCAGGAAGTATACACTTCATCACTCGGCCAAATGAAGCCAAGAAATTCATCTTTTCTATAGTTGATTTCCTTCCATGTGACATGTGCTTTCTCTATCTCATCTGAACAGAATGCAAAGAATGACCTGACCTTACTCACTATCTCAATTGTTTGAGCAAAAAGAAGGGTACTCTCCAAAGTTAATATACTATTGCTTCCGACTGCTAATGTTTCATTCATTTTCCAGTACCATAACCCCTCATCTTTGATGTTTCCATTCTTCCTAAATAGGTTTTGGAACATTTCATATTTATCCTGTGAGTACTCCCTTTTCAAAGTTAGCACCTTCCTCATGACCATGTCTCTTCTGATATCCATATCCAAAAGTAATTTGACACACTTGTGGGTGCCAGTTAGGACTATGTCAACATCATTACTTTTCTTGCAAGAGGTGTGAAAGAATTTTAATTTCTCTATTTTCCCTCTCCACTTGCTCACCAGCTGATCTAGATTGTCTTTGTTTTCATGATATTCATTCATTATATTGACAATCTTCTTACCTTGAGCATAAATTGCACTGGGTACTACTTCGTGAGTACAATGCATTAGAGAACTGTGTATTTTATCTGCATACCTCTACTTTACCCATGCTTCTGATTCTCTAAAGGCCATAGACTGCTCTACCCATTCTTTTTTCTACCTTTCTAATTCTTCCCTTGCAGCTTTCAGCATTGCCTTTTCTTGTTCTAGCTCCTCTAGGGTGGTGGAAGTAGATGGTGCAGGGGAAGGAGGGTAAGTGATGATGGGACTTGATGAGGAAGGTTGGTGGGGTCCTTGTGTAATCCTCTTCTGAGGCATTATTTGTCATGTTTGCCTCCCCTCCAGAAATGCTATTCTATCATCCTTTTACAGGGATTTAACCCTTTCATCATTGTATGTTGTTAATACAAATTCATATTTTTGGTTCAAGCTATTATATGCATCTTTCTCCTTTTCAGCTACCTTCAAACTCAAATTGGCAGTTTGAAAAACAAGGTTAGCTACCTCAATACCTGAGGTATCAGAAACTCTTTTGAAAATGAGGCTTCCTATATCCCCAGTTTGATCATCTTCTTTAATTCTTCTTTCGTCCTTCTTTTTAAAGGACCATGTTGCCAATGTTGCATGATCTTCACTAAACTGAGCACCAATTGATGCCCCAGTAGTGCTCAATGGTTTTGCTTCTTTCTTGACAACATCAAAAACTACTGCATCAACCAAATCCCACTGGGGTAGGATAAGGACTCCCTTCTTCTTTACCAACTCCTTGCCCTCTTCGGGAGTGATTTTGTCAAATTTGGTCATTAAATCTTGTTTGACCTCCTTTTCAATATCACCCTTGGGCTTATTTGGTTGGGCTTCTTGCAACCTCTGGCACTTATCTTTGAACTCATCAATGTGAGTTCTCCATAGAAATTGAATAAAGGCCCTAGCCTTGACAAAATTGTCATCTAATAAGAACTCCTCACTGGCCTGTTTGGTTATAGGATCTAGCTCTTTACCTGTAAACTCTGCTACTATGAGATCAACAATTTTATGCCTAGGTGCCTCTGGCACTCCTTCTTGTAGCTCTTGTGTAGTGATAAAGACTTTCCCTATGTTTCCCATTTGAACCAATTGCTCAGCAATAGCCTGGTTATCCATATGTATAGGGGACTGAGAGGGAGAGTATAACTCACTCTCTTGCTCTTTTCCTTCTACTCTTTGTTTCTTGGGAGATGACAACTCTTGGGCACTGGCATCTGTCGGCCTTTTTCCTTTCTGATCAGAAGTCTTGTCAAATTTGGGCATAATGGTGCTATACCCCCTTCTCTTGTATACTACATAATTCCCTGGTGGGACTACCCTTCCTTGTGAAAGTTTGCTTAAGATGGCTTGAGCCTTTTCTCAATCAGCTTCCATTATTCTTTGTTTCTTCTCACTGAGGATTTGCATGATACCCTCAAATAATGTCGTTAGGGACTCAATCTTCTTGGACCAAGGGAAAAATTCCTTCAAAGGATCATAAGACTTATCAAAACTGTGGACGAAGTCCAAATATTTCTTGTACACTAGCCATTTCTCTTTCCTGACCTCCTGGTCACTCAGATAAAAAACATTTCTAACAATATCCTCGGGGAAATTAAACTGGTGCTCTAATGTCAAGCACTTGGTTCTCTTTCTAAACATGCCTATTATGAAATCTTCATTATCTGCGCACCTGGATACAGAGTTTTCTAGATGATAGGGCTCAAAATATCTATCAAACTGTGTCCACCCAGGCTTTACTATGATGAAATGATGGGCTCCTGTAAGGGTAGGTAAAATGCTTCCCTTCATTTTGCCTTTTAGGGCTTCCTCTTGTAGTCCACCCAAATGTCTCATAAATTCTGCAATTCCAATCTTCAGAGGGACACTGTAGGGTAGCACATTGGGGGTTCCCTTGAATCCATAAACCCTTATTACTATAGAAACAGGGTATAAAATCAAATCTCCCCAATTGTTGGCAATTTTTAACTTTGGGGAAAACTCCATAGGTCTCATTAATTTTATTATATCCATATGGATCCTTGCATTTTGTCTGGATAACAATGCCTTAAGCCTAGCAGCAAAAACCATATCAAAGTATACATAATTGGCTTCTTTTCTATCCCATGATAGATCAACACTCCACATTTGAACAACCAAGTCCTCATCACCTTGGAACTTAGTTATGTCCATCTGCTCCTCAAAGAAGTTAGCACTATTGAACAAAAACATGTGCCTCATAAGGGAATACCACCCCATTGGTTTGAGTATGTTGCTGTCTTGGATACCTATTAGTCCTTCATGCATTTGTTGGGCAATGTAAGAAGCATAGTCAAAAACTACTGACAGGTGGGGATGTAGAATCTAAACCACTATGAGCATCATATGGACAAGCATTTTTGTTTCTTCATCCTCTCCTAAAACTAGGCACAGAGCCCTATACATTTTCTTGGCCTTTCCATTGAAATAGTCCAACTTAAATGGCTCTAGTGTGTTGGGCCCTACTACAATCAAATCCCCTATTTTGTTAAAGTATCCTTTCAGGGCCTCATCTCTGTAGTATTCCCTCTGGGTTTGGTATACTTCTTTAAAGTAGCTGAATTCAATATCATCCATTTGTACTGATGAGTCACTTAATCTAAAAATTCTCCTGATCTTATTGGTTGTGACAGTCAACAACATGTTTCCTTGTGTATCCCTTACAACCCTAGACACTTTGTCATACATGCTGGCTATCAGAGTAAATAGATTAGTATCCATAAATACCCTGGGTGCTATCAATTTTCCCACATCTAAATCTGATATGTTACAGTCTGGGGTAGGAGCATTCCTTTGCCTGTAGGAAATTCTAAACAAACTTAGACCATTTAGACTAGTTTTAACATCTTTGGCCCACCTACCTGTGTCATATAAACCCTCTCCTACTCTGAAGCGGGGATGAGTTGGGACTATTATTTTAATTTGGGTTGCATCACCCGTGGACCATTTTAATTGTTGCAATAGATCCTCTCTAACATTTCTCTTCTGGTAATCTACCTCTCTAGAGAGTTCAATCCTAGGGGCCATTTTGAACCTAGGGCCTTTTTGTTGAGATGAAATTCAGATTTTGAAACAATAATTCTGAAAGCCTTTTGAATTTCAAATCTTACTAGAAACCTGAATTTTTCTATATTAGAGAAGACTTACCAGTTCTGCAATTTTTTCGCGAGGAGCTGAATATCTCTGCAATTCTATTTTTTTGCTTGGATAAATCTAGTGAGTTGTGGCAATTTCAAGTTGAAACAATGAATTATACTGCTTCAATCAAATCAATCTTTCGCATTGAATTGAACTGAAATGGCCACACATTCTGCAATCAATTTTCCTGCTTCAAATTCGTGGCTTAACGACTCACTGAAACTCATTTTGGTAACTTTGAATTTGAGCCACAAATTTCAAGCAACATCTCCTTCATTTGACGGCCCTCTTCTTTTCCCGGAAACACCTGTTCATTTGGGACATGTGTCAGCACAACTTAATCACTTACATGATAGATGTCATGCTTCTTCTCCTTAAGAGATTAAGTCCATCGTCAGATTCATCTTAACCTGTCTAGAAATTATCTCACTTTGAGTTTACTGACTACGGCTGCAATTTTATCATCTGGGACACACGTCAACACAACTTAATGGCTTAATCACTAGATGTCGATTACTTTGCCTTTAAGCCATTAAGTGGATCATCCAATCCTTTCATACTTGCAACCTTATTAACATGATAACTGCATTATACAGGACCCACCTTCTATGCCATGCGTCAACACGGATTAATCGCTTATCCATTAGATCTTGAGCACTTTACCTTCAAGCGATTAATTCGATCGTCGATCTTTTTTGTAGGTGTCGTTCCTTTAATCCTATCTTTATGACCTCATCTGGACCCACTAGAACATGTGGCATCACGACTTAATGGCTTACCTGATAGATGTCAATTGGTTTAGGATTAAGCTATTAAGCGGGCCATCCGATTAAAACAAACTTTCTCGGCAGATAATAACTTTAATTAAAGCATCAACGGTTTTTGGACTTAGGGAATAATGTAAGACCACGGTGTTAGGATCGACAACTTTAATAAACATGACCACTTTAAAGCAAACCCATTCCAGACATGACTTAAGTGAAAAAGGTAACGTGAAATTAGAAAGCATTTCAATGCTTAGGGTTTTTATGACCGAAATTACACTAAGAGACATGAAACAAGGGTTTTTCAGCATTTCCAACTAGGTTGAGGGTTAGAACAAAAATTGTAGAGGCATGAGAATATTTTTAATCATGATTTTAAACCTTTGGATGACATGAATGACAAGAGACTTCAAAATTTTACAAGGCATATTCCAAACAAGAAATATTACCAATAGTGGCTCTCTCTGAGGATGTTTAAACGCCAGGTTATAGAAAGAATCATATATCTCTTTGGAGGCAGACCACAAGCCAGACTAACCTATTACTAGAAACAAACACACAACACAAAGAAAATACACCTGTACATATAATACATACTACTATGCATGGAAAAGAAGAGCTAATTGAAGAAATTTTTCTAAAACTGTCCATGCACTGGCAATTCCTGTTCTTCATCATCCAAATTCTTGAGGAAATAAGAATCTTTTCCAAAAATCTAGGATATGACAAAAGGCCCCATCCATAATGACTCAAACTTTTTGTGTTTGCCTTTGTCTTCAACCCTGGTATTCCATTGCAATACAAAATCACCAGGCTAAAACTTTCTTTCATATGCCCTTCTATCAAAAAGATACTTCATTTTTTGTTGTAATTTGACATTTGCTCTCTGGCTTTCTCTCCTTATTTCATCCAATTCTACCAATTGAACCATCCTTTCTTCCATAGGTTTAGAAACTTCCATTCCTTCATCTTGGATAAACTTATAGATTGGGAGGAGATTGTCGACATGCATTCTTGATTGAACACCATAAACCAACTCAAAGGGAGATTTTACAGTGGCCCTTTTTACAGTGATCCTATCTGCCCAAAGGGAGAGTTTCAATTTTGCATGCCAAGCTCTTTTGTTTCCTTCCAAGGTCTTTTTCAAGATTTGTAAGATGATTTTGTTACTGGATTCTACCTGACCATTGACTTGAGGATGGTATGGGGAAGAATAGGACATAACAATTCCCATATTGATGCAAAAATTAGTAAATTCCTCTGACCTAAAACACATGGCATTATCCATTACCAACTTGAGGGGAACACCAAATCTTGTAATCATGTTATCCATTAGAAAATCAATGACCACCGTTCTTGTTGCTCTTTTTGTTGGAATTGCCTCCACCTGTTTTGTAAAATAAATAGTTACCAGCAGAATCCAGCTATGGCCTCCAATTGATTTTTCAGTAAATTCTCCTATAAAGTCCATTCCCCACATAGAAAAGGGGGCCTCTGCTACTACAGGATTCAAAAGTAAAGCTCCTGATTATTTCATCTTACTTGAGAATCTTTGGCATGGCTCACATTTCCTGACCATATTGCAAGCATCTTGGAACAAACAAGGCCAATAGTATCCAGCTCTCAAAATTTTATGAGTTGTTGACCTAGTAGAATAGTGCCCTCCACACATTCCAGCATGCATTTCCTTTAACATCTTCTTTGATTGACCTTTGTCAAGACATAATAGCAAGATCCCATCTCTATTTTTCCAAAATAAGTCTCCATGCAACAAAACATATTTCTGAGCTTGTAGTCTCAAACTCCTCCTTTGGTTGTCATTTAGGTTATCTGGACATTTAGCATTTTTTAGAAGATATACAATATTGGCATACCAGGGTTGTATTTCAATACTTTTCAAGCAATTCTCATTTGTATCAACACTGTTAACTTGGACCAAATCCAAATTTTCTTTTGTCATCAACTTTGCCAATCCTAATCCCCTCACCAACTTAGTGATATGGATGTCTAGATCAAACTCTTGAATTTTGTTTATCCATTTACATCTTTTTCCTGTTACTTCATTCTGAACAAAAATGTCCTTGACAGCAGCATGAGGAACATAAGCATTTACCTTTGCACATACCAAATAGGGCCTGAAAGCCTTGACTGCCTTTACCAGAGCATAGGCTTGTTTCTCCATCAACTGATAGTTTAACTCAGTTGACTGCAATGACTTGCTAAAAAATGCAATGAGATGTTCAATTCCCTCACCATCCTTTTGCAATAGGATTGTTGCAATAGTATGGAATGAAGAAAAAGTAAACAAAGAAAAGGGCTTGGTGTAATCAGGGGATACCAAGAATGGTGCTTCTTGAATAGATTTTTTTATTTTTTCAAAAGCTGACTATGCTTACTGGTCCCATTCAAACTTTACATTTTTCTTCAACAATTTAACAATAGGCTTGACTAGTTCTGCAAAGTTGGCAATGAATCTCCTAACAAAATTAATTTGTCCTAGAAATGATTGTATGCCCCTTAAGTTCTTGGGAGAAAATACCTTTTGAATGGCTTCAACTCTTTTAGGATCTATCCTTACTCCCTCTTTTGATACTATGTGTCCCAGGATTTTTCCCTCAGTAATAGCAAAGTGACACTTTTTTGGGTTTAAAGACACCCCATATTCTAGTGCTTTTATTATCACTTTCTCCAAGTGATTGCAATGGTCCTCTACCCTTTTTTAAAAGGTTGTCAAATCATCTTGGTATACTACCATCAAAACATCTATAAGGTCTTTGAAAGCTACATACATGGCCCTTTAAAAAGTTGCACTAGCATTTTTCAACCCAAATGGCATACGGGCATACACATAAGTGCCCCAAGGAGTGGTAAATGTTGTTTTGAATTTCTCAGATTCTTTAACCAGTACTTGATTGTCCCCTGAGAATCCATCCATCATAGACAACAAATCACACCCAGTGACTTTATGCAACATAGCCTCCATGTTAGGTAGTCCATAGTTATCCTTCAATGAGGCCACATTCAGATTTCTAAAGTCAACACACAATCTTATGTCCCCATTTTTCTTTCTTACGGGGACTAAGTTAGAGACCCATGATGAATGTCTTATTGGCTTAATTATACCTGCATCTCTTAGTTTCATCAACTCCGCCTGCATTTTGGTAGCCAATAGGGGATTAATGGGCCTTTGTTTTTGTCTAAATGGTTTAATACCTTCTTTCAAAGGGATATCATGCTGAAATAAGTCATTTCTATAAGCTTTCAAATCCTCATAGGACCATGCAAATACATGATTATATTTCTTCAGCAATTTTATCAAATTCTATCTCACATTGCTATCCAATTTTTTGCTAATGTAGACTAAATGGGGAGATGTTTCAGATCCCAAAATAAATTCCTCTAAATCTCTCACCTTGGCATTGGACTTCTGAGTCATATAATTGTCATTTATGCTGAACATGCCTTCCAATTTAACCAACCCTTTAGGAATGTGATTAGTATCCAATTGGATGACCTCTTGATCAAAGATATACTCCTTATTGTCCACAATTGAGACTAGAGATTCACAATCAATCTTCTGACCATCATATTGATCTACACACTGGATAAACCTGAGGATATCATCATCATCCTCAAATACTTTCCAATTATGAATATTGTCAAGAATTGTAGGCCTACTTTTTATTTCAACCACAGACATACCAGTAAGAGTAGCATCATTATTTTTCAGGGAAACATTTGCCAAGAAATCTTCCATTATGTTGTTGGATCTCTCTATCCATAGGATATTGAAAGCATCAAAAAATTCTATCCTATCCCAAATAGCATACTTGTACAATTTTAATCTATCATCTTTAGCAGCATAATGCTCCCTAATTTGAGATATAATCAACTGGGAATCTCCATGAACTTTTAAACACTTAATACCATGCTTGATAGAAATATCCATTCCCAAGATTAAGGCTTCATACTTAGCAGTATTATTTGTACATTGAAAATTCAGCAGGAAAGAATACTTGAAGGTGATACCTGATGGGGAAATAAACAAAAATCCTTCTCCAGATCCTTCCTTTGAGAATCCTCCATCAAATTACATTTTCCATAGTCCATCTTAACAAAAATTCATCCACAATTGGGTCAGTGTTCTTTAACTGTGGCTTGATTTCTTCAACAGTAAAATTTTCCATATCGACATTCACACAACAATTCAATTGATCAAGTAGAACCACCTCCACCATGACAGATGACTGGGGTTCTCTATAAAACTTAACCTTATGTCCATTTATAGGGATAGTTGCATAGGAAAAATCTAACTGCATTATTCCACCTACTGCTGCTGCCCACTACCTTGACAAAAGCATACCATAATATGGTTTAGTGTCCACTACCACTATATCCATTCTGTAAGTTTCTTTAGGGAAAGCAACAATTTTCACCTCAATTTCTTTCAGAGTTCCTATCACAGGAACTTTCCTGTTTTCCATAGCATAACAACTTCCAACAGATGTAGTGACCTGGAGGCCCAATTCCTTCATCACATGATAAGGCATCACATTTGTTGCAGCTCCAGAATCAATCATGCAGTTTTTTACCAAGAAACTATTAACCATTAAGGTGACATAGAATGGGTAAACATATAATGGTTCTTGGGTGATTATATTTCCAATACTGATATTAGAAAATTCTTTGCTTTTTCCTTTTCCTTTCACTAGTGGACTATCTTTTCTAGTATCATTTGGTGTCAAAGGCATTTCCTCTTGGTTGGGAATAGATACATCATCTATCCCTTTTAAAAGTGCCAGAGCAGCTTCTTTGTGCTCTTTTATTTTTAGCATTTCCATGAGTGGGACCAAGACTTTCATTTGGGTTAGAGCATGTTTCATGTCAAAAAGAGGCAATTCAGAGGACATATCACTCATCCTTTTCACTTTCTTGGATTTCTCATTTGGTACTAATTCCTCTTTTGCTTCTTTATTTTCAACATGATCAGAAGAAGATCCTTCTTGTCTTTCTTGCTTTTCACCTTTATTTTCTTTGACATAGGAATTCTTAGTAACTCGGGATGAATCCTTCTTGACATATATAGGGATAGGTTTACCTTGAGCTAGTTGCACTATTCTATTTCTCAAGTTGTATGCATTTATTTCTTGATTAATTACTGTAACAGTCAAAGACCTCTTTTCTTCATCAGTGGGAGTTTTGAAATGAGAATGTGAGTTATCACTTCCCACTATATTTATAGTTGCTTGTGAAATATTGTCAACTTGATCATTTTGATAGGGTGGATTTGGTGGTTGATATTCAGAACAAGAATTATCTTCTGTACACAAATTATCAGAAGATGGTTTAGTATGAGAAAACCATGGGTATGGTTTCTTTACTATGAACATATTTATGGCAGGGCCTTCTTGTTCCATTTCTTCTATTTGATTAAACAAAGCCTGGGCTACTACACACTGATAGGAAGAGTGTCGCATATTGAAAGCATCACACTAGGGAGTGTTCTCAACATAGTTGGCACTATTCCTTTTTAGGGGATCTAGGGTTTCCCTTGCCTTTGGGTTATCCCATCAGGGACTGGTTTTCCATTATTCCAATTTGTCTTATAAGGGTAATCTCTCAGGTTAGGTTGTTTGTCAAATCTTTGGTTAGTGTACTTATTATTACAGTATCCTCCTCTATCATTTTTATCCATTTTGGCAGCAAGGTCTTTTACTGCACTCACTAGTTTATTGACTGTATCATCTTATTTGACATTTTTGTTGGTTGACCCCTTTTCCTTCCAAAGTTTATTATCTTCCCTCTTCCCCAATTTTCCTAATGCTCTCCTATTACTCTCAATGTCAATTTCTATTTTATAAGCATCCATTAAGGTTGTAGGGTGTTTATCTCTGAGTAGATAGGAAATTTTTCCATCAGTAGCATTGATATAAATAGTGAGGCATACTTCCTCATCTACTGTTAAAATCAGCCATACTCTCATTTGGGAACTTTTTAATATTATTGAATTCATTTAACATGTATCTTGAATTTACATGTTCTCTATACTGTTCCCTAAAAGACTTTACAAATTCATCCCAAGAAGCAATACTATCATTAGGTAAATTTCTGAACCAATCCCTAGCATCTTTTGTTAATGATTGAACAAAAAGTTTCATAATAACATCCTCATTTTCAATCTCAAAGTTAGTGATCTTATCACTAAAATATTTTAGATGCTCTTCACAAGTAACAAAATTATTTCCAGTGAACTTGGGGATTTTATCTCTTACCTCATTGGGGATCACATTAGGGTGACCAGGAATGCCTTCAAAGAAGAGAGCTCTATATCTATTCATGTGGACAGGCCTTCTTTGGAAATTTCCAAGTATATTATTACTACTTGGTCCAATAGCTCCTCCTTGATTTTGAATGAGTGGGGGAACACTTTTCTTAAGGTTGGTGGTTTGAATGCTTGGGCCAAGACCACCAGGTTAAGCACTTGCACTTGGGCCAAAATTTTTAACATTCGAATTTAAACCAAAAGATTGCACTTTAGGATCAACCCCTTGATTATTTGGGATTGGGCCAAAAGATTGCTTTTGTGGTTGTGATTCATGATTAACTGGCATAGAGCTACTTGCAGAAGTGTTAGTAGTAGCATGTATAAAGGCTATCTTCATTCTCATATCTGCTGCAGCAGTTTCTAATTCTAACTTCTCCAGTTGTTTGGCCAAATCCTCTTTGGCTTTTCTAAATTGTTCCAACTCAAGATCAACTTGAGATGCTCCTATAGGGATGGTCAATTTTTTCTTAGGCTCCTCTATTGTCACACCAATAGCCTTTTGTTTACCTTTGTTGGGAACCTCCTTTGTATTTGTCTTAAGCTTCACATTCTGCTCAATCTCATATGAGAACAGTTGCCTGATGACAAGCCCTTCCTTCTCAAATTCATCCTTGTCAGAATTCAAGATTTTATTTGGGGTTTTGTTCCTTAAATCATCAAGGTTACCAAACAATTCTGGATTCAAACCTTTAACTTCTTGGCTCAGGCTTTTAGCCTTAAGGTCATTCCTTCTGGTCTCAGCTAAGAGCACCTCTCTTTCCACAATTAAGTCGTATATCTTTTTTCCATGTTTCTTCTCTGCTTCAGCTATTTCCTTTTCTTGTTCTTTCTTTCTCCTTCTCAAAGCCATAATCTCATCTTGCAACTTATCAGAATTATATGAATTTGTTTCAGCAGTAGAGGTCTCTTCTGGTGGAGAAATATTTTCTTCTGCAAGAAAGAAACCTCTATCAGTATTTTATCCATCCCTGAAGGGATCAAAGTTGGCATTAGCTCTATAAGTGTCAATTTGTCTAATGGGTCCCGCATCTTTAGGTGAAGATGACTTTCTTTCTAGAACGGGAGTCTCCATCCTCCCCTTAGAGGTATGGTGGGAATCATGTTTAGATGTACCTCTTTTGGACCATTGTTTCCTTTGAGCTGTATGGAGCTCCTCTCCAACATCCTTTTCAGGATTTTCTCTGAAGTATGATCTAGTATTCCTTTGTCAACTCATCTTACAGAACAGACAAATATTTTCAAAATGTTTAATGTACAACACTGGAGTACATAGAGGTTAGAGTCACCACCTCTTTTTAGAGGACAAATATATATATAAAGATTGAGTACCTTGTCCTGACTCAGGTTTTCCCTTTTAGCAATAAGTCAAAATGAAACTTAGAGAACAAGATTTCTTACTAATTCCTCACCTAGCAATCTTAAGAAAATGCTCCTTCACTGTTCATATCATTGCAAATAAACTCTGTAGCTTTCCTTGAGAAATACACACTGTATTAAGCCAGAGATTTTGCAGTCACCAATCACTCAATCTGAGACAAAATTCATATCATTTTTAGGATCAAAACTTTCAAATAGTGTGCGATAACAGATAAATAGAATAGACTTTCCTTTATGACTATGATGAAAAACAGACTAATTCTCAATATTGCAAGGAAAAAATCTTTCATGAACATGACTCTTAGAACATTATAATAGTCCCCAGTAGAGACACCAATTTGTTAGCTCTTTTTCTTGTAGGATCAGTATATAGCAGTGAATGCTAGACTCTTTAGTTCGCAATTTAAATTCTCATAGGGAAAAGGCTAATTAACAAGGATGAAAGTCCTTCTACACTTTGGGCTCCACATACCCAGGCGGGTGCACCTTCAATAGACTACTATCTTTCAGCAAGTCTAACAGTGGATTAAGGATTCATTATCCTTCTTCTTTTGAAGCCACTTGGCTTAGGAAGGTTAACCTATTGATTCTCTCTTAAAGGAATCACTAAGATGAATTGCACTGAACACAATTATCTAGACATGTATTTTAGGTAACAGAAGTATCAATATTGATTAATATTTGATTGATGATAACAACCACTTATTAGAATTTGACTAGTGCCTAATCATGGGCCATAGAGTCAGAATGAAACATACATACACCAGGGATAATTAATTGAAATACAAATAAAACCTTAGATGGAATGTCTTATAAACTATCTTCTCACTCTCACACCCCTGTATCAAATTCCTGCATAAACCCTAACCCTCTGTAATTATCTGCAAGATTTAAACCCTCCTTGAAAGCAACTCACAAATAATGACATAGCTACCTTATAACCAGTATATTTAAGATGCCTTACAAATTAAACATACAAGAGCTTATAGTAAATGCAAAAAGACATCATTGGTATCAAAATGGAGATTCCATTATATTTTTATTAATATAAACCTGGTACCAATACATTCAAATTGATTCAAAACCAAAGTTTAGGCATCATTCAGAAGTCTGCTTTGCAGTCTTATTTTTACCATCCTTTACAATATGTTACAACTCACTATATATAGTCAGCACTAGTCATCTTTGAATCCTTAAAGATTAAGGATGCAACAAAGTTTAGATGACTAGGCTAGAAAACAAAACTTAGAGAATAATAGGACAAAATAGCAAGTGGACAGAAAAACCACTTTTGTTACGAGACATTCCAACAGATTCTTTGTCCTATGGCCACATGGTGATTGCATTTTCCCTGTAGTTGCTGGGGAATAGCCATGTGGAAACCATTGCCTCTGATGTTGATGATGTATGATATCCATTCTCAACTGCATCAACTACTCTATTGCGCTTCCTCGTCCACTTGCATATCTTCTCTTTCGCCCGGATCAGTTATTGTGTACCTATCCTTCTAGGAAGTATACACTTCATCACTCGGCCAAATGAAGCCAAGAACTTCATCTTTTCTACTGTTGATTTCATTCCATGTGACATGTGCTATCTCTATCTCATCTGACTAGAATGCAAAGAATGACCTGGCCTTACTCACTATCTCAATTGTTTGAGCAAAAAGCAGGGTACTCTCCAAAGTTAGTATACTATTGGTTCTGACTGCTAATGCTTCATTCATTTTTCCGGTACCACAACCCCTCATCTTTGATGTTTCCATTCTTCCTAAAGAGGTTTGGGAACATTTCATATTTATCCTATGAGTACTCCCTTTTCAAAGTTAGCACCTTCCTCATGACCATGTCTCTTCTTATATCCATATCCAAAAGTAATTTGACACACTTGTGGGTGCCAGTTAGGACTATGTCAACATCATTACTTTTCTTGCAAGAGGTGTGAAAAAAATTTAATTTGTCTATTTTGCCTCTCTAATTGCTCACCAGTTGATCCAGATTGTCATTGTTTTCATGCTATTCATTCCTAATATTGACAATCTTCTTACCTTGAGCATAAATTGTAGTGGGCACTACTTCATGAGTACAATGCATTAGAGCACTTTGTATTTTATCTGCATACCTTTGATTTACCCATGCTTCTGCTTCTCTGAAGGCTGCAGACTTCTCTACCCATTCTTTTTTTTGCCTTTCTAATTCTACCCTTGCAGCTTTTAGCATTGCCTTTTCCTATTCTAGCTCCTCTAGGGTGATGGAAGTAGATGGTGAAGGGGAAGTAGGGTAAGTGATCATGGGAATTGATGAGGAAGGTTGGTGGGGTCCTTGTGTAATCCTCTTTTGAGGCATCATTTTTCCTATTTGCCTCCCCTCCAGAAATGCTATTCTATCATCCTTTTGCAGGGATTTAACCCTTTCATCATTGTATGCTTTTAATAAAAATTCATATTTTTGGTTCAAGCTATTATATGCATCTTTCTCCTTTTTAGCTACCTTCAAACTCAAATTCACAGTTTGAAAAACAAGGTTAGCTGCCTCAATTCCCGAGGTATCAGAAACTCTTTTGACAATGAGGCTTCCTGTATCCTCAGTTTGATCATCTTCTTTCATTCTTCTTTTGTCCTTCTTTTTCAAGGACCATATTGCCAAAGCTGCATGATCTTCACTAAACTGAGCACCAACTAATGCCCCAGTAGTGCTCAATGGTTTTTCTTCTTTCCTGATAGCATCAAAAACTACTTCATCAGCCAAATCCCATTAGGGTAGGATAAGGACTCCCTTCTTCTTTACCAACTCCCTGCCCTCTTCGAGAGTGATTTTGTCAAATTTGGTCATTAACTCTTGTTTGACCTTGTTTTCAATATCAGCCTTGGGGTGATTTGGTTGGGCTTCTTGCAACCTCTGGAACTTAGCTTTGAACTCATCAATGTGAGTTCTCCATTGAAATTGAATAAAGGCCCCAACCTTGACAAAATTATCATCTTATAAGAACTCCTCACTAGCCTATTTGTTTACAGGATCCAACTCTTTACTTGTAAACTCTGCTTTTATGAGATTAGCAGTTGTATGCCTAGGTGCCTCTAGCACTCCTTTTTTTAGCTCTTGTGCAATGACAAAGACTTGCCCTGTGTTTCTCATTTTAACCAATTGCTCAACAATAGCTTGGTCATCCATATGTATAGGGGACTGAGAGGGAGAGTATAAATCACTCTCTTGGTCTTTTCCTTCTACTCTTTGTTTCTTTGGAGATGGCAACTCTTGGGCACTGGCATCTGCCTGCCTTTTTCCTTTCTGATCAGAAGTCTTGTTAATTTTCTGCATAATGGTGCTATACCCCCTTCTCTTGTATACTACATAATTCCCTGGTGGGACTACCCTTCCTTGTGAAAGTTTGCTTAAGATGGCTTGAGCCTTTTTTGACTCAACTTCCATTATTCTTTGTTTCTTCCCATTGAGGGTCTGTATGATACCCTTGAATAATGTCATTAGGGACTCAATCTTCTTGGCACAAGGGAAAAATTCCTTCAAAGGATCATAAGACTTATCAAAATTGTGGACAAAGTCCAAATATTTCTTATACACTAGCCATTTCTCTTTCCTGACCTCCTGGTCACTCAGATCAAATTCATTTCTAACAATATCCTCAGGGAAATTAAACTGGCGCTCTAATGTCAAGCACTTGGTTCTCTTTCTAAACATGCCCATTATGAAATCTTCATTATCTACACACCTGGATAAAGACTTTGCTAGATGATAGGGCTCAAAATATCTATCAAACTGTGTCCACCCAGGCTTTACTATGATGAAATGACGGACTCTTGTAAGGGTAGGGAAAATGCTATGATTTATTTTTCCTGTTAGGGCTTCCTCTTTTAGTCCACCCAATTGTCTCAGAATTTTTGCAATTCCAATCTTCAGAGGGACTCCTTAGGGCAGCACATTAGGGGTTCCCTTGAATCCATAAACCCTTATTACTATAGAAATAGGGTATAAAATCAAATCTCCCCAATTGTGGGCAATTTTTAACTCTGGGGAAAACTCCATAGGTGTCAGTAATTTCATCATATCCATATGGATCCTTGCATTTTGTCTGGATAACAATGACTTAAGCCTAGCAGCAAAAACCTGTCAAAGTATACATAACTAGATTCTTTTTTATCCCATGATAGATCAACACTCCACATTTGAATAGGAAAGTCCTCATCACCTTGGAACTTAGTTAGGTCCATCTCCTCCTCAAAGAAGTCAACACTATTGAACAAAAACATGTGCATCATAAGGGAATACCACCCCATTGGTTTGAGTATGTTGTTGTCTTGGATACCTATTGGTCCTTCATGCATTTGTTGGGCAATGTAAGAAGCATAGTCAAAAAATACTGGCAGGTAGGGATGTAGAATCTGAACCACCATGAGCATCATATGTATAGGCATTGTTGTTTCTTCATCCTCTCCTAAAACCAGACACAAAGCACTATACATTTTCTTGGCCTTGCCATTGAAATAGTCCAGCTTAAATGGCTCTAGTGTGTTGGGCCCTACTACAATCAAATCCCCTATTTTGTTAAAGTATCCTTTTAGGGCCTCATTTCTGTAGTATTCCCTCTGGGTCTGGTATACTTCTTTAAATTAGTTGAAGTCAATATCATCCATTTGTACTGATGAGTCACTTAATCTAAAAATTCTCCTGGTCTTATCGACTATGACAGTCAACAACACGTTTCCTTGTGTATTCCTTACAACCCTAGACACTCTGTCATAAGTGTTGGCCATCAGAGTAAACAGATTAGTATCCATAAACACCATGGGTGCTATCAATTTTCCCACATCTATATCCCATATGTTATAGTCTGGGGTAGGAGTATTCATTTCGTTATAGGCAGTTCTAAACAAACTTAGACCATTTAGACTAGTTTTAACATCTTTGGCCCACCTACCTATGTCATATAAACCCTCTCCTACTCTAAAGTGGGGAAGAGTTGGGACTATTCTTTTAATTTGGGTTGCAGCACCCGTGGACCCTTTTAATTGTTGCAATAGATCCTCTCTAACATTTCTCTTCTAGTAATCTACCTCTCTAGAGAGTTCAATCCTAGGGGCCATTTTGAACCAAGGGCCTTTTTGCTGAGATGAAATTTAGATTTTGAAACGATAATTCTGTAAGCCTTTTGAATTGTAAATCTTACTAGAAACTTGAATTTCACTGTATTAGAGAAGACTTACCCATTCTGGAATTCTGTCGTGAGGAGCTGAATATCTCTACAATTATATTTCTTTGCTTGGATAATTCTGGTGAGTTATGGCAATTTCAAGCTGAAACAATGAATTATACTGCTTCAATCAAATCAATCTTTTGCATTGAATTGAACTGAAATGGCCACACACTCTGCAATCAATTTGCCTACTTCAAATTCATGGCTTAACAGCTCGCTGAAACTCATTTTGGTAACTTTGAATCTGATCCGTAGATTTCAAGCAACATATCATTCATTTGACGGCCCTCTTCTTTTCCTGGAAATAACTGTTCATTTGGGACACGTGTCAGCATGACTTAATCACTTACATGATAGATGTCATGCTTCTTTTCCTTAAGAGATTAAGTCCACCGTCAGATTCATCTTAACCTATCTAGAAATTATCTCACTTTGAGTTTACTGACTGCGGCTGCAACGTCATCATCTGGGACACATGTCAACACGGCTTAATGGCTTAATCACTAGATTTGATTACTTTTCCTTTAAGCCATTAAGCGGACCATCCAATCCTTTCATACTTGCAACCTTATTAACATGATAACTGCGTTGTACAGGACCCACCTTCTATGCCACATGTCAACATGGCTTAATCACTTATCCATTAGATCTCGAGCACTTTACCTTCAAGCGATTAAGCCGACCATCAATCTTTTCTGTAGGTTTTGTTCCTTTAATCCTATCTTTATGACCTCAGCCGGACCCACTAGGACATGTGGTGTCACAGATTAATGGCTTAACTGATAGATGTCAATTGGTTTAGGATTAAGCTATTAAGCGGGTCATCTAATTAAAACAAACTTGTTCGGTAGATAATAACTTTAATTAAAGCATCAGTGGACTTTGGACTTAGGGAATAATGTAAAACCACGGTGTTAGGATCGACAACTTTAATAAACATGACCACTTTAAAGCAAACCCATTCGAGACATGACTTAAGTGAAAAAGGTAACGTGAAATTAGAAAGAATTTCAATGCTTAGGGTTTTTATGACCAAAATTACACTAGGAGACTTGAAACAAGGGTTTTTCAGCATTTCCATCTAGGTTGAGGGTTAGAACAAAAATTGTAGAGGCATGAGAACAATTTTAATCATGATTTTAAACCTTATGATGACATGAATGATAGGAGACTTCAAAATTTTACAAGGCATATTCCAAATAGGAAATATTACCAATAGAGCTCACCTCCAGAGGTATTCTCTTCTCTCCCTTTGAAGATGAACTCATTTGGCTAGACTCTCCTTCTGGTTAATACACGGTCAAGGCTAGCTATAACTCAAATTTCCTCCATCAATCCTATGATTCTTGGCCTAAAAAATTATTATGGGGTCCTACTTGCCTTCCTAAGGTAGGCACATTTTCTTGGTTGGCCATTCAAGATAGGCTCCTCACTAGTGCCAGACTTGATAGACTGGGAATCATTGTTGTATTTCCTTGCACTTTATGTGGATACTTTATGGAAACTTCTGATCACTTATTCCTTCATTGTCCCTTTGCACTTGATTGTTGGTATTGACTAATTCACAGGCTTGGATGGTCAACTGTCATTCCAGTCCTAATCTCTATGATTATTTTAAAGCATGTCCTTCATTGCATAAAGATTCTGTATTTGCACCCCTTTGGGAGATCAACCCCTCTTTAGTCATTTGGAATATTTGGCTTGAAAGAAATGAAAGAGTATTAAGAAATAAACCTACTTCTTGGATAGATGTGATAGGTAAACTTGAGAAGTATATATCAAAAGTTATGCTTTTGTATCATTTCAAATTGATTAGGACCAAAACAATTTTTTCTAAGTGGGACTTCTTCATTCATGACAATTTGCCTCTTCTTCAGTCCCTTCCACCGCATGGCTGTCAACTTATCAACCCTTCTCCCTCTTCCCGCTTAAATGTTACTTGGTTAACTCCCCCACCTAGATTTGTAAAATTAAATTATGATGATGCATATAGGGGAAACCTAGGCATCTCTAGAGTTGGGGTTGTTTTAAGAGACTCAGAAGGTAACATAATTAGAGAATCTTGTAAGAAGTTTCCTCCATATTCTAATAATGTTGCAGAGATTGAAGCCCTCCTCCTTGGTCTTTCCCTGGAAACCTTTGAACTTTTCTAACCTCATTATTTAGGGTGATTCAATGGTGATTCATGACATCATCCCCTCTAGAAGTATTTCTTCTTGTAAATTAAGATATAGGCTAGATTTGATTCTCAGTAAACTGGAATCCCTTCAAAATTTTGAACTTAAACACTGTTTTAGAGAAGCAAATATGGTTGCAATTTTTTTGACAAATAAGGATATTGATGATCCATTTGTGTTCCAGGAAGTGGATGAGTGTTATATTTTGCATTTTATTTAATTTTTCCATGGATGAAGCTTTCATTAGGTTATGATTTGCACTCCATCAATGAATTTTTATCAATACTGAGATTGGCAAGTTATGATTATTTGTTGCCTCCCACTTTTGATTACGGTTTTGGTGTTAGAATAGTCCCAAAGGATAACTAAGAGAGGGGGGGGGGGGGGGGGGGATNGGGGGGTGAATCAGTTATCAACTAATTTAATCCTTTACACTTATTAACTCCAGAATATAATAAAGTAAATGCACATTCAGATAACACAATAGACAACACCATAATTTGGTTATGGGGAAACCAAATGGTAAAAACCCCGGTGGGAATTAACACCCATAATGAACTATACTTGTTTATAATAATCCCTGTTAGAAGATCTTGCAACCTTGTTAGGAGTTGTTCTTTAC
Organism: Thuja plicata; assembly: GCA_018584345.1. Lineage (NCBI taxonomy): Eukaryota > Viridiplantae > Streptophyta > Pinopsida > Cupressales > Cupressaceae > Thuja > Thuja plicata. Next base: position 128,273 of record MU222366.1, on the reverse strand, counting down.
AAATGAAATAATTATAGTGACTTGGTTAAGGGTCTGACCCTGTTAGGAGTCTTTTACAAATAACCCTGTTAGGGGTGAGGACTCACTGTCTAAAAGCTCACTGCTTCAATGGTGAAGGATACAACCTTCTATAGAACATATATGCACTATATCTAATGATGAACTGTAGAGTAGACCTATTGTCTTGATCAGTTCCAATGTATTGTAATCTTCTACTACTTCTTCACATAGATCCTTGATGAATAAAACACAACTGATATTCTACTCTGTACTTTTTTGTCTCTTATCTTATCATTCACACTTAGAGTTCCACAAATGAACTACTATAAGTATCTTCCTCAAAGTATGAGATCATGGGACCTGTTAGGAAACTCTTCATAACATCCTTGTTGGCTTTACTAATCATGCAAGCATAAATACAACCACACAATATAAACTGAATAGATGCGACACTTCACTAAGTTGGCCTCACCAAATTAACTCTAACAATGCAATCTTGTTGAAACACGTTTGGTGCCTTTAGATAACTATCTACAACTCATAATTAATCTTGAATATACAAATGCATATCCTGAAGATAGGCGCAAATCAAGAACCAATGTAGTACATCGGCTCTATACAGAAAAACTCCAGAAACTGTAATTGCCACTAACAGAATTACACAACACAACTGAAACTTCATATCTGAGTCTGCGTGTATGAACAAAACATAAAAAACATGTCTACAACATGAATATAACCACGCAAGGCTTGATAAAATCATTCTGATAAGTACATATAGAACACTGTTGTATATTATATGTTGTCATCAATGACAAACATACAATCAACTAGCTGCCAGAAGTAAATCTCCAACAATCTCCCCCTTTGACATTGATGGCAACATATGATATTAAAAACATCTTGAACTCATGGTGTCTTCTTTCTTTTTACAATCTTCTCAATATCCTCATCAAAGATTCATCTACACTGTTGTAGTTTCTATGTCTGTGTTTTTAAGTTACATGATTATATACTCCCCCAAAGTATATGCTCCCCCTTAATACATACTCCCCCTTTGACATCAATGGAAAAGGGCACCATAAACAATTAGGCATAGGTACTACTCCAGAAGTAGAGTAGTCAACCATTCATCAATCACTGTGGACTGATGTACTTGCTTCTTAATCTAATCAGACTCCAGAGAGGGAATTACTCCCAACTTCTCCTTGAGATACTCAAAAGTATCTTTTGATAAGGGCTTTGTGAAAATATCTACCAACTATTCTTTGGTGCTCACATAGTCCAATTTTACTTCATTATCTGCAAATTTTCTCTAAGAAAATGGTATTTAATCTCAATGTGCTTTGTCTTTGCGTGCATCACAGGGTTCTTGGACATGTTGATAGTACTGGTGTTATCACAGTGAATAAAAATAGGATAATTAACCTGTATACCAAAATCTTTAACCATCTGCTTGATCCAAACCATTGTTGAACAATTCAATGTTGCTGCAACATATTCAGCTTTTGCTGTCGGCTGAGAGATACAATTCTTCTTCTTTCTTATCCAAGAAACCAACCTATCTCCAAGAAATACTACTCCTCCAGAAGTACTCTTCCTGTCATCAATACAACATGCCCAATTTGCATCTGTATACACATGAATTTGTACATTCTCTGATTTAGAATACCATAAACCATAGTCTATAGTTCCCTTTAGATATTTTAATATTCTCTTTATTGCCATTAGGTGATTTTGTTTTGGTTGAGCTGCAAATCTATGAACAATGCCAACTGCATTAGATATGTCTGGTCTAGATTGAGTAAGATATATAAGTTTTCCAATCATAGATTTATACAATGTCTTTTCAACTACTGCGGAATCATCTTCTTTAGAAAGCTTGCTTCCTGTTATCATAGGAGTGCATACTGGCTTACAGTCTTCCATCTTGAAAGTCTTCAATATTTCCTTCACATATTTGGATTGATTTATAA
>MU222366.1:106836-126247 GCA_018584345.1 Thuja plicata | reverse complement strand
CTCATTTCAAATTCATTCTGCATTTCTTTTGCAAATTCTGCACTAAGCTTGTCATTACCTCCAAAGATAATGTCATCAACAAATATGGCAACAAATAATAATCCATCAGGTGTCTCTCTTATGAATAGGTTACAATCTGCTTCTTCTTTCTTGAATCCAATATTGGTAAGATAACCATCTAGTCTCTCATACCAGGCTCTTGGGGCCTGTTTAAGTCCATGGAGTGCTTTCTTCAATCTGTATACCATGTCTGGTTTATCTGATAGATTAAATCCTTCATGCTGTTCTATGTACACTTCTTCCTTCAAGTCACCATTTAGAAAGGCTGATTTGGCATTGATTTGATATACTTTAAAGTCTTTGAATGTTGCATAAGCTAAGAATAATTTAATAGCTTCTAATCTACTCACAGGGGCAAATGTGTTAGTGTAATCTATCCCTTCCCTCTGTGCATATCCCTTACACACTAGTCTTTCTTTGTTTCTGACCACTGTACCATCTTCATTCATCTTGTTCCTAAATACCCACTTTTTTCCAATCACATTTTTGTCACTAGGTCTAGGAACCAATTCCCATGTGTCATTTTTTATTATTTGATCTAATTCTTCTTCCATTTCTTTCTGCCGATCAGAATCCTTGCAAGCATCTTTGACATTTAAAGGTTCAATCTGTGAAAGTAAACATACCTCTTCATCCACTGTTAAACTTTTTTCTTTAGATCTGGTCAAAACACTACTGCTCTGATCTCCAATGATATCATGTTTTGAATGATATCTAGATGTGAAATTTGACACTTTTGGTGTGACATCCTCATCTATAATCTGTGATACTTCTTTTCTTGATTCAGGTTCATTACATGATACATCTATGCAATCAAAAATTTCTTCAATAACAATGTCTTTACTACTAGGCTTGGGTTCATCCTCAATCATAGGTGCATATTCATAGTACCTCTCTTTAATCATGGACTTCTCATCAATCTTTACATGAGTACTTTCAATTATCTTCTTTAATCTCAAATTGAAACATCTGTATGCTTTTCTTTTTGTATAGTAACCAAGGAAAATACCTTCATCACTTCTAGCATCAAACTTACTAACACCATCATGTCTCTTGATGTAGCACTTGCTGCCAAAGATTATGAAGTATTTTACTATAGGTACATTACCAAACCAAAGTTTATAAGGTGTCTTATCCATGTCTGGCCTTAGGTGTGTTTTCCGATAGTATATACTATTGTATTGACTGTATCTCTCCAATAGGTGTGTACAACTTTTCCTTCAATCATCATAGTGCGCGTTATATCAAGTATGATCTTGTTCCTTCTTTCTGCTATCTCATTTTGTTGTGGGGTTCTGGGTGCACACAACTATCTTTTGATTCCATGTTCTTCACAGTAGTCATAAAACTGGTCAGAGGTGAATTCTCCTCCTCTATATGATCTCAGACACTTTAGTTTTAATCCAGATTCATTCTCAACTTTGGCTTTGAATATTTTGAACTTCTCAAAGGATTCAGACTTCTCCCTTAAGAATGCAACCCACATCATCCTTGAAATATTATCAACAAACAAAATGAAATACCTTTCTCTATAATATGATCTAGTTTGAGTAGGACCACATAAATCTGTATGAACTAGGTCTAACTTGTTTTGAGCTGAGTTCTGCTTTCTTCTGAAAGAGCTCCTTACATGCTTTCCCATAACACATTCCCTGCACATTGTGTCAACTAGTTTTGCAATACTTGGAAGGTCTCTAACTGCCTTGACATTGCTTATCTTTACTATATTGTCAAAATTGATATGACAGAGTCTCTTGTGCCATAACCAACTATCATCCAATTTTGCAACAAAACCATTTACATTTGAATTGAGCTGAAAAACATTACCTTTTGTTTTTTAGCCTGATGCAATCATGTCTCTTTATTTGTTTCTAATAATGCATTTGTTATCTTTGAATTCCAAATGATAACCTTTGTCAAGTAGCTATGCAACACTAAGTAAGTTGTGATGTAATCCATCAACATACAGAACATCATATGTCTTGTTCTTTCCATCTAGGGTGATAGATCCTCTGCCTATGATAGGTTTGGGAGTGTTATCTCTAAATATAACCATACCACTTTTGTACTTTTCTAGATGAACAAATCTATCTTTATCACGTGCCATGTGGTGAGAGCATCCGCTGTCAATGATCCAATCAATTCTTATGTCTGCTTTGGAAATTAGGGCTAACTCTTGTGCTTCCTTTTCATCTTCAATGTCCATATCCTTAAGCAATTTTTCCATGTCTTTAAGGGAAACGAATCCAATTTCATCTTATCCTGAATCTTCATCAGTTACACCTTCTTCAGCATGATAGCATTCCTTTATGTATTTAGCTTTATAATCATATCTAAATTTCTTTACTCTTGTAGGACACTTGGATGCAAAGTGAATGATCTTGTTGCATGAAAAAAATTTGAATGGAAGCTATCCTTCATATTTTCCTTTGCCTTTCTTTTCTCTTTTAGAAATCATGGCAATCATTTCTTCTAGTTCTTCATCAATTTCTTCTTTCTCATTACTACTAGAGATGTGTAAAGGTTTCTTACCATCGACTGAGGCTTTGAAAGATGTTTCACTTTTGGGTTCAGTCTTTAATATTGATAGCTCAAATGCAGAGATTTAACTAATCAAAGTCTCTCTCTTGAAGTCCTTTGAAAATTTCATGGTTTCATCTAGAATATTGATCTTGCTATCATAGTCTACTATCAATGTGGTCATCAGCGTGTCCATTATGTCTTCTTCTGAAATTTCTCCACCATTGTTTCTGATTCTAGAAACTGCTTCATTTATCCTTTGATTGTAGGCTCTGATGTTCTCTTCAGGGAACATCTCAAGATTGTTGTATTTCTTTTTCCATGTCTTCCTGTGCGCATTCTTTTCTTGGATATCTCCTTCAAACATGTCTTCTAAATACTTACATATTGTGTATGCCTTGTCTACCTTCTTGATCTCAGAGAATTCACTGTCAGATAGTGCACTTATAAGGGCTTCTTTGGCGAATACATTAGCTGTGAATGTATCTTTTTGTTTACTAGTAGCATCATCTCTTGAGAGGTCTTTTAGAGAGGGAATAACAACTTCTTGTGTGGCTATCTCAAAGATGTCAAAACCAACACACTATAAATGTGTTATCATTTTGTTCTTCCAATCCAGATAATTTTCTCCATCGAACTTAGGACTCTCTTTTCTGAAGTATGACATCTGATCTACCTTAAGCTGTTAGGATTCTTCTCTAAGGCACTTGGCTCTGATACCAATTTTTAGAATAGTCCCAAAGGATAACTGAGAGAGGGGGGGGAGTGAATCATTTATCAACTAATTTAATTCTTTACACTTATTAACTCCAGAATATAATAAAGTAAATGCACATTCAGATAACACAATAGACAACACCACAATTTGGTTACGGGGAAACCAAATGGTAAAAACCCTGGTGGGAATTAACACCCACAATGAATTATAATTGTTTATAATAATCCATGTTAGAAGATCTTGCAACCTTGTTAGGAGTTGTTCTTTACAATGCAATAAGTATAGTGACCTGGTTAAGGATCTGACCTTGTTAGGAATTTTTCTTTACAATACAATAAGTATAGTGACCTGGTTAAGGGTTTGACCCTATTAGGAGTCTTTTACAAATAACCGTGTTAGGGGTGAGGACTCACTGTCCAAAAGCTCACTGCTTCAATGGTGAAGGCTACAACCTTCTATAGAATAGATATGCACTATATCTAATGATGAACTGTAGAGTAGACCTATTGTCTTGATCAGTTCAAATGTATTGTAATCTTCCACTGCTTCTTCACATCGATCCTTGATGAATGAAACAGAACTATTTTCCACTCTGTACTTTTCTGTCTCTCATCTTATCATTCACACTTAGAGTTCTACAAATGAACTACTATAAGTATCTTCCTCAAAGTATGAGATCATGGGACCTGTTAGGAAACTCTTCATAACATCCTTGTCAGCTTAACTAATCATGCAAGTATAAATACAACCGCGTAATATAAACTGAATAGATGCGACGCTTCACTAAGTCGGCCTCACCAAATTAATTCTAACAATGCAATCTTGTTGAAACACGTCTGGCGCCTTTAGATAACTATCTAAAACTCGTAATTAATCTTGAATATGCACACACATATCCTGAAGATAGGCACAACTCAAGAACCAATGTAGTACGTCAGCTCTGTATAGACAAACTTCAGAAACTGTAACTGCCACTAACAGAATTACACAACACAATTGAAACTTCATATCTGAGTCTATGTGTATGAACAAAACATAAACAACATGTCTACAACATGAATATAACCGCACAAGGCTTGATAACATCATTCTGATAAGTACATACAGAACACTACTGTATATTATATGTTGTCATCAATGACAAACATACAATCAACTAGCTGCCAAAAGTAAATTTCCAACATGAGGATCATTCTTAGCTCAGGTATTCACTTGTACAAAGTGGAACATGTATTTTTCTCCTATATATGGATATGTGGTAATAAGGTGGCCATATATTGGGATCCATAGTGGTCTTGGGGTTTAATATTGATATGTTCACATATTCAATTGTGGGAGTATTCAAACAGTTTGTATGTTTTGAAATTTATTCATAGAGCATTCAATAGGCTATGATCTGCACTTCATTAATGTATCTTCAACAACATTGAGATTGGGAATTTATGTTATTTGTTGTCACTCACTTTTGATTATGATTGAAGGTCATTCTTATCTCAGATATTCATTTGTAAAAGTGGAACATACATTTTACTCCTGCATATGGATATATGGTAATAAGGTGGTCCTAAATTGGGAATCATAGTGGTCCCGGGGTTTAATATCGATATGTTCATCTGATAGAAGTTTTGTCTTGGATTGAGGGTCATTCTTATTGCTGGGAATTATAGTGGATCTGGGCTGCAATATCTTTACGCTCATCTGATAGGGGGTTCTTCCTCTTCCTATTTTATTCTCTTAATTGGATGGGTGAGTTTTTTTCCACCATGTTCAAAATTATCACAACATCACTATGGGCTTATTTGTTTTATTTGGGAGAAGTCTAGTTGTGTTTCTTACATACTCAACTATAAATATAGCCGCTACCAATAGAACATTATATGTCTTTCTTTGTGGTGGTGTGGAACCTTGAATCTTGTACTGTTAAAGGCATTTCAATATTCAATTTGGAAATTGCTGAGAGATCTCTGGTGTATTGAAATATCGAGTCCCTACATTTTGTAGGAAAAATCCTATTGGCCCTAAGTGTAGACATCCTTAAAGATGCATTTTTATAGATACTATTGGCCCTGCATATTTAAGGATGTCTACACTCATGTTAGGAGGTGCCACACTTGCCAAACCGTGACACATTGTGAGCGAAACCCGGCTTTGCCTTTGTAGCCAGTCTTCAAAGCTAGACCCTTCGCCCAATGGGCATTTGACTTTATCGGGGAAATCAACCCCAACTCATCTACCAACCACTGATTTATTTTGAATGCTACCGATTATTGCACCCGGTGGTCTGAAGCGATTCCTTGCAAAAACAACACGACATATATAGTTATTAAATTTTATGAAGAAAATAAAGTCACCCGATTTGGAATGTCATTTGCTATAGTGTATGACAATGGTCTGGCATTTTCTTTGGTTTAATTACTCAAATGGAACTATGAAAGAAAGATCACCCTGAAGTTATCCAACAACTACTACCCCCAGGGTAATGGTGTGGCTAAATCTATCAACAAAAATCTACTTGAGGTGATCAAACATTTGTTAGAACAAAACCCCTGGGATTGGCACCCAAATCTTAGATTCACTCTTTGGATGGATCATATTAGAATAAAGGAAGCCCTAGGGACTTCCCCATTTCACCTGGTTTATGGCCAGAATATTTTATTCCCCATCAACTTACAAATCCTGGTCTTACAGTTTATGCAGGAATTCAACAACTGCGCCGACATTGTGGAGGTTCAGCTTCTGAACCTGGTGCGAATGGAGGAACATAGAGAAGCGACCCTTGAACACTTTGCACATCATCAAGCAGTAGTAAAATGATGGTTTGACCAAAGATCCCAGTATAAGGCCTTTCAGATTTCGGACTTGGTCCTCTTGTGGGACAAAGCCTGGGAAAAGAAGGGAAAGCACACCAAGTTTCAACTGCTCTAACTCAGACCATATCTGATAGATGAGATCTGCGGGAAAAATACTTATTGCCTCAACACTATGACTAGATAAATGTCCCATTGCTTGTCAATGGGTAGTTTCTCAAACACTACTTTGAATGAGATAGGTGATGAGTTTGTCCAAAGTTGTACTATATGTAAAGTCCTTGCTTGTAAATATCTTTCCCAGTGTTCTTTTGGAATACCTTGTAAATAGTTCATTGGCCGTCCTCCGGGATCACCTTTCCTTTTTGTGTCTTCCTTTGTTTTTGGATTTCTTCTATTTTGTATTTTTTTTCAGGTTCCCAGCGTGTTGCCTTCTTCTTGCAGACAGGTATGCTTCGCATAACATCTAGTCTTTGGAACGGTACCTTGTACATTCCGGTGAATTCAAAATCTATTGTTAGCATGGTGGAATTTGTTCGCGCTCTGGAGATATTTTGTAAGTATGTAAAAGGTTATGGGTAATCCTCATCAGATTTATATTGTGAAGTCCAGACATTGGTTAACAAAAAATATAAGAAGCAAGTAATCAGATACCTTGAGGGCAGATCGACTGCACTGGTTGTCGACCAAGTCTAAAAATCATAAAATATCTTGGGTCAAGAACATTCTCTCATATTCGAAAATTTAAAAGTGGATGGCAAGGTGAAAGAAGTAATGTCGTTGAAATTAGCTAAGCTTAAGGTTCACGGTGAAAGAAGTACCGCCTTCCCATCTAGAAAAGGAAAAGAAAAGAAAGAACTGAAGAATAGAGAACTTTGGTGTCCAGGGGAACGTGCAAGATATGATGACTTTGGTTTGATATGTTCAGTGCCTCCTCTCTATTTCTCTCAGAAGTCATCGGCTTGATTTTTTTTCAAAAGCACACACTTCGCAATTGACAAAGATAAAAAGATTGAATCAATGATGAGTCTAATTTTCTCAGACGCCTTGCGCTTTGCAAGCAGAATGCTCCAAGTAAAGATTAATTTTGGTTTTTCTAACCAGAGATTCTAAAATTATCGAATGCGCTAAGGCCTTCATCCTAGATAGTTTCCATTTGTTATGCCCAGCATACCCATCCCTACATTTTGTAGGCAAAATGTTGGGTCCCCCTTTTCAGTTTCTCTTTTTCCCTTGGTTTCTTTTGTTTCCTTTGTTTCCCTCCGGGCTTTGCTTCCACGAGGGTTGTTTTTATTTTGCTTATTGTCTTCTTTTGTCTCCAAGACCCAGTCCTAGAGTTTGTTTGTCCTTCAAGCCGACTAGATCTTGGACTCCGAGATTCTCTGTCATAATTTCTTTTTTTGTGAGAAGGTATGGCTGCATGGGATCCCCGGGCCTGGAGTCTGGAGGTTTTCCTATTTCAGAGTTTGTAGAGGGAAAGAAATGTGTTTTTACCTTAAGGGTATAACTAGGTTTTACATGTCACTTTCACAGTTACCATGATCAAAACACTTAGAGCAATTACTAGAGCGATTAAGGCAATTCAAAGCAATTAAGTGCAAATTGATTTTGATAATTGAAAATGTTCAAATGACAGTAAGCAGTGATGCATTTGCAGTCAGTTCTAGGTGACCTAGTTGCAGAGCACTTCCTGTGCTCACCTTCTTGCCTTCCCCATGTTTCCAGGTAGGCCTTTCAGCTCCCTTCCTTTTGTTTTCCTATTTTCTGGTTTTTCTTTCTTTCTGTCTAGCTTGGTTTTTTTTCTGGTCTTTGTTTCATGTCTCTGGTTTTTCTCTTTGTCTCCTCCTGTTGGTGGGATGGCTCTACCAGAGGGTTGTCCACCCTCTATGAGGTTGTAATTTAGTGTAGCATTTTTATATTTTGTATGATAGTGTAAATATTTCTGTATATTCTATACATTATGTAACTTTCTGTTGATATCTGTATATATGCTCATTTTTGGTTAGCCTGCGAGTTGTGCTTTGGCCCGCACCGTGCTTCAACCCTCTGTAGCTTTTTATATCAATGTATATTCCATGTATATCCTTCCATTTGTGGTGAGCTCATCGTGCTCCCTCATGTCTATACCAAATTATCAATCTCTTCAGAGAGGTATTCACCATGGTTCAAACTTGGCACCTCACCTATTCTAGCCATGGCAGCTTTCTCTCTCCTCTGTCATATCATTTTAATGGCGGGATTAATTTCCCATGAACGAGCATTCAAATCCCATCCCATCTGGAATTTACTTCCCCTGTGTCAGCCTACTTGTCGTCATTAAGAGCCTTTATGCCACCTATCTTGTGGCCACGTGATTACCCATGTCAGCCAAGTACAGCTCACTACCAGTCACGTCGACAATGGCTAGTTTTTTCAGACTCTGAGTGTTGGGAAGCCCCTGGGTCTTCATTCCATTTTTGTCACCTAAACCAATGCCCTGGAGCCCTCGAGTGTTGATCAGAATTTGATCCTTGCTAACTTTGATATTGTAGGATTTTGATGCATGCTAACACTTTTGGATGGGTGCGAAATGGTGGTGAATTCCCCGGAGTCCCTAAAATATTGTCTTTATCATATTATGTAGTAACAGTTCTTTGGTCTTGCAGGTTGCAAATAGTTTGATCAAAATGTCCAAAGTGATCACTCCTCTTGATAGCCCAGAGCTGCCAAGTACCTCCACTCGGGCGGCCACGAAGACTAAGGCTGAAAAGATGCTGGCCAAACTACCACTAACCTCCAAGTACATGAGGGAGGGTGTTCTTGTGGGGTCCAAGGTGGACTCTAAGTTGCAAGAAATAATAGACAAAAATCCCAGACTGTCGAATGAAATACAAGGTTTGGTCCAAGCCATATACCAACAGAGGACTGCCGGAGATGATATGGAAAAATACATGGCCACCTCTGGAATGATCAAATCTGCAAGTTTTCCCTGCTCGATGCAAGCACCAGAGCTGATACTCCAACTAGCCACACTCTACAATGTCCCCACCCAGGTTGTTTTGCTCGCCAATTATTGGCCACTAAACTATCTGGCGCCCATCGTCAATCTTGATGCAACTACCTTTGCTTCAGGGCTGGGGATCCCCCAATTCAAGGGAGCCATTGTTCTCTCCTGGTCTGCGTCATTGAAGGAGTTAAGGGAAGCTTCCCTTCTCTCCCGACAACATCTCAACACTCACTAGCTAAAGTCCCCAAGGAGGGACTATAAAAAGATGAAGTTGGAGATTCCCCACGGGGATTTTAAAGAATGTATCCAGGCAGGGATTATATTTCTATGCAAGCTCTTTGGAGAGCCCCATACCCGAGACTTTTTGGCATGGATGTATTACTTTCTCTACTACATCACCACCCACAGTCAAACCTTCAACTGGGTGACTATCATCGCCAACCATGTAGATGCGCAGTTAAAAAGCATCCTCCAGACTTTAAAGTTCTACATGACATCCTACATACTATGGGCACTGACCCAACAAAGGCCTTCTTTTCAGGGTTTGTAGATAGTGGGTGTTCTTGGGAATGGCCTAGGCCAGTTGGTTCCATGGGATCATTACCCCTAGGTCCAGTGGGAACTTAGCTTCCCTAATTTTTGTCGGGTGAATGACGTGTTCATTTAACAGAACATTTTGACACTTAATCGGGACACTGGCTACCGGTTGTCGCAAGAGGCAATGAACTTGGTCAGTAATTACGACAATTACTTCATTCAATTCTAGCAGCATACATACATTTGGGTGACCGACTTCTCTGGGAAACCCTATCTACTCCCTCGATATTGCGGGGATAGAATCATTCTTTTGGAGTACTGTAGATAGATTCTGGAGATGCATGCCCTCTTCACATTGAAGAAGGTTACTAACGTCCCATTCCCAATCTCTTGTGGGAACTATTCTTGTAGTCTTTCCATGATAAAGTAGGCCAATAATGAACTGAACAGTCTGGGACTAGCGGAATGTCACCATACCAGAAGCAATTTTGATCCATTGGGTAAGATAGAAATGACACTTCCCCAGGCGTCCCCACCACATATAGATGATATTAAAGATTTCTAGGCAGATTTCCAAGACAGTTTTGATCTCTGGACTCGCCAGCATTCGCAGATGTCCAAAGGCTTGATGAAAGCCCTCAACCTTCAGGGTTTCCCGAAGGGTTTTACAGATGATGGGCCTCTGGAGAACCCATTGTACAAAGAACAAGGGATCGATAAGTTAGATCTCCCTCCAGTGGATTGGGGCACCCCAAAGAACTTGACAATTGAGGAGGTATGCCGCCCTATTATAGATAATAGTCATAAATATTTTGAGCAGGTGTGTCCAAGGAGCACTCGAAAAGGCCTAATTGTGCAGAGGTCTACTTCGACCTCCAGAGTCGTGGGACCCAGCAAAAGTAAGGGGCAGGAGAAAGAAGGTACCCCGACTCAGGTGCCTCCCCAAGTGCCTCCCAAAGGCCCACTCCCCATGATGGCATAGTTACAAGAATAAATGGAGGCGTTGAGACTGACAAGATAGAAGATAAGTACCCAGCTTTCCCGCGGCCTCCTCGCAACTCCAGTTGGATTCGCGCACCCGGCGAGATCCCCTTCATTGGCAACACTAATGAGTAGGAAGACATTCGCTGAGGCGGAGTCTGTAAATATTCTGGATGTTGGGGCCCCACTACAAAGAAAGAAGAAGCAGAAGGTAAACCCCACCCCAAGCACAGACATAGGCCCCAGCATGCCCAATATTCCCCCAGTAGAGGTTAGTTCGGATTCCCTCAAATTGGAGGATATAATAGAGGTCTCTCCCCCACACGATGACTTTGATGACATCTTCAGGATGGATGATCTTATGAACCTGCATGGCAAGATAGATCAGGCGATGGAAGCAATTTCTGCCCAAGAAAAGGAAGAGATCCCCGCCGAAAAGGAAGTCTCAGAGCAAGAAGCTGCCTCAGAGTAGGAAGTGTGGGAAGAAGCACAAAAGGATCTCGAGCAGGAGGAAACACCAGTCCAGGAGGCCGAGAAAGAACCAAGGAAAATAACAGATGAGAAATTGATGAATGGGGAAATCAGACCCATGGGATCAACTGTACCCCCAATCATCATGCTCCAGACACCTTTGATTACTCCAGGTGACCAAGCACCCCAGAGTACATTCAGCGAGGTAATCACAGCAGCCCAAATGCTAAACCTTGGCCAGATGCCTCCACCACTTCCAGAGGATGTTCCAATGGAGGAAGATATCCCAGAGAATGACGCTGAAGAAGAGAAACAATAGCAGTGGGATGAAGGAAGAATCCCCAAGGATATGAATGTTGATTCGCTCGATGCTGAGAAGGACGGAGAAATCCCTGATGATATAGGTGATGCTAATACCGGCGGAGAGGAAATATCGGACATCACAAAAGAGGACACCAACAGGGCGAAAGAAATTGAGGCCCCCAGAGAGAAAGAAAAGGAAAAGGAACAAGAACAGGAACAGGAACATGAAAAGGAGAAAGAGTCCGATGACACTGCAGATACCAGGAATGCCCCACTGGACTCTGAAGGGAGTCCCAACACCCAGGCCTTGGTAAGAAAACCACCCCAACCACGACAATGGTTGGTGGAATCTAGAAAGAGGAAGGCCCCGACAATAGCAATAGGTGTTCCACTCTCCCTGGCCAAAATGATGGCCTGAAATGTAGAGGCCAAAAATCCTAAAAAGGCCCAGACAGTCCATACCCTTCGGACTTGTCCAGAAGGGAGCATAGTTAAAACAATCGCAAAACCTCCCCCATATAGATGGAGCGGTAGTAAGGGCTGAAGATTATACAATCATGGAAGTGCCTCTGGGGAGGAGAGATAAGTAGGGAGAATTAGACCTGCTCTGAGAGGCAACCCGGGCAATAGAGGTCTTGTATAATAAACAGGCCCAGAAGTTGAAGGAGGAAAGAGAAAACAATGAGAATCTGCTCAGACTTTTGACAGAACTTACACAACCCCTGGCCGAGATCCATCTAGAAGCTTCCACCTCTGAACTATTGCTTTCATAGGGTGAGGTGGATACTCTAAGGGCCATGAAGAAGAAGGCCCAGGCTATGGACGGGTGGATCACCGAGCAGATAACGACTGTAAGGAAATTTTTAGTGGTATCGCTCCCAGATCTTTACCAGATCAATAATCTCTTGAATCAGGTGAACATCTCCATTGTCCTATGGGAGGGAGACTTAGAGAAATATTAAGGATGGAAGACCAGGTTGGATGAATTCTTCAACTCTGGGAAGAGGTAGTCATGTAGATGGGAATTTTGGGGGAGGAATCATTCGAGTCCCTCCGGGCCTAGTACTCTAGACTTGGCCTCAAGATCAAGGTATGCAAGAAACTGGTTAAGGCCCTAAGAGAGAAAGTAACTATAGTTCGGTATCCTTTGGGCCTATTTAAAGCATTCATTGTAAGGGTGTCACAAGTCGACCCCTTCACCATCGAAACATGCACCCCAGAGGACTATGTCCTTAGTAAGTATGATGAGCTAATGGAGTCCTTGTATCAGTCGGTGGGGGACTTCAATGGAAGAAAGCTATCAAGAATATCTAAGATGATGCTCTAGGCTCATGACATCATAAATATAGTAGATGAATTCCAGAATGGTGTCGGAGAAGTTGAGGAGAAGTTTGAAGCTATCCGCGACCGGTGGAATAGCATTAAGGACATAGATGAGGATGACATCAGCCAAGTTTTGGAGGCATTTAAGAATAGTAAAGGGCAATAAAATTCTCCAGATTCTAGGTATTATCAGTAGTAGGGTGCATTATTTCATATTCATTATTTTTGGAGAGTAAGCTCCTGGATCCTGGAGTCCCAGATCCAACAATTTTGTATTCTTTCGGTCGCTCAGGTTCAGGTTCCCCGGAGCCAACCGGTCACTATCCAATAATTAATAATAGGGTGTCAGAAAGTAGTTGACCCCAACAAGGCACGTCAACTCGAGGGATGGTTCTGACAGATGGTCTTCCCAAGGCGCCGCTCCAGCATTAACTACCTGGTGCATCAAAGATAGTGAGCCGCTTTTGCATTGATGAGGCATGTAGCCTCAAACTCCAGAGAGATCAGATTTCTTCTCTTCTCTCTCCAACACTCTTCTCGATGCTGATTATTCCATACCTCTCTTCTTGTCTTATTCTTCTAACATGTCAGACCTCTATTATTTTTGAGGTAGTTTTAAAGTGGTGCAGGTAGTACCGGCCATCAGAAATCATATTTTATTATTGAGTGTAAATTTAGATTAGGTTAACTTTAGGGAAAGTATGTGTATAAATAAGAAGTCTGACCTCATTCTAGAGGTCGATGAAATTGATGATTTTGTAGTCCATACTATTATTTTTCAGATTTTCATTTCTTGTAGTTGCAGAGCTCAATGCTCGGTAGTTCTTAGTAGTTCTTAGTAGATAGATGCTCTCTTGGAGCTGTTGATGTACACACCAGTGCTGCTGGAAAATTGTTAATGAAGAAGGAAGGATTCTCGCAATGATGTTGTTTGTGTCTTGATCTCTGAGTTAATACTCTTTTGTGCTATATGTTTCTGATGTCCTTTACTCTAATGTTTAAGTAGATTAATGACCTCTTTCCCCTTGCTATTGAACATGTATGAATCGTTGGTTCTGTATATGTTTAGTATTTAGTATAGTTTGTTAGAGCATGGTTGATGTTTTAAATGTATTTGCATAACTATAAGTAGAATGGATACACTCTAACCCTGGCATATCTTTTGAATTTTGTTTGATAATCCAAATACTCGTAGGAAACCCCTACCTAAAAAAATCCTCGGAGAAGACGAGCCAAGAAAAACCAGCTATCCCCCCGAACAAAATAGTCACACACCCAACTTAGCTCCCGCATTGTCGAGACCCAACTCTCAGGTGCTTGAAGGCCCAGAGAATTTACTCCCCGGACAACCTTACAGGCGAAGTTGGCTGGTACTCTGGTAACTATTGACAACTTACATCTGTTGGCGGACTGGTCACAAAGTCCCGTCAACAACTTCTCCTTTATATTTTGTATAAGGAAAGATAGAATTTATGTTCACATAATTTAAAGTATTTGGGGGCTATCTTGAACCTTGAACTTTGGTTGGGGGTTCTAAGCTCAAAGTTCATCAAACTGGAGAAAGGAATTTTAAAGGTTAAATACTAAAGAATGTGCTTTTGGGCTTAAGGTAGTTGTTCAAATTTGAAAGTTTCTGCACTTTTAATCAGATCTTGACTGCTATTTTTATGGGTAATATTGTTATATTTTTTTTTTTACATTACTACAAATATTGATCTTAGCAACTTGCTGAGAAGGTGTATATGCAGGTTTTCTGACTGGATGGCATATGTTACTTCAATTCTCTTATGGATTTCTAAGGAAGCTAAGGATTTTGACTTCCTCCACCTTCCAATTTTCTTCTTCTCTAGTGGTGGCCTTTTGGATACTTCTATTTTATATTGGTGCCTTTGGTTTTGTTTCGGCAGACTCTTCATAACAGAATAAGGTTTTGAAGGGCTCTTCTTTTGTTGATGTTCTTTTTGCCTTTCTCTTATAGTGTAGACAACTTCGATGCAAATCATTATTAATCTTTTTGGGATTATCGTACGGGGGACTATTGATCATATGTGATGAATTTCAATGTATTGGGGATATGTTATGTAAGTGGTGTAATTGGCATTTTTTCTTATGCCACTTTATTTATATTTAGGTGGGTGGGGGGGGGGAGGGGTTGTATATGATTGAAGCTATGATAATATTGTAAATGGAATTTTGTTCTATGCCTCTTTATCTGTAAGTGTGGAGGGGGGGTATTTGTTTCGGTTGCATTTTTTATCATGGCATCTTGCTATGTGTCATTCTTCTTGTAATGGGTGGGGGACCAATTGGCCTAATGTGCCATGGCCATTTATGTGCCTAGTAGGTTTCCTAGGTTTGGCCAAATCTTTATAAGGTCTGATTGGTTGTACTTTGTTTCATTACAAGTGATGAAGTGGATGTTTTATTTCCAGGTTCTTTCCTCCATGAGTCCTTGTTGAACTTGTGTAAAAATATATATTAAGAATATATTATAGTGGCTATGACCACTTTTGCAAAAAAATACAGAAAAAAATAATGAAGATTTCTGGAGAATTTTTGAGCGCCCATGCCACTCCCAGGTAGTCAATTTATAAGCAAAAGAATCACAAGTACATTATCACCATGGAGAAGGGTTAGATAGTCCATTGAAGGTGTATCATAAAGATGAATGAATTTTTTTCTTTTTAGAAATGGGAAGCCACATTGTCTTAATGGCACGAATACCTCCTTATCCCATCCGAATTGACAATTTAATTGTATTTATTAATTATTTTAAATTCATTTAGCAGTTGTTTTTGGTTTTCAATTTAATTAAATTCTCAATTCACGTGGAATCTATCGGCTGCATAGTTGTTTCCAAAACAAACTGATATTATTGATAGAGACTATACCATGATAAATATGGTGCATAACTCATTTAGGATTTGATTTCATCATGCGATGCAACAAGGGAATAGGTCAATGTGTTGCATGTAGTTTTGGAGTTTTAGATTTAGATAGTTCCTAAGTAATTGACAATAAAATTAATGTTCTACAGTTGAAAATTCCAAATAAATGCAATACATACTAACATCAAATAAATCCATGACAACTCACTAGATCGATAATCTTTGCTTTTTAAATGATTAAAAACAAAATATATAAAATAATAACATAAAATAAGGGTTGTGACACCTTTAAGCTTTGGAGGATTATTTTGGGCAAAGATCTATTATAAGGATAGTGGAGAAACACAACTTTCACTAAAAGGCAATTCCTTCACAATCTATTTGTTATTTTCATAGTTTATTCCCTACCTTGAGCCAAAAAAATTCATGTAATGTCATGGAAATATTTAATTCAATAATAATTATATCATAGGTGAAATGAGAATGTAAACTTGAAACATTTAGAAAAAACAAAGTGTTCCCATACAAATTCTTATTGTCCAATGTAAGCTACCATTGTCCCATCATTTTATGGGTAGATTTAATAGCCTCATGTGTGTGTGTAAACTTGTAATTCATAAACGTGCATAAAACATTAATTCGACATACTTTCAAATTGAATTATGGATCTAACTAGTTCAACAATTAAAAAATGAAAGCAATCAAGAGCGTCTCATGGATCTCTAGCTAGAAGGACTAAAATAATGCTCTTAGTTGCAAAGAAGTCCTAAGGTGACAACGCCTAGAACAATAATTATGCTAACAATGACAAAAGATGGATCTAAGATGCAAATGCATGCAAATTAAGATGAATTTCCCTATTCTAAATGCTCAAATATACTCAAACATGGATGAATTTTACCATTATGATTATGTTACGCATGAACTTCAACCTTGCCTCCAAAGAAAGTGGATGCAAATTGACTATAATACACATTCTCTATATAAAAATAGAGGTGAAGTGATTGTAAATTCGTGATTTGTACTTAATTATGCCTCATATTTATAGGATTTCCCAAGGTGTAGGGGGTAAGTTTAGATAGCCACAGTCAAAGTATGATTAGGACCTTTCAGTGGACAAGATTCTCTTTCAAACTTGAATGGTTAAGATAACAAAGCCTTTTTGCAATCCGTGTGCTTTCTTTCCTCATTTTCCATTGGTTGTGTTGAGTGTTATTTTTATACAAGTCAATTGCTAGGAATTCGAGATCTGATTTCTTCTCTTGAAAGAATAATGATGTTATTCCAAAGGTTCTCAGTGGTTGTGGTACAATCACCTGGTAAACTCAGTAGAAGATAAATGTGAATTGTTAAGGAGGAGACCTTTGTTGGTTCTTTCAAGACTTATAACTACAAAACAAAATTTAGTACTTTCATATTTTTCTAATTTTATCAATACATGTAATTCATAAATGATGTAAAATGTATGGTGAACCCTTACAATGATTATATACTCTATCCAGATTTAAAAGATCAAGGATTTGGGTAACAAGAATTAAAAAAATTTACTAAAATAAGATCCTAAAGGACATAAACCATTGCTGAATCAAATGATAGAAAGATGGAAACCCATAGGATATGAATCAGACCATGTAACAAATCTATACCCAATGGATTCAATCATTTGGAGAAAAGTTTATCAGGATGCGAGATTTTTAAAATCTATCAAATCGTGAAGCCACAAGTATGCACACACACATGAGATGGATTTATGGTTGAAGCAGTAGAATTATCTTTCCCAATCATTCGTCACAATAAGATCGATGAACAAAAAAAAACTCCAATCTAATTAATTGTAGATCCAAACACAATAAACGTAATAAATGTAACACCCCAAAATTGGCATCTGGCAACCCTAACCAATTTTGTTGCATTTGTCATTCTTCTGAATCATCAAAGTCCTATTGTACTAGGCAATTCTGAGTTTTGACTGACTCTACTCGACGTGAGTGTCAAATGTAGAAAATCCTAAATTTGCATTAATCATACATTATATTTAATTCCTAAACATCAATATCAACTAGCTAAATAAACCCTATGATTGAATTAATTTAATTATAAAGTCCTAGCACTTAATTAAATTAAATTCACCCCTTTTAGCTAAAACACATAAAAAGCAATTAAATAATATTTAATTATTAAATAAATATCCTCATTTCAATAATTGAATTTAATTATTCAAATAATAGAGAAAAACACATTTATTAGGTCATATTCTATTTATTTAATTAAATATTCTCTCAAAAATCTTCTCACCTGTTTAGAAATAGAAACTTTGAATTAACTGTGCTTTGAAGAGAAAGAAAAAAGTTAAAATAAAAAAGAAAACAATTAAAAACAAAGAGAAAATAATTCATTGTTTTCTTTTAAAGAAAGCTTGCTAATTTGAACTGGCTTTTCTATGTGTTTTATTTCAAAAATGAAACTTTCTATTCTGAGCAGACTCTCGGTCTATAAAAGAACTCCCATTTCTCATTCATGGGCCCCCAGTCATTTTTATGTATTGTTAGAATAACGAATTGTTGCTATATTTAGTCCATAATATTATATCTAGTTAAAACTCTCATTTGCAATAGATTAATGTCAATTTCTTAGATTAATTTCATTGCAATCATGTCTTAGTTTAATCTCATTTCAATTTTTAGATTAATATTGCATCTTTCATGTTCTTAGATTAATCTTGCATTGCAATCATGGAGAAAAATCCTTCATTCTTAGACTGGTCTAGGTTGTGAGATTCTCATTCTAAGAGCTATTCAAACCCATGCCTACGATAGAAGGCAACAGGTCAAATCATACAGGCATGCAGGATAAATAATTCATATTGACCTCTGTATGTGGCTGATGAACAAGGACTATGTTGAAGTGTATGGTTGAATAACAAGACCACATTTAACATATACATTTCTGGCGCCCACCGTGGGGCTCAAAAATTACTTTATGGCCTCATTCTAAACTTTTTTTGATTAATTCTGGTTTTCGTCTGTACGGCTCTATAATAAAAGTTCACGCAAAATTTCTCGTATAACCGTGCGAATTTTTGTAAGTACATGCATTTCTTCACGCACTCTTATGGGTTTCTTCACGTGGACCATAATACTTCTTCGCACAACATTTGAATCTAGTGATCTTTAAATTTCAATTTTTGATATCTTTGTTTCTGCTGATTTCTGACCACTAATGGTTTATGTCTGCTGTTGACTGTGTTTTTCTGGTTTTTATCTTTGAAACAGCTTAACGGTGGTTTGTAGGATGCTGAAATGATGAAAGAAATTACAAACTACTAACGTATTTACTGCAGGACGCTTGTCGAAGACCTACGTGTTTTCACAAAACTCTCATGTCTTTTTTTTAGTAGTTAGAACACACTTCGGTTGGTGCTTAAAATGAATCATTGTCTTGCATGATTGAAGTGTTTTCTAGTTTGTAATTTCAAGAACTATATGAACGTATCCTCTCCCCTCACCTTTATGGATCTTGGGTGTAAGAGAAATTCATACGATTCTTCTAGAGTGGCTACCTCCTAAGTGCTTTAGCAGAGCCAGTGAAAGTGGATTGCCCAACCGGTAACAGGCTAAAGCCAAGCCCTTCCAAACCGATATATAAAAAATGTCATTGTGATTAATCTCATAATGGATAGGTGTGAATTCGTTGTGGCAACCAAAATCTCCTCCAGTACCCTAGTGGTGCGTTAAAGTCCTGACATCGTTAAGGTGAAAGCCTTGCTTTGAAAGGATTGGGAGAGCCCCCTTAATTGGGAAAATGACTTGATCACAAC